>CM056052.1:426002802-426425550 GCA_029574335.1 Rana kukunoris
AATGACCAATAGCCCGCTTACCAGATAGGGAAGGTTGCCCATCCCATGACAAGCCCAACTCCTACCAACCATCTCTGATATTATACATATAATATATATATACCAAACCGCCAACCAACCCTCAGGAACCCCAGACCCATGCCAACGCCACCTGAAACAAAAAAGACACATGAAAAACAAATACTCATACCAGACACTTCCAACAGGGAGGGAAAATCAGTCTGTGTCTTACCTCTTCCTCGGATGGCGCCAGAATGACCCGGCCCCGCCCCGCCTCCCCTTGTGCTAACCAACACCGCCTTGTGCTGCCTAACTCCGCCCCCTAGCCAATACTGCACCCGCCCCCACCTCCCGCTTTCCTGTGAGCAACCTCCACAGTGTTCTCCCCAGTCATCAGGCCCCTGCGCCTAGGTTCCCTTACTATGGGGCTTTCTTTCTTTTTTTTTTTTTTGATATTTACATGAAGAGGGGGCAGATATTTACATGAAGGGGCCAGGATATTTACATGAAGGGGCCAGGATATTTACATGAAGGGGCCAGATATTACATGAAGGGGCCAGGATATTTACATGAAGAAGGCCCAGGATATTTACATGAAGGGGCCCAGGATATTTACATGAAGGGGCCAGGATATTTACATGAAGGGGGCCCAGGATATTTACATGAGTAGGGGGCCAGATATTTACATGAAGGGGGCCAGATATTTACATGAAGGGGGGTAAGGGGGGCCAGATATTTACATGAAGGGGGGCCAGGATATTTACATTGGATGGGGGACGGGATATTTACATGAAGGGGACGGATATCACAACATGAAGGGGGCGCAGGATATTTACATGAAGGGGCAGGATATTTACATGAAGGGCAGTGGATATTTACATGAAGGGGGACGGTTATTTACATGAAGGGGGCAGGATATTTACATGAAGGGGGCAGGATATTTACATGAAGGGGGCAGGATATTTTACATGAAGGGGCAGGATATTTACACATGAGGGGGCCCAGATATTTACATGAAGGGGCCAAGATATTTACATGAAGGGGCCAGATATTTTACATGAAGGGGCCGGATATTTTACATGAAGGATGCCGAGATATTTACATGAGGGGGACGGATATTTACTGAAGGGGGCCGGATATTTACTGAAGGGGGCCGGATATTTACATGAAGGGTATTTACATGAAGGGGGCCGAAATTTACATGAAGGGTCGGAGATATTTACAAGAAGGGGGGCCGGATATTTACATGAAGGGGGCCGGATATTTAAATGAAGGGGCCGGATATTTTAAATGAAGGGGTCTGGATATTTACATGAAGAGGGGCAGATATTTACATGAAGAGGGGCAGGACATTTACATGAAGGGGGCAGGATATTTACATGAAAGGTGGCAGGATATTTACATGAAGGGGGCAGGATATTTACATGAAGGGGTCGGATATTTACATGAAGGGCAGGATATTTACATGAAGGGGACCACCATACCCAGGAACCCCCCTTGTGCTGCCACTGACTGACTGTGCCAGTGCTTGTACTCAGCCCGCTGCATCACCAGTCTTCCTCCCGGTATCCCTCACTTTGCAGCTCTGTAATCAATACATCATTAATGTGTATGTACAGCCAAATCTTTACTAAAAGCCCTTCTTCCGTTTGGAGATTTATTCTCCGTATTTGTCCTGTTGGCTAATGATAAACCGAAACTGATGTGAAAAAGACAATTTTATGCTCTCTTTAAAGGGTGGTTCACCCAAAAAACCTTTTTTTTAACATTAGATTGAGGCTCGTTTTGTCAAGGGGAATCGGGTGTTTTACAATCGAAGCAGTACTTACCGTTTTAGAGATGCATCTCCTCCGTCGCTTTCCGGTCTTGGTCTTCGGACTGGGCGTTCCTATTTGATTGACAGGCTTCCGACGCTTCACGATTTTCCAAAAGTAGCCAAACGACGGTGCGCATGCGCCGTATGAGCCGCGCAGTGTGTTCAGCTTCTTCGGCTAATCCGTGACGCGATGTATGCGACGACGTCGGAAGCCTATCAATCAAATAGTAACGCCCAGTCCCGAAGACCAGACCCGGAAGCGACGGAGGAGATGCATCTCTAAAACGGTAAGTACTGCTTGGATTGTAAAAAACACACCCGATTCCCCTTGACATAACGAGCCTCAATCTAATGTTTAAAAAAGGTTTTTGGGTGAACTACCCCTTTAAGGGCCGGTTCACACCAGAAACGCAGTTTCCGTTCAGTTTTGTGTGCTAAAAATGCATGCACAGCGTTTTCCATGTATTCCAATGGCTCTTGTTGGCTCTAGTTCACACCACCATGCAGTCGGTTCCGTAAGTTTCTGCACTGCAAACTGACCGCATGGTTGAACTAGAGCCAACAAGAGCCATTGGAATATATGGAAAACGCTGTGCATGCCATATTAGTGCAGAAAAATGCGCACAAAACTGTACAGAACTGCGTCTGGTGTGACCTGGCCCTAGGAGAGTGCTCCTAATCTCAGCTTGTTTACCTGTATAGAAAACATCTGGGAGACAGAAATCTTGCTGATTTGAGAGGGGATCAAATACTTATTTCACTCATTAAATGTGAATCAATATATATCTTTTTTTTTTTTTAAATGCACTTTATGGAAATTGTTGTTGTTATTTCTTTCCTCACTGTTAAAAAAAACCTACCATAAAATCATAGACTGATAATTTCTTTGCCAGTGGGCAAACATACAAAATCGTGTGCAGTAAAGGCAGGTGTCCCAATACTTTTGGTAATATGGTGTATGTTATTTGTTGTTTGCACCTGTAGTACAACCCAGAAACAATAGTGCACATTTTGCCCTTTTTTTATCCTGCCTAAATCACACGCCCTACTGGTCCCGGGGCCCTCAGGTATGGCCAGTCCGCCCCTTGGTTACATTCCATATATTCATTTCATGTACAATAAAGTACATTTTGTATTTTTAGGTTATACTTTGGGGCCTTGTTATTATGTCCTCATGGCAGATTCTCCTTCCTGCCGTCCCTTTTCTATAGGAATTGGGGGGGCAAATATTCGAACTGGGAGGAGGAGGGGGGGCCCCTGTCATGTAGGGTGGCCCCTGTCAAGTAGGTTGTTGGGGGCCCCTGTTAGATAAGGTGTTGGGGGGCCTGTCAGTAAACTTGTAAGAGGCCTGGGGGTCCCCAGGGGCCCGGATGGCCACCCCCCCACAAGGCCCCAGATGACACGCCTCCCTTTTTTTTTTTCCTTTTATAAAAACAATTTTTTTTAATACTTTTTTATATTTTTTTGTTTGTTTTTATTAAGGGCCCAGAGGTCCCCAGATGGCAACCCCCGCCTTTTTTTTTTTATTAAAGGGATAAAAGGTCCCCAAGGCCCCGTGAATTGAGAAGTGTGGGGGGTGCAACAAATTGGGGGTTTGCCCTGGGGACCTCTGGGCCCCTACAAATAAAAGGAAAGAAATAAAAACAATTTTATATATATATATATATATATATATATATATATATATATATATATATAGGGCCCTT
Source organism: Rana kukunoris (assembly GCA_029574335.1). Lineage (NCBI taxonomy): Eukaryota > Metazoa > Chordata > Amphibia > Anura > Ranidae > Rana > Rana kukunoris. The sequence continues at coordinate 426,006,325 of CM056052.1, forward strand.
AATTAAAAAGATAAATAAAATAAATATATATAAAAAAAATAAAAAAATAAAAAAAATTGCCACCCTTTTTTTTTATATAATTTTTTTTCCTGCATTTTTTTTTATTTATTTATTCTCTATTATAGGGCCCCCTTTTTAAATTATATATATATATATATATTTTTTCATTTGTAAGGGGCCCAGAGGTCCCCAGGGCACCCCCCCCCTTCTCAATTCACGGCAAGCTCGGTTCTCTCCAGGGGGCCCATGCCGGAAGCTGTGTAAGGGGCCCCTGGGATCTCTGCAGACAGCTCTGATCCCGATTGTGATTGGCAGGTCACATTACACAACATGCCGCTCCAGCTTGTGCCCCCCCCCTTCTCAATTCACGGTAAGCCCCGCCCCCTCCCCCCTGGGGTTCTCATCAGGGGGCCCATCCTCTCTAAGGGGCCCCTGGGATCTCTAAAGAGAACTCTGATACCGATTGTGAAAAAAGATTTCTCTTCCCTCAAATCAGAAAGAAATAGAGACACTGACAGGTCACATTACACAACATGCCGCTCCAGCTCGTGCCATCCCCCCACATACACACGGTGATAACACGGTGATATTACTGCTAATGACACTAAGAGCCCATTCACACCTTGGCGTTTTGTCGCCTGTAGCGCGACGCTTACAAACGCCAGAGGGATGAAAATACATTAAAGGCAATGGGGATGGTTCACATCTGAACGCTGTCGCGCATATCGCCCGTCGCCTGTAGTCAAAAAAAGTTCCGGACCCTTTTTTGTCGCGCAAATCGCGCGATTTGCGCGTATTTGAGCGTTTTTTTTTCCCATTGAAATACATGTAAATCGCCCGATACGCGTGTATTGCGCGACAGACAACAACGTTTGAACGAGCGTTTTGACGCCACTGTTGCTCAAATTATACAGGAAAATGTGAAAATAAAATATACATATCAAACAGGAAGTCCAAAAACCACCATTTTCCATAGCAGTATTTTCACACAGCAGCATGGATATGGATGCAGAGATGAGTGAAACCCTCTCCCTCCTAGACCCAGAAAAATTTATTAGTATGATCAAGGAGCACCCCTGCCTCTATGACATTAAAGACCCAGCATACAGTCTGCGCACAGTTCGAAAGAGGGCATGGAACCAAATTGCCTCTCAGATTTTTGTTCACTGGAGTGACATCACAGAAAAGGATAAAAAAGGTAAACTCCTGCAAGCAGTTAAAAAATTCCATGATTGTAAACCCATGTTTTTTTGCTTTTATCTACAGAAGACTATTTTGTTTATTATATTCTCAGACTGTGACATATGGTGAACACATCGTACACTTTTTGACACAAATTTTAACGCCTTCCGCAATTTTTGCTCTAATGTGACTAGCAGGGAAATGCTAGGGGGTTTTGAGGAAGGGAATGTGTAATCAATATAGTGTTTTTAACAGTGGCGCGGAAGGGGTGTAGACTTGGGGGAGGTGACAGAACTGTGTCACTATTTGCAAGAGACACAGATCGGTCTCCTCTCTCCCTCACATGATAGCTGTAATTTTGTTAGCCGCCAATGAGAAATGATCTCATCTGTGTACATATGAGATCATCTCTAATGGGCCGCACAGATTTTCTATCAAACGGTCACTGAAATGTGTCTTTCACAGTGTTCTGTAATTTGATGTGTCCCAATGTCCAGGCCAGCACAGAAGTTCCCACTGGGCGCTCTGGAGCGCGTGAAGGTTCAGCCTTTTACAAATACGGACCACAACAGAAGTAGAAACACCCTGTGGCCGTTTATGTGCTGACGGCCGTCTTGAAGTGGTTAAATAAAATATCTATTGCCACCACTGACCGTTGGAAAGCACCTATGCTGCTGCACGAGCACAGATTTTGGCCGTTTGCTAGCCTTTTATCCGGCCCTAGACACAACACCTTCCACAGTTCATGACACACTATCCCCCCACCTTGACAACAACAATGGGGCACTGTACTGTAGTATTCACTGATAACAATAATGGTATACTATTCCACCTAGGAGGATTAGTATACCATCATTGTTATCAGTGAATAATACAGTACAGGGCCCCATTGAGGGGGTACTCCCCTTCCTAGTAGTAGGCCAGACCCCGGACCAAGTAGGCAGGAATGAGGCGGGACCTAGTAGGCAGGACTGAGGCAGGACCCGTGAGTTGTTCTTCCCATCCTGACAACTCTGACCCCAATTTGATAGCATAGGGATAATGCACCAAAAGTAAAAAAAATCTCAAAATAAAATAAACATGAGACTTCTTAATACATCAATGAAATATTTTTATTGTATCACAACAGCATATGATTTATTGTTCAATAAAAAGTACAGCAAGCATTATAGTTTCCCCAAAAAAATATAATGTTAATAATTAAATACTATCCAGCTGCATGGTACTGTCCTGCAGGAGACATGAAATATGCGGCATACTGATCGCGGACATATGAACCCTGCCTGTTCCCACGGACACCAGTCCATTGAGCTCTTTTTCCATAGTCTCAGAAACAGGCCTCTTCAAAATCAAAGCCATCGCGCTGCCTCACAAAGTTGTGCAAGGCACACGCATCTTTGACAGCAGTGACGGCATTCTGCATGTTAGCACTATCGGAGTGTGCAGGAGCCGCCACTTATTGGCAAGTATACCAAAAGCGCATTCACTACTCGCCGTGCTCTGGTTAGGCGGTAGTTGAACACGCACACTCTCCTCTGTTAAACTATGACCCGAATAAGGCCGTAGGAGATTTGTCCCCAAAGAAAAGGCCTCATCACCCCACAAATACACTGGGTAGGGGGGGGCCATTTGTGCCTGGGAGTGGACTGCATTCTGGTAGGTCAAGATCATTTGTTCGCAGCATTTGACCAAAAGAAGAGTTCCCAAAGATAGTTGAGTCCGCGCTGCTGCCATATGACGCAATGTCTATATATGTAAAACAATAGTTTGCATCAGACACAGCCATCAATACAAATGAAAATATTTCTTATAGTTAAAGAATTGGCTTCCACTTTTCATGGGTTCACAATCCTGAGTGCTTCCATCTATTGCTCCGACACAATTGGGAAAGTTGCAGCGTTGCCAGAATACCTCCGCAATCTGTGCCCATTCCTGTGCAGTAGGTTTCTTTGAAAACTACCTCCTGGAGAACCTCCCATATAGCAGAGCAGGTGTCACGTATATGATGTAACTCGCTGTAGACTTGCCTATACGGAAGGCATAATGTAGACTTCCTAGAGACTGTCCAGTCGATAAATACCTACAAAGAAATAATATATATTATTTTATTTTGTTTTTGACAGTTAAACAGATAAAGGAAAAATGGAAGCATTACGTGACGCCTACATACGCTACCTGAGACAGATAAAAAAGAATACCAGGAGTGGAGCGGCGGCATGTGCCACGAAGGAGTACATTACATGCAAAGGAATTGGAATTCCTTCGACCTTCAATGACTTTGGCGAGGTAAACTATTATCTGTACTAAGGACAGTAAACGAAATGGGTATACGTATATAATATATAATATGGGTTTATAATAACTCATTTATATTTTCAGGACTGAAAATAGCTGGGAGGAAGTAGCTCCAACCGCCCCTGTCGGGATGGATACAGGCAGCAGAAACTCCAGCGATCAGCCACTGGAGGGTCTGGAGCGGAAAGCCAGTTGGCCAGTTTTTGTTCGCAATCGACGACGCCAACACCTCTGGGAGAGGAGGAGTCAAGACCAAGGCCGTTACCGATTGTAGCTGCGAGGGGGACCAAAGAAAGGCTCCGGATCAAGACCCAAATTTAAACTAATGCTGGAGATAATGGCAGAATGTGAAAGACAAAATGGGTAGTAATCAACTTTCATATGGAAAACAAGTCTACCCAATGTCTAGCGGAACTAATCGACAGAGTTCCTAAAAGCCTACAGGCTGAAATGTTGGCTGGGACAATACGTTACATTGCCACCTTTATTCCACCAGAAGAACCCTTCCAAACCCCAGAACCACCAGCCTATGGTCCCTATGCTAGACACACCCCGCAACATCAATCAGCACCAGCACTTCCTCATTTCACAGCACCACCTTTTCCCAGCCACCTACCTCAACCAACACCACCTAACCCGACTCAGACGACAACAGTTTCTACCCACCCTCATCTACCAACACCACCTTCTGCATACACTTCCACAACACTTCCTGCTGTCACGCACCTGCATACGCAAACTTCAAAACTTTCAACTTACACACACCCACAGACGACACCTTCTGCTACCATCCTTCGACTTCCCAAACACCACTTTATCTGCCGACACAACCTCCTTACCCTTCTCGGACGACATTGACGTATTCTGATTTCCCACACCAGCCTACACTCCCACCTTACAATCACCAACCTACACCAACACCACCAACACCACCACCACCACCAGCAACACCACCTTCCCGTTGGCAGTATTCTACTCAATCCACTTCCGATTGGTCAGGGTTTGGCCAAAGCCATACATTCTGGCATGTCAGTGGATGACACAGGGGAATCCCCTAGAAGTTTTCAGAATATTTAAACTGTTCTTTTCTATGAGCAACGTTTTGCTTCAGTTCGTTTTTAAAAAAAAAATAAAAAAAAAAGTTATATTATTTGTTGAATAAAGTTTATGATATTCTTTCTAAAAAAAAAAAAAATTTGGACCTTCGAAAACGTGTGTTTTTTAATATTACATGCATATACAAATATATTTTTATTGGGTAGTGTATGCAATAGTGTTTCGTGTGTTAGGTTTCCGCCTATCACGGAGGCCCTCTCGTCATCGGACGAGGGGCCTCCGTGATGGACGAACACTGAACATATAGGATGCTGAATGTTACGCCTATCAGGCAGGTCAGGAGATGTAATGGAGCAGGTATGGCATGTGATGGGGCACAGTCTGTGATGTAATGGGGCACAGTCTGTCATGTAATGGGGCACAGTCTGTCATGTAATGGGGCACAGTCTGTCATGTAATGGGGCACAGTCTGTCATGTAATGGGGCACAGTCTGTCATGTAATGGTGGCACCGTGAGGCGTGTCATGAATAGTAGGAAGGGGGTAGTCTTTTATATGGTGAGTATATCACTAAAACAAACTTTTTGGATGTAAAAATAGGGGGTCGTCTTGCACACAGTGGTCTTATACCACTGCAAATACGGTAGCTTTCTTTTGTGTTTTCTAAAATTTTGATTTAGATTTATTTTATGGGCACTAGTGCATCATTTTGTAAAAAGAAAAAAAAAGTATATCAGCACAAATTTGGCAAAGATTTTTTAACTTACCTCAGTGTGATGATAAGTCGCTCCACAGGTGGTATGCTATTGCGGAAAAAAGTGTCCATCTTCTGTAATCGACCGCTGAGTAGTTCAAGCAACTCATCGAAGCTGTTGTAATAAAAATAAATGGGGTTTTAAGCGGACAAAGAAAGGTACAATGTCAAAAACAATGAATAGAGTTACTTTTTACTAACCTTTTCATTGACATCCTAGTGTAGTCCAGAAATTTATCCTCATGCTCTCGGAGATCTTTAAAAAGGACCCAAACTGGCCTGGGCCTCTTTCCCGACCGTCAATAAACAGGGTGGATCCAATATCTCCGTGCCCTCTTCCTTCTCCTCTGTCCCTGGTATAGCATATATGTGGTGGCAGTGCTGCTGCCAGCCACCCATGCCATCTCAATCATTGCTCATTTTCCAGTGTGGAGTCCAGTCCCCCAGAAAGCACAATGATGACCCGGAAGAGGTATATTCACACAGGAAGGGGAAAAAATTTTCCTAGGATAGCAACAAGTGATGTCAGGAATGATAATTTTTCCTATTGGATTATGTGAAAAAGGACCATGTACCAAAACGTCGGAAGACGCGGTATGCAAACGCGCGCAAACGCGCATATACGCGCGACAAAACGACCAAAAAAACGTCGGAAAAAACGCCGGAAAAACGCCGCTATTGTCTACGTCTAGGTGTGAATGCAGCCTTACTATCTCTCCAATGGATGTACGATGAAAGATCAGTCGACCTAGTCTCAGATTAGTCCTCTGGGGGGCGCTGTGTCGGTTGTGTGGAAAGACCCTCCGGCAAAAAGCTTCCGCTCCGCCGAATGAATCACAGCAAAATGGTGGCGCCGCTCCGCCCGCCACCGCGTACTTTTTATGACTCATCCCGATGCATCCGACGCCCCGCCTCCCCCCCCGGTAGGCCAATCCGAGGACGCGCGTGTCTCGCATCGCATCAGCCGCCTTCCTTTCCCGCGCGGCCTGCACTGTCCGCGAGGAGGGCTGATCTGACAGAGAGCTGGAGAGAGAATTCAGCTTCCTTCTCCCTCCAGCCTGAAGGTGGCAACAGAGAGCCGCTGTGCAGTGAGGACAGGCTGTCTCCTCCCTCAGTCTCTTTCACCAAATCACATGACTGGAGAGAGAGAAGATGTTCCGCGCAGTGTGACTGTAAGTACCAGGGGGGGGGGGGGAGACAACTTACCACAGAACTTTCCCCCTCTACTCCTCACACAACCCCCCTCTACTCCTCACAACCCCCAGACACCCCCCCTCACCCTTCCCCCCCCAGACACCCCCTCCCTTCCTCACCCAACCCCCAGAATACCCCCCCTCTCTTCCCCAATCCCCCCCAGACACCCCCCTCTCTTCCCCATCCCCCCAGATACCCCCCTCTCTTCCCCAATCCCCCCCAGACACCCCCCTCTCTTCCCCATCCCCCCAGACACCCCCCTCTCTTCCCCATCCCCCCCAGACACCCCCCTCTCTTCCCCAGACCCCCCCCTCTCTTCCTCACCCCCCCCCAGACACCCCCCTCCCTTCCCCCCCCAGACACCCCCCTCTCCTTCCTCACCCCCCCCCCCAGACCCCCCCCCCTCCCTCCTGCACTGGGGACCAATGAGAAGTGTTGATGATTGTATTGACCACCTTGGTGTCCTGTAAGCACAATATTCACACATCACACAACATGCTGGATGGATCATGTGACAGGAATAGCAGCACAACTCCTTGGGCAAAGTTATTGTTACCACTCAGGCCCCTTTCACACGGGCGCACCACATGCCCCTTTCTCCCCCATCCGTTTCCAGGTAAAAAGGGACATACATTGGTCCCTATGAGATTGCGGGTGTCAGCGGATGAACATGCGCTGACACCCCATCTCTCCCGGTGCCGCAATCCTCACATTCTGCAGACGGAGGAAAACACAATTTTTCCATCAGTCTGCGGATCGGATCGGTGATCGCAGACAGACGGTCCATGTTCATCCCATCCCCCCATAGGGGAGAGCCGAGGTCTGACAGGGGGGTCCCTGCACAGTGTGGCGGGGGCCGCCATGTCATCCTCCGCCGGCTCAGCGGAGCGATCCCTACTGAGCAAGCGGAGGTTTGCGGGGCGGATCGGATCGGTCCCGTGTGAAAGGGGCCTATCTCTAGTAGATGCTCTGGTGTACAGCCTCTGCATAGTGATCGGTGACTGCTCATCGCTTTCCTCCTGCAGCACTTCTACGCCATCAGTTGCAAATGTTCATGAAAAAGAAGTGGTCTGTGGGCTCCTCGTGATGTGCGTCATCCTGGGGGAGGGGTTTAAACACCTGCCATTTTTCCAGGTCGCCGAGATTTGTACATTTTTGCACAACGCCTTTAACCACTTAAGCCCCGGACCATTATGCAGGTTAAGGACCTGGCCCCTTTTTGTGATTCGGCACTGCGTCGCTTTAACTGACAATTGCGCAGTCGTGCAACGTGGCTCCCAAACAAAATTGGCGTCCTTTTTTTCTCACAAATAGAGCTTTCTTTTGGTGGTATTTGATCACCTCTGCGGTTTTTATTTTTTTGCGATTTAAACAAAAATAGAGCGACAATTTTGGAAAAAAAAATGCAATATTTTTTACTTTTTGCTATAATAAATATCCCCAAAAATGTATATAAAAAACATTTTCCCTCAGTTTAGGCTGATACGTATTCTTATATATATTTGTGGTAAAAAAAAAATATCGCAATTTAATTTGAATCGCAAATCGTTTATTGATTGGTTTGCACAAAATTCATAGCGTTTACAAAATAGGGGATAGTTTTATGGCATTTTTATAAAAAAATAAATAAAAAAATTGTGACATTATTGCGGACACATCGGACACTTTTGACACATTTTTGGGAAATTGTCATTTTCACAGCGAGAAGTGCTATACAAATGCACTGTTTACTGTGAAAATGACACTGTCAGTGAAGGGGTTAACCAGGAGGGGGCACTGGAGGGGTTAAGTGTGTTGTAAGGAAGTGTATTTACTGTGGGGGGGCGTGGCTGTGTGTGTGACATCACTGATCGTCCTTCCCTAACACAGGGAACAGACAATCACTGACAGCAACACTAGGAAGAATGGGGAAGGTTTGTTTACACTCACCTCTCATTTGAAAAAAGGTCAGCTGCCGATCGGACCCAATCACCTCCGCCGCTACCGACGGCAACGGTAAGCGGCGGAGGGCGCGGTAGAGCTCCCGCCACCGATAACGGCGATCTCGCGGAGACCGCCATTATCGTAGACAGGCCCGCCCACTGTAAAGATGGCTATCTCGGTTGTGGCAGCAGCTGCTGCCGTTACCGAGATATCCATCTTTAAAAATAGGACGTATACATACAGTGGGCGGGCGTTAAGCGGTTAATCAAATACCACCAAAAGAAAGCTCTAGATGTGGGAAAAAAAGGACATCAATTTTGTTTGGAAGCCACACGACTACACAATTGTCAATTAACTACTTAAGCCCCAGACCATTTTGCTGGTCAATGACCTGGTCACTTTTTGCGATTTGGCACTGTGTCACTTTAACTGACAATTGCACGGTCGTGCGACGTGGCTCCCAAACAAAATTGACGTCCTTTTTTTCTCCCAAATAGAGATTTTTTTTGGTGGTACTTGCGGTTTTTATTTTTTGCACTATAAACAATAATAGAGCGACAATTTTGAAAAACAATGAATATTTTTTACTTTTTGCTGTAATAAATATCCCCCAGGTTAGGCCGATACGTATTCTTCTACATATTTTTCATAAAAAAAAAAAAAATTGCAATAAGTGTTTATTGATTGGTTTGTGCAAAAGTTATAGCGTCTACAAAATAGGGCATAGTTTTATTATTAATAATTATTTTTTACTAGTAATGGCGGCGATTAGCGATTTTTATTGGTACTGCGACCTTGTGGCGGACACTTCGGACACTTTTGGGACCATTGGCATTTTTATAGCGATCAGTGCTATAAAAATGCATTGATTACTGTCAAAATTTCACTGGCAGCGAAGGGGTTAACACTAGGGGGCAAGGAAGGGGATAATTATGTTCCATGGGTGTGTTCTAACTAAAGGGGGGGTGGGACTGACTGGGGGAAATGACAGATCGCTGTTCATACATTTCTCCCCCTGTCACGAGCGATCACGTGTGCCCGGCGGTAATTGCGCCTGCCGGGCACTCGCATCAGCACCAGGGGCCGTTATATTACGTGATTTTGCGCAGCCGAGCCAACCTGCCGCCGTAAAATGGCGGTGAACGGTCGGCAAGATGTTAAAGTGATCCATCCATCCATATTTCTGCTCCCCGACAGTCTGGGTTACATTACCACCTTAGCCTAGGGCAGTGCTTCTCAATTATTTTCTGTCATGCCCCCCCTAGGAAGAAGAAAACATTTCACGCCCCCCCCCCCCCCCCCGTGCGACTGTAAATAGTATCATTTGTCTATAAAATTGTTATAAGTACACCTCTGCATAACAGTGTATCCACATATCCCCCACACAGTATTGCCCTTCTTCACATATCCCCCCCACAGACAGTATTGCCCTTCTTCACATATCCCCCCACACATTATTGCCCCATCACATATCCTCTCACACAGTATTGTCCCATCACAGATCCCCCACACAGTATTGTCCCATCACATACCCCCCCCACACAGTATTGTCCCATCACATACCCCCCCCACACAGTACCACCTCCTAGCAGCCAATCACCTGCCGTCCAACATGATAGGCTGCTACCTCTCTGGTCCCGCCTGTCAGTTCAACAATGTCCCGCCTCCCGCTCCTCTAACTAGCACAGGAGGCTGGGGACAGCGGCTTCTAAATGGCGCGATCGCCGCAGTCCGGTAGGAGGCTCGAGCCCCCCTTCATGGAGCCTCGGGCCCCCCCAGGGGGGCCCGCCCCACTATTTGAGAAGCACTGGCCTAGGGCCTTCTGATTGTGATAATATTCTCCCCTCCCCCAGTGCGGTGTGCCTTCCCCAGTGCGGTGTGCCTCCCCCCCCCCCAGTGCGGTGTGCCGAGCCCCCCAATAGAATAAATGCTTTTTGTTTCTACACCCAAGGTTGTGTGCCCCCCAAGGTTGTGTGTCCCCCCCCAAGGTTGTGTGCCCCCCAAGGTTGTGTGTTCCCCCCAAGGTTGTGTGTCCCCCCCAAGGTTGTGTGTCCCCCCCAAGGTTGTGTGTCCCCCCCCCAAGGTTGTGTGTCCCTCATTTGCCATGGTACAGCTCTATTCCCAATTTTGGTTCCTCATACCCCTCATTGGTCTTTTAGTTTGGGACGGCTGTGGCCCCAGTTTGGCCGCCATTATCCACGTTGAGCAGTTGCCCGGCGCCTGGATCATTGTTTACCTCCCTGTAACGACTGATCTAAAATTGTTTTATAAACAGAATGTAATTCTATTGTCTTTCCACAGCTTTACAAAAACTTTATCAGTGATTTTGAGCCCAGGTAAGAGCGCCTCCTTTTACTAGATAATGTCCCACAACTTTGTTGCTGCTTCTTATCTGACCTGCACAGTGTCTCTTGGATGGAAAAGCATCTGCTGGAATAGCGAAGCTCAGGGTAAGTTACAGAGGAGGATTTCCGTTTTTTAGGAACTCGAGTCATTTTGAGAATCCCTCTTTTGCTATAAATATCAGTTCTATTAAAGGAACACTATGGGCAAAAATGTATTTTTTTAAATAACAAACATGTTATACTTACCTCCACTGTGCAGCTCGTTTTGCACAGAGTGACCCCGAACGCTGTCTTCTGGGGTCCCTCGGCGGCTGTCTCAGCTCCTCCTCGCAAGAGCTTTCCACCTTCATGTGAGCAAGCTCGCATGGTGGAAAGCTTTTGCGAGCGCGCTCCCGTGATACAGCGGCGGGCATAGCCGCCGACTGCATCACTGGGCCCGCCCCGGCACGCTGCGCCATCCGCTGTGATTGACAGCAGCGCCAGCCAATGGGTGCGCTGCTATCATTCCATCCAGCCTAGCCAATCAACGGCCAGGCTGGGAACCGAAAAGGATCACAGGGACGCGCGCGGGACTTTCGAAAGCACAGGTAAGTAAAACAGGGGTTCGGGGGGGGGGGGTGTTACCATAGGATGTTTTTTTCACCTTAATACATAGGATGCATTAAGGTGAAAAAAACATTTACCTTTACAACCCCTTTAAGTGAAGGAGTCGTGTTTTAGTTTGGCCATTACTACAGTTTAACCACTTCAAAATGACTTAGAAAAAAAATATATATAATGTTTGGGGGTTCTAACACCCTAGAGAATAAAATGGTGGTCGTTGCAATACATTCTGTCACACCGTATTTGGACAGCGGTCTTACAAGCGCACCTTTTTGGGGAAAAAATAAAACATTTTTAATTGAAAAAATAAGACAACAGTAAAGTTAGCCCATTTTTTTTATATTGTGAAACATAATGTTACGCCAAGTAAAATGATACCCAACTTGTCACGCTTCAAAATTGCGCCCACTCATGGAATGGCGTCAAACTTTTACCCTTAAAAATCTCCATAGGCGACGTTTAAAAAATTATACAGGTTGCATCTTTTGAGATACAGAGGAGGTCTAGAGCTAGAATTATTGCTGTCGCTCTAACGATCGCGGCGATACCTCACATGTGTGGTTTGAACACCGTTTTCATATGCGTTCGCTTCTGCGTGCAAGCTCGTTGGGACGGGGCGATTTAAAAAAAAAAAAAAAGTTTTCTTATCTTTTCTTTCTTTAATTTAATAATGTTTATTTTTTTTATTTATTTTTTTAAAAAGGGTCACTTTTATTCCTATTACAATGAATGTAAACATCCCTTGCAATAGAAATAAGAATGACAGGTCCTCTTAAATATGAGATCTGGGGTCAAAAAGACCTCATATTTACACTAAAATGCAATAAAAAAAAAAATGTAATTTGAAAAAATGACAAAATAAAAATGTCTCTTTAGGAAGCATGGGCAGAAGTGACGTTTTGCCGTCGCTTCTGCTCTGCTATGCTATGGAGATGGGTGGGGGCCATCTTGCCCTCATTCGTTTGCACACACAGCAGCGTGAAGGACCCGATCATCTCCGCCGCTGCCGACGGCTCCGGAGAGCGGCAGGAGGGGGGGGCCCTCTCCCACCGCCGATAATGTGATCTCGCTGCGAATCCGCCACAGAGACCACCATTATCTTTTACAGGACAGAAAAGATGGATATCTCGGTTGTGGCAGCAGCTGCTGCCGTTACCGAGATATCCATCTTTAAAGTATATATGTACATGAGAGGGTCCTTAAGTGGTTAAAGCCCTCATTATGCACCTACCTACTTGGAGAATAGCGCAGATAGTACGCAGCTTACAGCCAATGTATGAAGTACCCTGTATGCCCACTTTGCGGTACACCTGTCTAGTATAATGTTGGACCCCCTTTAACCTTCATAACAGCTTCCATTTTTGTTGCGTAAACTCAAGAAGGTGCTACAAATGATCCTTATGGATTTCATTCAATGCTCATGTGCTAGTGGAGCCCCCCGCTGACTGACACAGATCACATGACTGGAGCAGGCTAAAGACCGGTAAATATACTCATACCTTTAACACAGGTTAGTCAGCATAGGTAGCAGGATGGGGGAGGGGACATTTTTAAGGCTAGATAGTTTTTGGCAGGAATTCTGCTGTAAACCCTTGCAACCGTATAACAGATATACGGCGGCAAGGTGGCTCTGCTGCACCAGATCACATACCTAGTACGTGATGTGATACTTCCAGGTAGGGGGCGTGCGACCACACTGCCAGCGTCCAGGCTCTGCTGTGACTTTACACAGTAGATGCCGATCAGTGGGTGCCTGCCAACAGATTTCCACCAGCACCCGCCGATCGTCCAGAGCACACATGTAATGGATTTACTTTCCCTGCAAAGTGGGAAATTAAATCAAATACTTCCCCTAGCAAAAGAACCGCAAACTGTTCACATAAACACTGGCTAGGCACATGTTTAACACTTTGATCACCCTAGATGTTTAACCCCTTCCCAGCCAGTGTCAGTAGTAAAGTGACAGTGTATATTTTTAGCACTGGAAGGGAAGAAAGCTCCAAACCGGCATAGTGTAGCACAATTTATTAAGTAAAATACCATATAAAACAAATGGAACTCACAAGGGGAGCAAGATGAGTCGGGAGTCTGTGCAGGGAGACTGGCGTCAAGCTGCCCTATGTGGCCCTGATGGTATATCCAGAAATCGGATATCCGTCCAAAGACAATGGCCCGGATTCACGTAGGACTTACGCCGACGTATCTCGAGATACGCCGTCGTAAGTCCAAATGTTCTTCTGAGAAATCCTGTTCCTCTGTCTGTAAATACACACCATAATGCGAAGCTTTCTCCCTGGTTGGAGAAAGCCTCTTGCGGGGGAGGGGGTGAGCAGGAGAGTCAGGACACCCACTAACACACAGCTCCTTTCTCTATCTGCAAAGTAGAGAGTGCCTTGACACTCCTGCTCCCCTTCCCCCTTTAGGGGGCTTTCTCCACACCTGGAAGAAAAAGCCTCGCATTACGATGTGTAGTTACAGACAGAAGAACAGGAAGTGAGGATTTCTCAGAAGAAATAAGGACATTTAAAAGCAAAATGGAAGGATGAGGTAAGTGAGGGAGGACTGCACTAAGGTAAAGGAAGCTATTTAGGGAATTTTTTTTTCCTTTACAACCCCTTTAACTGAAATCCAATAAACATTTTGAACAAGAAAACATGGGTATTGTATATGTATTGCACAAATAAACTGAAATTCTTTTTCACCCTGATTTTAGGGCTCCATACTGTATAAACAGTTGCCAATAGCCAGTTAGTATATGCAATGTAAATTTAATGTTTGCGCAGAGGGCACATGTATAATTTTTGGAAGCTGTATAGTGTTTGCGTAAATCGTTCGGGAATGGGGCTCGACATTAATTACATTCACATCGTTTACATTGACAAAAAGCGACATAATTTCGCGCATGCGCCGTCCAAAAAGAATGTCAATTACGTGGGGTCATGATTCATTTACATGAATCACGCCCCCCACTTCAGAAATTTGAATTGCGCGGCCTTTACGCCGTGCACTTTACGCTACGTCGCCGCATATTATGGAGCAAGTGCTTTCTGAATAAGGCACTTGCCCATAATATTTGCGGCGGCGTAGCGTAAACACCATACGCTACGCCGCCGGAAAGATACATGAAATGTATCTGAATCCGGCCCCCCATTTTTCGTTGGGTTTCAGTTGCTCGGTGGTGCTGTACTTCGGATGCTTCTCAAATTGTTGATTTATACAATGTAGGGTTGTCCCGATACCACTTTTTTAGTACCGAGTACAAGTACCGATACTTTTTTTCAAAGTAGTCACCGATACCGAATACAGATACTTTTTTTAAATGTCCCCCACAAATGCAGCCATGTCCCCCCACAAATGCAGCCATGTCACCCACAAATGCAGCCATGTCACCCACAAATGCAGCCATGTTACCCACATATGCAGCCATGCAGGGCCGGCCTTTGCGGTGTGCAGGATGTGCGGTCGCGCAGGGCGCCATAGCAACATGGGAGCCTGGCGACCGACACAAATTCTCATATATCGCCGCATACTAAGTAGTGTATTGTAGGGGGTTCTGTATTGTAGGGAGGGGGGTCTGTATTGTAGGGAGGGGGGTCTGTATTGTAGGGAGGGGGGTTCTGTATTGTAGGGGGGTCCTGTATTGTAGGGAGAGGGGGTTCAGTATTGTAGGGAGGGGGGTCTGTATTGAAGGGGGGGTCTGAAATGTAAGGGGGTGTAACATACAGGTGTTTAGAGCTGTGGGAGCTGTGTAATGTAAAGGTGTGCAGGGTGCCGTGTAGTGTAAAGTGATCCAGAGGTGCAGGGTGCTGTGTAATGTAAAGGGGCCCAGAGGTGCAGGGTGCTGTGTAATGTAAAGGGGCCCAGAGGTGCAGGGTGCTGTGTATTGTAAAGGGGCCCAGAGGTGCAGGGTGCTGTGTAATGTAAAGGGGTCCAGAGGTGCAGGATGCTGTGTAATGTAAAGGGGCCCAGAGGTGCAGGGTGCTGTATAATGTAAAGGGGTGCAGAGGCGCAAGGTGCTGTATAATGTAAAGGGGCCCAGAAGTGCAGGGTGCTGTGTAATGTAAAGGGCCCAGAGGTGCATGGGGCTGTTTAATATAAAGGGGTCCAGAGGTGCAGGGTGCTGTGTAATGTAAGGGGCCCAGAGGTGCAGGGTGCTGTGTAATGTAAAGGGCGTCCAGAGGTGCAGGGTGCTGTGTAATGTAAGGGGCCCAGAGGTGCAGGGTGCTGTGTAATGTAAGGGGCCCAGAGGTGCAGGGTGCTGTGTATTGTAAAGGGGCCCAGAGGTGCAGGGTGCTGTGTAATGTAAAGGGCGTCCAGAGGTGCAGGGTGCTGTGTAATGTAAGGGGCCCAGAGGTGCAGGGTGCTGTGTAATGTAAAGGGTCCAGTTGTGAAGTTGTGGAGAGGGGTACACAGTAGTGACAGAAATATTAAAGGATGCAGGGGGCACAGTGGGATATTTTTACATTCTACCGTGGGGGGGGGGGGGGGGGGCAGATATAGGATGCGTCCTGGGTGTCCAAATGCTCTAGGTACGCCTGGCAGGCCACAGGTGGATTCTGCCGGAAAGACGGGGTGGGCGGCTGTACTTGCCTTGCTATGAGGGGCAGGAATGAGGGGAGCATATGCCACGCGCACTGAGAAGACAGAGGAGGGCAAGAATCTACAGACGCAGGCAGCAGATGTAAAAACTTTTTTCTGTAAGTAAATAATTTTTTTTATAAATGCCGTGTACTGCTTAATGTCTGTTTTGTATTTTCTTATTTAAATAAGGTGTTTCTTAAAGGAACAGTAAATACAAAATTTAAAAAAATACTTTATTGTAATTATGTTTGATATTTGATTGTAAATTTACAAGTAGTGGTATTATACCGTGTGATTTATAGTATAGGCAGCGTTATTATAGCGTGTGATTTGCAGTATAGGTGGCGTTATTATAGCGTGTGATTTGCAGTATAGGTGGCGTTATTATACCGTGTGATTTGCAGTATAGATGGGGTTATTATAGTGTGTGATTTGCAGTATATGTGGTGTTATTATAGCGTGTGATTTGCAGTATAGGTGGCGTTATTATAGCGTGTGATTTGCAGTGAAGGCGGTGTTATTATAGCGTGTGATTTGCAGTATAGGTGGCGTTGTTATAGCGTGTGATTTGCAATATAGGTGGCGTTATTATAGCGTGTGATTTGCAGTATAGATGGCGTTATTATAGCGTGTGATTTGCAGTATAGGTGGCGTTATTATAGCGTGTGATTTGCAGTATAGGTGGCGTTATTATAGCGTGTGATTTGCAATATAGGTGGCGTTATTATAGCGTGTGATTTGCAGTATAGGTGGTGTTATTATAGCGTGTGATTTGCAGTATAGGTGGCGTTATTATAGCGTGTGATTTGCAGTATAGGTGGTGTTATTATAGCGTGTGATTTGCAGTATAGGTGGCGTTATTATAGCGTGTGATTTGCAGTATAGGTGGCGTTATTATAGCGTGCGATTTGCAGTGAAGGTGGCGTTTTTATACCGTGTGATTTGCAGTGAAGGTGCTGTTATTATAGCGTGTGATTTGCAGTATAGGTGCTGTTATTATAGCGTGTGATTTGCAGTGAAGGTGGTGTTATTATAGCGTGTTATTTGCAGTATAGGTGGCGTTATTATAGCGTGTGATTTGCAGTGAAGGTGGTGTTATTATAGCGTGTGATTTGCAGTATAGGTGGCGTTATTATAGCGTGTGATTTGCAGTGAAGGTGGTGTTATTATAGCGTGTTATTTGCAGTATAGGTGGTGTTATTATAGCGTGTGATTTATAGTATATGCAGCGTTGTTATAGCGTGTGATTTGCAGTGAAGGTGGTGTTATTATAGCGTGTGATTTGCAGTATAGGTGGCGTTATTATAGCGTGTGATTTGCAGTATAGGTGGCGTTATTATAGCGTGTAATTTGCAGTATAGGTGGTGTTATTATAGCGTGTGATTTATAGTATATGCAGCGTTGTTATAGCGTGTGATTTGCAGTATAGGTGCTGTTATTATAGCGTGTGATTTGCAGTGAAGGTGGCGTTATTATAGCGTGTGATTTGCAGTATAGGTGGCGTTGTTATAGCGTGTGATTTGCAATATAGGTGGCGTTATTATAGCGTGTGATTTGCAGTATAGATGGCGTTATTATAGCGTGTGATTTGCAGTATAGGTGGCGTTATTATAGCGTGTGATTTGCAATATAGGTGGCGTTATTATAGCGTGTGATTTGCAGTATAGGTGGCATTTTTATAGCGTGTGATTTGCAGTATAGGTGGTGTTATTATAGCGTGTGATTTGCAGTATAGGTGGCGTTATTATAGCGTGTGATTTGCAGTATAGGTGGCGTTATTATAGCGTGCGATTTGCAGTGAAGGTGGCGTTTTTATACCGTGTGATTTGCAGTGAAGGTGCTGTTATTATAGCGTGTGATTTGCAGTATAGGTGGTGTTATTATAGCGTGTGATTTATAGTATATGTGGCGTTATTATAGCGTGTGATTTGCAGTATAGGTGGCGTTATTATAGCGTGCGATTTGCAGTGAAGGTGGTGTTATTATACCGTGTGATTTGCAGTATAGGTGATGTTATTATAGCGTGTGATTTGCAGTATAGGTGGTGTTATTATAGCGTGTGATTTGCAGTGAAGGTGGCGTTATTATAGCTTGTGATTTGCAGTGAAGGTGGTGTTATTATAGCGTGTGATTTGCAGTGAAGGTGGTGTTATTATACCATGTGATTTGCAGTATAGGTGGTGTTATTATAGCGTGTGATTTGCAGTATAGGTGGCGTTATTATAGCGTGCGATTTGCAGTGAAGGTGGTGTTATTATACCGTGTGATTTGCAGTATAGGTGATGTTATTATAGCGTGTGATTTGCAGTATAGGTGGTGTTATTATAGCGTGTGATTTGCAGTGAAGGTGGCGTTATTATAGCTTGTGATTTGCAGTGAAGGTGGTGTTATTATAGCGTGTGATTTGCAGTGAAGGTGGTGTTATTATACCATGTGATTTGCAGTATAGGTGGTGTTATTATAGCGTGTGATTTGCAGTATAGGTGGCGTTATTATAGCGTGTGATTTGCAGTGAAGGTGGTGTTATTATAGCGTGTTATTTGCAGTATAGGTGGTGTTATTATAGCGTGTGATTTATAGTATATGCAGCGTTGTTATAGCGTGTGATTTGCAGTGAAGGTGGTGTTATTATACCATAGAAAGAGTAGGAATCGCGCTAATCGTGAATATATATCCAATGAAGGGCACAGTGCGTGCTGTGGTTATTAAAACAAATTAAGTGAATAGCCTGTGAACGCATACAATCAATCAATTATAATGAATACCCCACAAATGTGGATACAGATATGAACCCACCAAAAAAAATTATACTGTTAGGTGACTATATAAAGAAAACCGCCCCAATATAGGTGTAGTTAAAGTGAAAAAATCATCAAACTAATAAAGCCACACAAGTAATAAATTAGGTAAACTGAAAAAATAAACTCCACCTGATGGACAGGGAGAAAAAATAAATACAAAGTCTATGATGTGTTAAAAAATAGTCAGTGTGATGAAAAAATCAGATGAAAATGTAACGTCTCTGTCTTCTTAACCTGTATGTACCCAGAAGAGGAAGGAAGTCTCAAGCTGATGTAGATATGTCAATCTCCTGGATATCAATCACGAATGAACTTGCACAGATCTAAAACCGCAGGATCTCAGCGCCATAAAAACAAAGACAAAAACAAAAAAGACTTGCATAGTGTAAAACCTTATGGAAAACTGAAAGGGCTACACCCGTGTGGGACAGTCTTGCGACCAGGGGAGGGAATAGTGCGGACCCACCACCTCTGCACACACTGACCCTTACCAGATCTGGACCCCACAGGGTAGTAACAGGCACTCAGAGAAGGGATCGTGATTCAGCAACCATAGGACATCAACCGATGACAGAGTTGGTGATACCATGTAATATAAAGCCGCACATAGTGTAAAATCAAAATGGTATTTAATATAAAAAATTAAAGGTTGCACTTACAAAGATAAAAATCAGTAGGGCATGTAAAAAGCAAAGTGCCGGCCGGCTGGATGGTACGCGTGCGTCCTTCCGTCTGGATGTGGTGACGTGGGAACGTCTCCTCCCAACGTTTCGTCTTCGTAAGACTTGGTCATGTTATGGTTTACTGGGTATGCGCAATATTTATTTCTTTTATATTTACATTATTATGCTATTGACCAACTTGTTCAGGAAGACAGAAAAATATAAAAAAACACTCAAAAGTGCCTAGATCAGAAGAAACAAGGCTTACATTGCGTCATGACGTCACTTTCTGTTTCAGAAAATTGCATTTTCCTGCCAACTTCTTGGCTTATTAAGGCTGAAATCAACTCATATTCCATCCCTTTTGTCATTCTTTCATATAAGGAAGCCACAATGGTTAAAAAGGCAAAAACAAAAAAAGTATTAGATGTTCCCCTTTAGGCCCCGTACACACGAGCAAATAGATTTGTTCAAATCGGTCGGACGGACCGATTTGAACAAATCTGTCTGCTGGGATGTATTGGTTTGATCGTGTACACGCGATCAAACCAAAATCCCCGCCGGCAGACAGCGCGCTGACATGTCGGTGACGTGGCGGTGACGTTGACACCACCACGTCACCGCACCAGGAAGTAAAACACTTCCGCGCATGCGTCAAATCCATTTGACGCATGTGCGAGAAGATATGTCTGCTGGTTAGCCTACTAACCAGCAGACATGTCGCGTGGACGGATTAGCAGCCGACAGATTTTAAAGCATGCTTTAAAATCTGTCGGCTGGCCAAATTCGTCTGCTCGCCCGTACACATGATCGAATCTGTCTGCTGGGACGGTCGGGCCGAGCAGTTTCCAGCAGATAGATTTGATCGTGTGTACGCGGCCTTACAGTTTTACACCTTTGACTAACTGTTCAGGGAGGAAAAAAAGGTGTCAACATTGGCTCAAAAGTCCCTAAAACGGATGCAACGAGGCTTAAAGTGCAAGAAGGAAAAGGAAAAGGGTGTTTAAGGGTGTTTCCTCTGGCCATTCCTTTATAAAAGGAAGCTGCAATGGTTAAAATGGCAGAAAAACCTTTTTGTCGGTTTATGGAAGTGTTCCTCTTTACACTATTATGCTTTTGACCAACTGCTCAGGAAGATATTTTTTTTTAAAAAAAAAAGGCTCAAAAGACCCTAAATCAGAAGCAACAAGGCTTAAAACACAAGAAGGTCAAAATGAAAGGTGTTTAATGAACACTTCCTGTTTTGGTGATGTCACACTAATGATGTCACTTCCGGGTTCAGGAAATGGCAATTTCCCAGCAAATGTTTGGCTTCTTAAGGCTGAAATCAACTCATATGTTATCCCTCTGATCTTTCCTTAATATAAGAAAGCTGCAGTGTGTAAAAAGGAGAAAGATTTTTTTTGGCAGTATTTGGGGGAATACCAACTTTCTTAAAAAGCCATAGTGGTGTGGTGTGATGGTGGAATTGTCTGAAAGGACTTTAGCAGTCTGGGTGTGGCTGCCAGCTGGGGATTAATATTACAGGTTTTTATACAGTGCCAACAATGGGCCAGATTCAGCAAGACTTGCGCTGGAGTATTTCGATATGCGCCGCGTAACTGTGAAGATGCGCCCGTACCCACCAAACTAGATGCGACAGAAAACGGGCTTTCCCCGACCGGCTTAACTTTCCGATGCCAGAGTATCGTCAGCGCATAATTTCGCTTGGCGCATCAGTCGCGCCTATTGATTTCCCCTGCAAATATGCAAATGAGTGAGATTTTCCGATTCGCGAACGGATTAGCACCATACGCTGGCTACATGCGCCGCGCGTATCTCGTCCGTCCGGCGCAAAGTTATTTCTACAAATAGCTGCTTTATCTTTACTCCAGACGGCCACAGGTCAGCAGGAGAGCAGCTACAGCAGCAGCGTTACCGACGAAACTAGCAAGCTGAACAACCACATGTGCAAGGACAACACCTCTGAGTGCCAACATGCCAGGGGCAGTCGCGGTCCTAGCACTAGTACTGGGTCCCCCGGAACGAAGGAGGCGGGCACGTGAGAGGATATACCGCACGCGCATGAGCCTCTTTGGCATGGGGGATGAGGAGGTGTATCGCCTCTTCAGATTCAGCCCTGATGCAATACTTGAACTAACCACAACCCTGCAGGGTGACATCACCAGCAAGACACACCGCTCACAAGCAGTGCAGCCACTGGTGAAGGTACTGGCAACACTTCATTTCCTTGCAAGTGGATCATTCCAGCGTACAAGTGGAGTGGTGGCTGGGATGTCACAGTCCTCCATGAGCAGATGTGTGCACCAGGTTGTCCCTGCAATCCTCAGACGCATGTCCAACCAGTTCATCAGACCAACCACTGAGGAGCTGCGGCTGAAGGCAATGACAGATTTCTACAGCATTGCCAGATTCCCACGCACTGTGGGGGCCATTGATTGCACACATGTGGCCCTTCAGCCCCCCAGTGCCACAGAGCACATATACCGCAATCGGAAGCATTGGCATTCCATCAACGTACAGGTGATAGCCGATGCCCAACGTCTCATATGGCACGTCCGTGCCAAACACCCAGGGTCCAGCCATGACAGCTTCATATACCGTCAGAGCCCCATCCCAGCAGAATTCGAGCAGAACATGTATGGGGACAGCTGGCTGGTTGGTGAGTGACATGGGTGGCAGGCATGACTATCCCCTCCCATGATGCACACATCACAAGTGGCACATGCACTACTAACATCCTCCTGTCTTTTCCCTTCCAGGTGACTCTGCATATGCACTGGGACCCCATCTAATGACTCATTTCCGGAACCCCCAAACCAGAGGAGAGAGAAAATACAATGAAGCACACATCAAAACCCGTGCAGTGGTGGAGCAAACATTTGGGCTCCTGAAGTCCCGTTTCCGCTGCCTGGATAAGTCTGCGGGGGCCCTATTGTATTCCCCTACCTTCGTGTGTCAGATCATCGGTGCATGTTGCATTCTGCACAACTTTGCTATGAGAAAAGGCCTGCAGATTGACATGCGTGATGACCTGACCCCCGACCCACACAGTCCCCACCTGCCAGGGGAGAACCAGTCTGCTGATGGAAGAGCAGTCAGGAGGGTCCTCGCCGTAGGCATCTTTGGACACTAAACCAAAACATTAATCACACAGACAATGCATGCATGCACACCACTGATGTCCCTAGATCACACACACCACATCCACATCACATTGAATTAGCCCAAGTCCAGCATGTAGGACTTGGGAGCAGCAACGCCAGCGTCAAGGCCCCAATGATGTCGCTGTCCATTCATACACCTTTCACACGTCATTCATACAGCCGTGGGGATAACTTCTCCACCACGGCCGAGGGTGACACCCCTTACTGGCAGGAGTGCCACTCCCTCACATTCACACACCATTCACACTGTCCCCTGCACTCCTGACCGTGTGCAGTTAAAAATAAAATAAATATCTCATAACATGAGTAATAAAATAAAATATAAACTCATAACCTGAGCAAGAAAAAAAAAAGAAAAATTAACCCCCCCAAAAAAAACCCTCATCTGGGATGATGGGGGCTCCTCCTTGTGGGCACTCTCGGGCTCCTCAGCTGCCTGGAGGGAGTGGGTGGGGGTGGGGGGGCATCTGGAGGAGGCTGATCCCCGGGTGGGCCACTCCTGGCAGCTGTTGGCTGCATGCCCTCCAAGGCCACGGCAATCCGGCTCAGATAGAGGTTGGTCTGGGCCTGCATTCTCAGCTGGTGGGTGACATTATGCCGCTGGGCACGCTGCCGCTGCCTCCCCTCCCCTCTTCCCGGATGGCAGCTGTGTTGGCGTGGACGGCTGCTGTGAGGTGCCATACATCAGCCTGCACCTCCCCCATGCTGGTCACAACGTCCTGCACACCACTGGGCAGCTGCGACACGGAGCCCAGGCTGTCAGCGAGCCGGTCCAAGTGGCCAGCAATCTCCCCCATCTGCTGGGTTTGCCTGGCATGGTCCATCGCCACCTGGTCCTGGACCAGATCAGACACCCCCCTGGTCTTACGGGTCGCCTTCCTGGGGCCAGGAGAAGGTTGTCCCCGTGGGGATGGAGTCGCCCTTGAGGGGCTACCGAGGATGGGTGAGGGGATGACAGAGGGCCCTGCAGAAGGGGAGGACTCTGATAAAACTAAAATAAACTCCTGCTGAGGAACAGGCTCCTCCTCAACCATCTCTGCAGAAGTGGTGTGGGCACTCTCCTCCACCTCGGTGTCTTCAGCACCCAGGGGCTCGTCCTCAGGATCCCGTTGGGGGGTTGGGGTGGAATGGCCGGCAACAGATGATGGCCCAGCTCTGTCATCTGTGGATGACACAAAGCAGACACATGTTGGTGGTCCCACACACTTGGCACATGTACCCTCCCCCCCCCACATGCAACACACCAAATAGGGGATAAAAAACACTTACCTGTCCTGGAGCCTTCCTCCATAGAATCATAGCCTGGTACCCCCTCCAACTGCTCCCTCTCCAGGCAGCGGGCGACCACCTCCTCCTCTGTGGTCAGGCTGACCGCACATGGGGGTCCACCACCTGTGCCCCTCTCATGGGTCCGAATGGTGGCCACCTTGCCACGGACCTTGCGCCGCAGGTCGTTTATTTTCTTCTGGATATCACCAGCAGTCCGGGTGGAGTACCCCAACACATTCACCCTGCCAGCAATGGTCTCCAGGATGGCCTGCTTCTTCTTCCGGCTGGTCTTCCGACTTTTCTTTCCGTGGAGAAAGTCATTATAAGTCTCCATAGCGGAGATTACCACAGAGACCTCCTGGGCATTGAAATTCAAGTTCCTCCTCTCTTTGGGGGTAGCGGGAGCAGCCATCTCTGTGCAAAAGTAACTTCCCTGGGGTGGGGGGAAACGGAAATACTTTTGCGCCGGAATGGCGCTTCCGCTGGCGCTTTTATACGCGCAACGGAACACATTGCGCTGACGTTTCCCGTGAAGTGGTGCAGACGGAAGTTGTGAGCATGCGCACAGGGGGCCAAGTGAAGCATGCGCATGCTCCGTGGATGATGCGCTGAACGTAAGCCTCTGCGCTGGGCTCCGCCCATCATTTACATATGATCACACCCACTTCCATTTGCGTCGGGTTGCGCCAACGCATCTTCGTTACTCCGTCGCAAAGTAACGGCCATGCGCTTGGTGAATACTGTACTTCACTCGCTAGTTTGCGTCAGCGCATCGTATATGCGTTGCGCTACGCTGGCGAAAAGATGGGCGCATCTACCTGAATCTGGCCCAATGTATGCAGTGCATTACATACTACCCATTCACATTAAAGGGGTGTTCCAGCCAAATGTAATGTTTATTAAAAGTCAGCAGCTACAAAAAGTGTAGCTGCTGGCTTTTAATAAACATTCACTTACCTTCTCAACGTTCCAGCGACGCGCCGACCGGGGCTCCGCTCCTCTCCCCCCCTCCCCGGCCGGCGTCTTCATTCCGATTGTGGGCACCCAGCCGTGACAGCCTTCGGCTTCACGGCCGGGCACCCACTGCGCATGCGCAAGCGGAACTGCGCATGCGCAAGCGGCGCGGCCCGCCGCTGATTGGACAAGCGATCGCATGGGACCTGTCATGTGTCCCATGCAATCGCCTACAGGGAGGGGCTGCTGTAGGCGATTAAGCTTAATTGCCTAACCAGCCCCTCAGCAAAAGCAGGAAGTGGGACAGGAAGTCCCACTCCTCCTGAAGCCCCCACTTTTTTTTAAAAGCTTACCTGTCTGTTGCAGCCCTTACCTAGTGGATTGTTGAGGATATTTTTGTAGCGGAATGACTATGTCCAGGGCAGCTATGGGTAGATTTTAGAATTATACTGATTACTATGAGGGCTTGGGCAGATTAACTATACCTACCTATATACATATACCCATATCCCTACCCTTTGTAAAAGAATATATATATATATATATATATATATATATATACATATATATATATATACACACACACACATATATATATATATATATATATATATATATATATACACACATACACATAAAAAAAAACAATATACAAAGCAAAAAAAGGTACGGAAAAAATTCAACCACCAAAAGAAAAAAAGGATTATCCCCCCCTCCCCCCCCCCTAAAAACGAACCTTTAGGGTAAGACAAAGTAGCTAAGGTGCTCTACCTTGGTAGGGATCTATAGCGCCACTGCAGCAGAAGGTGGAGAGTAGAATGGTGATGCTATTCCACAGGCCGCCAGCTCTCAAATGAGTGATCCAGGCTGTTTAAATACCTTGGGAGTACCATTATGGCCGCCCGACGCGACTCCACCCACCGAGAGTCACGTGACGCGCGCGAAGCGTCCTACAGCCCATGGAGGGAGCCGGTGCTCAGGCACTCAGCCGGAGCGCCTCTCTCCCCCCCCCCGAACTGCCACCGTGCGACGCTGAACCTGGCCGGAAGTGGGGTGAGACGTAGCCGGCACCATGCAGTGCAATTGGCATAACCCTGTAAGGCAGATGTTACCTTATGGAGGGAATCGAGAAGTGGTGTCTAGGACAGTCAGCCTGTGTCATCTGACGAAGAACATGCTCCTGGAGGTATGTGTAAGTGCCATAAAAAAGATCCACAGAAAAAAAGGGCTCCTATACTTATCTGGCACTTTTAGCAGCCCAAGCGATAGGACTCTGTCCTGCAGGAGAGCATGAACCTGCAAAGGTCACACCATAAGACGGTGAGGTAGAGTTGAAATCCGATCCTGCGGGGATGAGGACAGAAAAAAAAATGCCTAATGGGGGGGGGGCAACTCCTTTTATTAGAGAGTTAAGTGGTCCTGTGGGTCGGTCGGGGGCGGAGCCATGACCATTGGTATGCTGCCATGGAGGCACCAGGAAAATAAGGTCTGGTGTGACCCCTCTGACACCTCCATTCTTAGTAGTACACAAAAAGACAAAAGGGGCAGCCCTGGGACTTTGAATGAGGGGATGAGGGGAAAGAGGTTTAGCCAATGTTCACAGCAAACAATGAGACAAAATCTATTTATTAGTTTCAAAGTGTTATGTAACGAAGCGGCAGCAACAATAATATAGCAAATGTATACCGCACAGATGAAAGTAAATATATAACAAATGTTATACATCAATGAGCAACAGTAAAACTTGAAAGTTGCTGGGCCAGTGGATACACATATACAATGATAAAATTAAATGTACATACATGTAAACAGGGAAATATGTAGACATAATGCAGACATCGATAATACCCATCATGTACAGGCATAAAACAAGCATCAATGAAGCCCTACTAGTTTCTACAGGGGTGGATGTATGAATGTTGTATCCACGGGCTGAAATGAATTACCAACGCTGTATATCAAGATGGCGGCCTTATAGTGCATCCAGCTCGGGATCTGAGAAGACGGAGCAAACAAAAGCCACAACAGGGGAACATCCAGAGGATCAGCATGGTTTGGATAGGGGTATTTCTCACTGCAGTCTCCACTAGGCCCCTTGAAATCATGTCTAGAAAATATCTCAGTTTGTTCATAAAGATTTGACCGCTCTATCCAACCATTAAGTTGTGAATCAAAGTCTCAGCCGTGCTGAACATCCAGATATGCCCACAAGGGCCCGAAGGCTCCGCCCCCAGCATCATGTATGGGCGGCGACGCATAGGTGTAAGTGAGACGCCCACCGCCAGAGGGGTGCACAACTGCCTTCATTTTAAGGACTGTGTTCACCTGAGCACACACCCTGCTGGTCCTCCGCAAAACCTGAACACAAGGTTGGAGATTCTGTCCCACCCACGACACTATGGAATCTCCACTATGGAACTACAGAGCCCCATGAGGAATATGAAAACCTGGAGCAAGCTGAAAAGACAGTTTTCTCCAGTCCACATCTATATGCTCTGCAGTCCGGCACCAAGCCAATGTGCAGACCCTGTATCCTTTAACTCCTTGAGGACCACCGCATGACTATTTACATCGGCAAAATGGCACAGATGGGCATATGGAAATCAGGTACGTCCCCTTTAAGGCCGCGTACACACGATCAGACCGGTCCGATGAAACTGGCCTGAAGACCAGTTTCATCGGACCAAATTGATCGCGTGTACGGCCCATCGGACTGTTGTTGTCACGTACCTGGTTATGGAGCCCAATGTGCAGGGAGCGGCCTCTCGTAAGCCTCTGACTCGGGAGCCCCTGGTAGAGCAGACAGGGGGTACAGAGTCTAGAGGGGCACAAGCGCCTGATGGTAAGCTGGTGGCGGATCGGAAGAGGAAGCAGACAGGTGCTGACGAGGTCCTGGCAGGGAACCAATGAACACAGGCACGGTGTAGTAGCGCTTGCTGTAACGGAGCCAAGGGATTGGCAAACACCGGATCAGGCAGGGAATCAGAAAACCGGAACAGATCCGAAGGGTTAATCAGGTCCAGGCCGGGTCGGTAAGTCAGGCAGGCAGACAACAGAGCTAGGGGTTTTAGTGGAATCAGTGGTCAGATCAAGCCGGGGTCAGAGGCAGGCTGCAGGCAGAGGTAGGTCACAGGAAGCCGGGTCAGGTACACAGTAGTCAGGCAGGTAGCAGATTCAGATTATCTCAGGAAAACGCTGTCGACTGGTCAGCAAGAAGCAGTGGGAGCAGACAGCTTAAATAGCGCTCCTTGGCGCCGAAATGACGTCAGCGCGCGCGAGTGCTCCCGCCGCGCGTGCACACGCGCGTGCACACGCGCATGTGCCGGGACTGGTTTCTCCTGACGTTGCCAGTGCTGGTGGGATTGCTGGATCTTCTATCTTGACAGTTGTCCATCGGACCAAAGTTTTAAAACTTGCTTTAAAATCTGTCCGATGGACACCTGTCCGTCAGGCCAAAACGATGGTTAGTATACAAAAGCATCGGACCAAAAACCTGCGCATGCTAAGAATCAAGTCGACGCATGCTTGGAAGCATTGAACTTAGTTTTTTCAGCACGTCGTTGTGTTCTACGTCACCGCGTTCTGGCCCGATGTGATTTTGGACTGATGGTGTGTACGCACATCAGACCATCAGACCACTTCAGCGGCAGTCCGTCGGACCAGTCTCATCAGTTTGGTCTGATCGTGTGTATGTGGCCTAAGATGCGGGTGACCCGGTCCTGTCTTCCGTGACCGCATATGGGCATAAGGCATATGGACGTACAGGTACGTCCCCTTTAAGATGCTCACAACCCGGTCTTGTCCTCCGTGACCGCACCCGCGGGACCGGCAGACCCGATCGCTGCCCGTGTCCCGCGATCAGGTCACAGAGAGGAAGAACGGGGAGAGGTAAGTGCAAACAAACCTCTCCTCGTGCTTCCTAGTGTGGCTGTCACTGATCATTTCCTGTGTTATGGAACGACCATCAGTGACATCACACTCACAGCCACGCCCCCCACAGTAAGAACACTCCCTTAGGGCACACTTAACCCCTACAGCGCCACCTCCTGGTTAACCCCTTCACTGCCAGAGTAATTTTCACAGTAATCGGTGCATTTTTATAGCACTTTTTTGCTGTGAAAATGACAATGGTCCCAAGAATGTGTCAAAGGTGTCCGATGTGTCCGCCATAATGTCGCAGTCACAAAAAAAAATGACTGATCGCCGCCATTAGTGGTAAAAAAATAAAACTATCCCCTATTATGTAAACGCTATAACTTTTGCGCAAACCAATCAATAAACGCTTATTGCAATTTTTTTGCCATGGAAAAAAAAAATGTTTTATATATTTTTTGGGGATATTTATTATAACAAAAAGGAAACATATTGCTTTTTTTTTTTTTAAATTGTCGCTTTATTTTTGTTTATAGTGCAAAGAATAAAAACCACAGATGTGATCAAATACCACCAAAAGAAAGCTCTATTTGTGAGAAAAAAAGGACGTCAGATTTGTTTAGGAGCAACGCGCAATTGTCAGATAAAGCGACGCAGTGCCGAATCACAAAAAGAGGGCTGGTCCTTTACCTGCATAATGGTCTGGGGCTTAAGTGGTTAAACAACCAATTTTCCAGTGACAGCATCTCATACAATGCATTGTAACTCAATAGCACAAACAATGTGAATTCTTCCTTTTCCAAATACAGGGCAAGGTACAAGTTGAAGGAGCATATGATTTCAACGGTATTCCTGCTTTTAAAAACATCAGTTCTGACAGCTGCAATGAGCTTTTACTGCTCTAATGCCGCGTACACGCGGTCGTTTTTCGTGATGAAAAAAAACGACGTTTTCTGTGAAGTAAAAAACGACGTTTTTGAAACTTCACTTTTCAAAGACAATTTTGCATACACACCATCGTTTTTTCACAAAAAGCGAGGTTACGTTCACCACTCTTTTCCATTGAAGCTCGCTTCATAACTAGCTTCTGGGCATGCGCGGGTTGAAAAACGTCGTTTTAAACGACGTTTTTGCTACACACGGTGACTTTTTGTGAAACAAAAAACGACGTTTTGAAAAACGACACAAAAAATTCAAGCATGTTGGAATTTTTTTTTTGGTCGTTTTTTTGAAGACAAAAAACGACGTTTTGCCCACACACGATCAATTTAAATGACGTTTTTAAAAACGTCGTTTTTTTTCATCGCAAAAAACGACCGTATGTACGCGGCATAAGTCAACTGCACTAAAGTACAACAAAGAAGGATGTAAAAGCAAAGTTGTGCAGAAGCCATAATCTCCTTGTTGCACACAGCAGCAAAGCCCTTGCAGCATGTCTATACTGTATGTGTTGTAATCATTTGTATCCACAGCACAACTCAACACTGTTTTGACTTTTCCTGCTGGCTTATTTACAGGCTCACAGTTGTACCGCAGAGAGAAAAAAAACCTGTTTGGCAGGTTGAAAATGACCCATACTGAATATTAAATTAAACTGTGTAATTGATCTATCAGTTTTCCAAAGTGCTTATAATGTAGTAAATTGATTTACAAATTACTATTAAATCATAGGAGAAAATGGGGAAGTAACTTAGAATGTATTTAAAGGACGCACACCTACACAAGCAGATTTTAAGCTCCTACAGCTGTTGCAAGAAGTTACGAGTCCAGTATTATTAAAACTCAAGTAAAAAATAATAAAAAAAATCATGCAAAAGAATCAACATTATTCTCCCTGCACCTGTCACCCAGGCAATTAAACATCTGCCGAAAATCTCCTTTGAGATTATGTTAAGCGTTTTAGGCAGCATTTGTGAGATAGCAGGATTTTAGTGGAAGCCCTATTATAATCAAATACTTTTCAAAATGCATGGATTTTATTCTAACCCTTAAAGTAACATCAAACAGTGTTTTTATTTAATTTTTTTTTATTTAAATATGTATTCTTAGGTAAAAAAATAACCTTCTTTTGCTCTCAGCCTCCAATCTTTTTATTCCCTTTGTTTACTCCTATAGGGTGGCTGCTTCCCTTCTCCTTGTTTTAACTGTATCTAGGAATGCAGTTCCCTCTTGGTCACTTGTGAGCAGGCCAGGACTGGGACAAAATATAGGCCCGGGCACAGCGTGGCGGGGGTTAATGATGGGATGTGGGGTGAGATAAAGATATATAGATAGACAGATAAAAAGAAAAAATAAGATTAGTAGATAGATAAATAACGGGAGGGAGAAAGATAAATAATGGGAGGAGAGAGAGAGAGAGAGAGAGAGAGAGAGAGAGAAACATAGGTAGAAAGATAGATAGAAATATAGATAGATAGGAAGGAAGATAGATAAAGATATAAAGAAAGAAGGGAAGGAAGATAGATAGATAGATAGATAGATAGATAGATAGATAGATAGATAGATAGATAGAAGGGAAGGAAGATAGATAGAGATAGATAGATAGAGATAGATAAATAAAGATGGATAGATAAAGATGGATATAGAAAGATAGATAGATAGATAGATAGATAGATAGATAGATAGATAGATAGATAGATAGATGGATAGATAAAGATGGATATAGATAGATAGATAGATAGAAGGGAAGGAAGATAGAGATAGATAAATAAAGATGGATAGATAAAGATGGATATAGAAAGATAGATAGATAGATAGATAAAAAGGAAGATAGATAAAGAAAAAAAGATAGATACAGATAGAAAGAAGGGAAGGAAGGAAGATAGATAGATATAGATAAATAGATATAAAGGAAGGAAGATTGATTGATAAAGAAAGAAAGATAGATAGATTAGATACAGATAGACAGATAGAAGGGAAGGAAGATAGAGATAGATAGATAGATAGATAGATAGATAGATAAAGAAAAAAGATAGATAAAGATAGAAAGAAGGGGAAGGAAGGAAGACAGATATAGGTAGATAAAGATATAGATAAAGAAAGATATAGATAAAGAGAGAGATAGATAAAGAAAGATATAGATAAAGAGAGAGATAGATAGAGAGATAGATAGATAAATAAATAGATAATAGGAAGAAAGAAAGAAAGAAAGGTGCAGAGAGAGAGAGAGAGAGAGAGAGAGAGAAACGAATGAAGGGCATCCCTACATCAGTGTACAGTACTCACTCGGAGGCAGGAGGGACTGACTGGATGGATGGATATCAGACTCCATCTTTCCTTTCTGTTTGGCTTTAGTTTGAATATTCCCACCCACATCCCTAAGGGCCCTTTCAGACATACGTTTTTGGATGAAATACGGACATACATGTATCCCTATGGGATAGCGGGTGTCAGCGGATGAGCTGGCACTCGTAATTGCCCGCCTTTGCAAAGATCCGCTTTTGCAGACGGAAGAAAACCCTATTTTTTCTTCCGTCTGCAGAGCGGATCGGATGAACACGAACGAACAGTCCGTGTTCATCCGCTCCCCCATAGAGGAGAGTGGAGAAAAAACAGGGCGGTCTCTGCACAGTGTGCGGAGACCGCCCTGTCATCCAACGGCTCAGCAGGGATTTACGGAGCGATCCCCGCTGAGCAAACGGACACACGGAGGCGGATCAAAACTGATCCGCCCCGTGTGAAAGGGCCCTTAGGCAGCAGAACAGTGTCTGTCTGGGAGAGTGGGCGGGGCAGACACAGGACAAGAGGAGGGAGAGGAGTAGAAGCAGCTCCTCTCCTCTCACTGGTTGTTCAGGCAACAAGGGGAGGGGTAAAATGTCAGAGCTGATCTCAAGTTCAACTTTCTCTCTCTGGCCCAGCTCATCTCTATCTGGCGCTGTGTTGGTGGCGGGTAAACTGGGCTATTAGGTAAACTGGAAGTCCCCTCTTGGCCTGCAACCCCTTGGTACACCCCTGGGGAGGCATGACATGCGGACCGGTCGCGGGCCGCCGGAGGGGGGGGGGGGCGTTAATGATGGGATGTGGGGTGAGATAAAGATATATAGAAAGACAGATAAAAGGAAAAAATAAGATTAGTAGATAGATAAATAACAGGAGGGAGAAAGATAAATAAAGGGGGGAGAGAGAGAGAGAGAGAGAGAGAGAAAGATAGGTAGAAAGATAGATAGGAAGGAAGATAGATAAAGAAAGATAGATAAAGATATAAAGAAAGAAGGGAAGGAAGATAGATAGATAGATAGATAGATAGATAGATAGATAGATAGATAGATAGATAGATAGATAGATAGATAGATAGATAGATAGAAGGGAAGGAAGATAGATAGAGATAGATAGATAAAGATGGATAGATAAAGATTGATAGAGAAAGATGGATATAGAAAGATGGATATAGAAAGATGGATAGATAGATAGATAGATAGATAGATAGATAGATAGATAGATAGATAGATAGATAGATAGGGAAGATAGATAAAGAAAAAAAAGATAGATAAAGATAGAAAGAAGGGAAGGAAGGAAGATAGATAGATAGATAGATAGATAGATAGATAGATAGATAGATAGATAAATAAAAGGGAAGATAGATAAAGAAAAGATAGATAAAAGTAGAAAGAAGGGAAGGAAGGAAGATAGATAAATATAGATAAATAGATAGAAAGGAAGGAAGATTGATCGATAAAGAAAGAAAGATAGATACAGATAGACAGAAAGAAGGGAAGGGAGATAGAGATAGATACAGATATATAGATAAAGAAAAAAGATAGATAAAGATAGAAAGAAGGAGAAGGAAGATAGATAGAAAGGAAGGGAGATACTGTATTTGCTAGCGTATAAGACTACCTTTTACACTTAAAAAAAATGGCCAAAAAGCAGGGGTCGTCTTATACGCCGGGTCAGCTGCTCGGATGCCTGCTGGATGTGCGATAATACTGTATGTAGCATCGGCTACATACAGTATATACCACGTAGCCAATCCCAGTGAGCGATGTATTCAAATGAATACAGAGCCTGCTCGGATTGGGGTAACAATTTCTGCCAATCCGAGTGCCTACATACAGTAGCCTGCTCGGATTGGCTTTGAGAGTCAGAGAGGCGTGGGCTGATGATGTTACAGCCTCTGCCAATCCAAGTGGGCTTTGTATTCATTGATAGAATACATCGCTCGCCATGATTGGCTCCATCTCCAGCAAGAATGAAGAAGAATATGGCTCCAGAAGAAAGAAAGAAATATGAAGCATCGGAATGGGGGTCGTCTTATACAGTGAATACAGGCAAAAAATCGTAAAAAATAAATAAAATTAGGGGGTCGTCTTATCCGCCTGGTCGCCTTATACGCCGGCAAATACGGTAGATAAAGATAGAAAGAAAGAAGGGAATGAAGGAAGACAGATATAGATAGATAAAGAAAGATATAGATAAAAAAAAGATATATATAAAGAGAGAGATAGATAAAGAAATATATAGATAAAGAGATAGATAGATAGATAGATAGATAGATAGATAGATAGATAGATAGATAATAGGAAGAAAGAAACAAAGAAAGAAAGAAAGGTGGAGAGAGAGAGAGGTATTTCATCCATCCGTTTTTGGATGAAATACGGACATACATGTATCCCTATGGGATAGCGGGTGTCAGCGGATGAACATCCACTGACACCCGTAATTGTCCGCCTTTGCAAAGATCCGCTTTTGCAGACGGAAGAAAACTCTATTTTTTCTTCCGTCTGCAGAGCGGTTCGGATGAACACGGACACATGGTCCGTGTTCATCCGCTCCCCCATAGGGGAGAGTGGAGAAAAAACAAGGCGGTCTCTGCATAGTGTGCGGAGACCGCCCTGTCATCCGACGGCTCAGCGGGGATTTACGGAGCGATCCCCGCTGAGCAAACGGACACACGGAGGCAGATCAATACTGATCAAAAGGGCCTTTTTAGGCAGCAGAACAGTGTCTGTCTGGGAGAGTGGGCGGGGCAGACACAGGACAAGAGGAGGGAGAGGAGTAGAAGTAGCTCCTCTCCTCTCACTGGTTGTGCAGGCAGCAAGGGGAGGGGTAAAATGTCAGAGCTGATCTCAAGTTCAACTTTCTCTATCTGGCCCAGCTCATCTCTATCTGGCGCTGTGTTGGTGGCGGGTAAACTGTGCTATTAGGTAAACTGGAAGTCCCCTCTTGGCCTGCAACCCCTTGGTACACCCCTTGGTACACCCCTGGGGAGGCATGACATGCGGACCGGTCGCAGGCATTTGCCCGGTTTGCCCTATGGCCAGTCCGGGCCTGCTTGTGAGAATGATTAGGGACTATAGCAGTGTTGGCTGGTGCTCCAAATTTTTTTTGGGGGGGGCGCAAACAAAAAAAACAACAGCCTCACTGTGCCCATCAAACGCAGCAACTGTGCCCATCAAACGCAGCCACTGTGCCCATCAAACACAGCCACTGTGCCCATCAAATGCAGCCACTGTGCCATCAATTGTCACCACTGTGCCATCAATTGTCACCACTGTGCCATGCCATCAATTGTCACTACTGTGCCATCAATTGTCGCCACTGTGCCATGCCATCAATTATCGCCACTGTGCCATGAAATCAATTGTCGCCACTGTGCCATGCCATCAAACGCACCACTGTGCCATCATTTATCGCCACTGTGCCCATCAATTGTCACCACTTTGTCATGCCATCAAACGCAGCCACTGTGCCATCAATTGTTACCGCTGTGCCCATAAATTGTCACGCCTGTGCCATCAATTGTCACCACTGTGCCCATCAATTGTCGCCACTGTGCCCATCAATTGTCACCACTGTGCCCATCAATTGTCGCCACTGTGCCCATCAATTGTCGCCACTGTGCCCATCAATTGTCACCACTGTGCCCATCAATTGTCACCACTGTGCCCTGTGAAATGCTGCCAGATTCCCCCCCCCCCCGCCCGGTACTTACTTTTCTGGGGTCAACCATCCTCCTTCCACCATCCCTCGATCTCTTCTCCCGCCCTCAATAACGCTTCAGCCAATCAGGTTACCAGTAACCAGAACCCGTGAACCTGATTGGCTGAGATGCTGGCTCTGATAGGCACTTCCAAAGCCAACCAGCTGCCGGTATTCAGATGGCCGCCGCTCACCAGTGGGCCGGCCATCTGAATAGTGGGTGGCAGCAACAATACATAGATTCATGCAATACATGAATCTATGTATTGTATTTCAGTGGCGTCGCAAGAGAGAGAAGGGGCGGCGCTCCTGCGCCCTTTATGAACGCACCGCCACTGGACTATAGGCTATGACCTTGGTGATTTGTGTTGTGTATAGAGCAGTGCATTTGACCACAACTAGCTTGCACTGCTTGTTACAATGTAGCACTCACCCCCGAAGGAGCCGCTGGTTAGATTTGGGATGGCATGTTATCTCTGGTGAAATGTCTAGGGTAAATGATGAACACGGTGGCAATGAAGGAATGTCCGCAAAGTAGGAAGTCTCTTTATAAGTGTTCTTTATTACCCAGCCGGGTAATAAAAACAGTCAAACAGGTGATGGGAAGTATA
Source organism: Rana kukunoris (assembly GCA_029574335.1). NCBI lineage: Eukaryota > Metazoa > Chordata > Amphibia > Anura > Ranidae > Rana > Rana kukunoris. Next base: position 426,042,512 of record CM056052.1, read on the forward strand.
GACAATGGTTGAGGAAGAATAACAGACTCAAGCTTTGGATATTGAAGCAGTCCTGCTTCCGACAAATGATTAGTCTTTCTGCACCACTCCAACTTGAGTGGGAATAGCGTCCCTGGACAGGCCTTTCTCACAGACCTGGCAGCCAGAGTATCACTCGAACTTGAGAAGGATGCCTCTGACACAGGTTTTTATGAATGACCGTCAGGAAAGCGCCTCTGCCACCGGCCTTCCCTGAGTGTTGAACTAGAGGAATTCCTCCTAAATAAAGGTTCTCTTGAGTCTTCCCTTAATGTCACCAGAGTACTGACCGAGAGAGGAAACAATCCCTCAGTGTACAGTACCTCGATCCCCAATGGATTGTCTAGGCCCTATTGGATTACCTGCCTCCGGGCTCTCCTCAGACTGATTCCCCACCGAACAGCACAACTCTCTTGGGATCTCCGATAGTGGGAACCCAGTAAGTCACTGGGTCCCCATTGTGTTCAAAGTGTTCCGGACCAGCTTGGCTCCAAAACCAGGAACTCCGCGCACTGGCCAGGTAGGCCAGAACGCACGGGGCGCAGCGATGTGCGGTCACCCTAAAGGTGGGTGCCGCACCAGGAACCAGAGAAAGAGGAAGGACCCCACAAAATGGCGTCTGCCCCATAAGTACCCTCTCCCAGCATGCCCAGCGAGGTCCAAACCTCCCGATTGGCTGCTGGAAAAGAACACCCGAACCTCAGCTTCCATTGCTGCCACCTGCGGTCTCGGGGTGTAACAACACCCCAAGCACAGCAGAGTGAGCCCACAGCACAGCCAAGCTGGAACAGAGAGCCCTAGCAATCACAATTGAGATCAGAGTAAGTTTACACTCTGATCGTTTCCCATTAAATTTAAATAGCGTCTGTACTTGGAAAACAGGGGCGCTACACAAACAAATAGCAGTGAGCGTAAAAAGGTGAAATTTGGGAGCTTGCAGTGGCAGAAAAAACACAGTAATGCCTCGCACACATAGTCGGACTTTCTGAGAAAAAAGTCAGACAGGCTTTTTTTCTCGGAAAGTCTGGTCGTGTGTAGCCTCCATCTGACTTTTTTTCTCGGACGTCTGTCGGACCTAAGATAGAGAACCTGTTCTCTTTCTTTCTAACGGACTCACGGCGGACTTTTGCACGGTCAAAAGTCTGACCATGTGTACGAGGCATAAGAAACCATTTCATAAAAATTATTTTACAGGGCCACTGAGGAATGGATGTAGATGGATTATTTTTGGAGAACACTGATATAGTTTAGTATCAAACCTTTCATTAATGTAAAACTTACAAATTGCAGATAGGTGACTGCAGAAGGTTTCAGCTGTCAGCTTCCAAAACATTTACTGTAATGTGAAAATGGCTTAATGTTCCAATAAGAAGTATCCACGCTATTTGATCACATATGTTGAATATCACAGTGGGCAACAATGTGAGAGGGAGTGAGCCTGTAAGACGGACTACTATTGGGTAGGTATTGGCACCAAACAAAGAAAGTCTCTATCCCCTTTCATCTTGGATAGGACAACTGCCTATCTGGTGTACGTCGCCTCCATATTGTGTCAAACTCTTGACATCCCCGCCGTAAGCCTTGATATTTTTTGAATAAAGGAATGTCCACACATAAAATGCATTTACCGTAACTTCACAGCCTCACAAAGCTTTCTGTGTCATCTGACATCACATTTGACAATACTATCAGAATTCTTTGGTGCAGAACTCCATACACACATGTAGACGTTCTGTGCAGAATGCAAACACATATCTTTTAGCCATCTTCCTTTTTTACCTCCTGTTCTCCTTGGGAGAACCAGTGTTGGGACCATTTCCATTTACTAAGTCCACAGCTTATGCTTCCTTGGGTCAGGGGGATCAGCTGTATATGCCAACAAGCCAATGTGGCAAGCTGCTAATTGACGTAAAAGTTTCTAGCAAGCGTATAATCTGTGCAGCGGTGAAACTTCACAAAATATAAAGGCCCAGATTCACAGAGCAATTACGCCTGTCTAACTGGTGTTAGACAGGAGTAATTTCAAATTTCGCGCTCCGTATCACTAGTTTGAATCCTCAAACCATGATACGGCGGCTTCGGGCTTCGATCCGAGAGGCTTACGTCTTCGTAAGCCTTCGGATCTACGCTGCGATATTTTTGCGGCCGCTGGGAGGAGTTCGCGTCGTTTTGATGCGTCGGGATATGCAAATGAGTTTTTACGGCGATCCACGAAGATACGAGCGGTCTTCGCAATCGCTTACGTCTATTTTTTTTTACGTACTGTTAGACCAGCTTTTTGCTGGTCTAACGGTGCGTAGCCCATGTGAAGTATGGCCGCCGTTCCCGCGTCTAATTTCATTTTTTTTTTTTTACGTAAGTCGTTCGGGAATAGAAATGTCCGTAAACGACGCTACTCAAACAACGAATGACGTAACAACGTGATTTCGCGCAATGCACGGCGGGAAATTTGCGAACGGAGCATGCGCAGTTCGATCGACGCAGGAACGCGCCTATTTTAAATGCTTCACGCCCCCTACTCGCGTAGATGGATTGCGACGGGAGAAATACACTACGCCGCCGTCGTTTACTGGACAAAATCTACCTGGATTCGACGTAGAGCCAGGTAAAAAACGGCGGCGTAGTGTATTTCTGATACGCTACGATAACCTAATTCTCTCTGAATCTGGCCCAAAGTCATTAATAAAGCCTGTTACCAATGACAACTGCACAGACACCTGTTTTGTCACTGCTTCTTTTCCCTCTAGGCTTTACCTGCTGGTCGCACTGTGGTTTCTGGATCTGAAGGGTGTAGTTCCATTGTCCATCTCCATGTAGTCAGTAGATCTCTACAATTAGCCCCTACCTGATGCTGGCTATTGGAAGGGTATTTAGCTCCTATTCTTGTTTTGCACAGGACCTCAACATTTTTCTTTGTGTTACAAACTGTCAGGGACATGCTGGTCTTATTTATATAAGTGCAGCTGCATTAGTACATTGCTGTCTGATCTGCAGCTTTATCCGTGTACCTGATCTTGTGATCTGAGCTTTGTTCCACTGTAGACTTTTAGACTGTTTATCTTAGCTCATCTGCCTGATATCCTGTTGCCAACCTCTATCTGCATCTTGACCATTCTCTGCCTGCTGGTTATGCTTGTATCTGATCGTCCTTTGCTGACTCTACATCCAGTCATCCATTTGTCCTGCTCTCTATTGTGCCTGGTGAAGGTGGTCCTCCATCTGCTTAATGCTGCCAGCCCTCCTGCATCTGCTACCAGTTGCTGCCTATCCAGCCTGGGGTTTGCTGTTCCTGCTGCCATCCACTGTTTTAGCTATCCAGGCCAACTTTAGTGACGCACCTGCAACACACCTCAGCAACCAACATCAGTGGTCCTTGAGCCAGGGCTCAAGGTCACACTCAACACGTTAGGCTCTGCCACAAGGTACATGACACAAACATTCTGATCCTGCCTTGTACCTGTTACCCTGATCCTTGTTGCCTTGTACTTGTTACCCTGATAAAACTGCCTCTACCTGATCCATAATCTGGCCCCCTTCCTGATTGTCTTTCCCACACTCTCCTGCACTTCCTGCCTGACCCTGCCCTACCCAATCTCTCCCCTTGCTCGTATATAATGTATCATAGTTAGGTATGTTTCATGTAGCTGTCGATTCTTCTGTCTACTCCTCCCCCAACTACACTGTTACACTGGTAACCAGAGCAGCCTGTGTAAAACCCTCTTCTCATGCTGGCTGTGCTGCAGCTTTATGGAAGAACTCTTCCCCCACTCACCCCTCCATTCCTGGCAGCAGCGCAAAAGGACCAATCAGGGAGCAGGAGAGCTAGCCATGCAATCTTATTGACTGCAATGCAGAGCACTTGGAATCATGTAATATTTTGTCCAAAACACCATCTCTATAATGCAGAAATTGACTTTCCTGAACCACAAACCCAGGTAGATTCTCAAATTTAGGAGGAGCTAAGGGAGAACATTGGCTGCTGCATTGCAGACTAGGACATGTAGTCCATTGGAGCACCCTGGAGGATATCTGTAGAACTACAGATCCCAATAGACTGGGAGACACAGGGGGTAGTGTGAGTGGATAATTTTATTGTACTGGCCAGGAAAGTTTGTAGCTTTTGCTCCCAGCATCCTGAGGAGTAAGGGCCTTTACCATACAGATCCTCTCACCCAGGAGCCAGTTAGAAAAGGGAACTTGGAGCCAGACCAGGCAAGGAAGTGGAAGTTCAGGTACGAGTGCTGAGTCCACAGACACTCGCCTACCAGTGTTCTGGTGGTCGAGCAGAAGCATCTTCAGCCACACAGAACAGGTTCCCAGGTCTTCATCTTCATCTGCATCTACAGCCATACACAGCAGGTTCACCAGAGTCAAACCATCAATTTATGAGTGGCCCCATCACTGTCAGTACCTACAGCTGAAACAGGATTGGTGAGAGGGTTGCCAAACTACCAAACAATCAACAGCACAAAACCAAAAAACTTTCTAGCTAACACAGTTGTCATCTGGTTCCTTAGACACTACTGTACTTATGCAGCACCCCAGTGAGCAGTGCCACCTGTTCTGGTTTACCCTATTAGCTCAGGTCCAGTTAATTCTCTTTGCACTTCTGTAGCTTCTCACTTTTAATATTAGGATCCTTACCTGTACTGGAATCAAGCACCCCAGCTGATGTTTCCATCGGCTCTTGGGTGCTACCGCCACCATTCATAGTAAGGGAAACTGGCAGTGAAGCCTTTTGGCTTCACAGCCAGTTCCCTACTGCACATGCAGTAAGACAGATATCACTACAGGTAGGTTTTTTCTTTTTTATATTTTTTTTATAGATTTTACTAATGCATGTATACTTTTTTTGGTACTGGGTGGTTTCCACTGTGTTATTAATACATCTTAATATTATTGCAATTAGTCTGGGTCCAGTCTCCTTTGTACAGCTACACAGCGCTGGTCACCTCTGCTTTTGCTGGATATTTGCACTCTGTATCCTATCAACCTCAGTTGAATGATAGGTCCTTAGAGTGTTGCCATTTTTTCATTGTGGATTAGGAGCATGTCTATTTGGACGGTTTTAGAATTTACTGTAAAGCCCATGAAAAAAAAATTCTAAGAAAGAATGCTACTTTGTTGGCTACTGTCCCACGTATCATAGTTTAGGAGCACGCTTTGTGCCCCCTGTGAGCGCTGTGTCCACAGGACACCAAGGATTGCGGATTCCGGTACTCAGGGCCTAGTGATCATGTGATCACTATGTCAGAAAAGCTGCTGTGAATTAATTCATTCATAACAGCTGTGTTTCCTATGTACCGGGGCCAATCACAGCACCCTGCACAATGTGATTAGCTGTAGCCAATCACAGGTCACTAGTGATCACATCTGTCATGAATGGGTAACTCATTCATGACAGTTGAAAACTTTTCTGTAAGACCCCATACACACTATACAACTTTTGTTGTCCAATTACCTTTAGATTTACCAAAACCAAGTTGTGCACTGGTGCCAGGAGTTAGGTTTAACCCCCCAATCCATCTGTTTTTTTGTTTAGTTTAGTTGAGAGAAGGATTTTAGCTTGCCTGCTTCAAATATCTGGTGAGCGAATTTCACTCCACATTTTGCCCATCTAGGCCCATCCAGTATCTTATAGAATTCCCTTAAATTGTCATTAAACCAGAGTGGAGCATTTGGAGATAGAGACAGGGTAGTATCATAAACCTGCTTCACACATAGCCTCTTGGAGCCCGCCAATACCTCCATACTCCCTTCTGCAGGGACCTTGTTTAAATCATAGCAAACCCATATTTCTCTTGTAAGCAACCCATTCTGTCACATCATTGCTACAAATATGCCACTTTTATAAAAAACAACATAACCTTGATTTAGCTGCAGGAAATGTGATATTTTAGTCTTTGCAAGCTTGAAAAACAGAGCACCTGCAGGTTGATACTTGATGGTGTTTAAATCTTCCTTTTACCTTTTAGGACCTTTTTTACTTTTAGGATGATATGTACTTTAAGTCAGAAATGCAGTTGCTAATGCTACCATTAGATGGCTCTGCTCTGCCATTCTTGACATGAGATAAAGCAGATAAATAAAATGTTCTGAAAAAAGTATATAGAAACATTGATTTATTCACAATAAAAAAAAAAGAGTAATGAAAGATGGTTGTTTCCCCCAAGCAGTTAAATAATTTTATTGTAGTCAGCAGAAAAACCTATGTTTGTAATATTTGGTTTATTTTCTATGGGCCAGATTCACAAACACTTAAGATGGGCGTATCAGTAGATACACCGTCATAAGTCCTAATCTGAGCCCGCGCAAATTTAAGCCTATGCTCATAATGAGATACGCTTAAATATTGCTAAGATACGAGCGGCATAAGGCACTTACACCGTCGTAGCTTAGTTGCATATTTACGCTGGCGGCTAGGTGGCGTTCCCATCGTAAAATATGCAATTGCGCAAATACGCCGATTCCCGAACGTGCGCCTGGCCGGCGTATCTGTTTACGCTGTTTACGTAAGACTTAAGCTTGGCGTAACGTTATCCCTGCTATAGTGAGGCGCAGGCAATGTTAAGTATGGACGATGGGACCTCGTTGTATTGGACGTCATTTACGTTGTTTGCGTAAGTCCATTCACAATGGAGTTACGTTCACGTCGCTTTCATTGACAATTTGCGACATGCTTTGGAGCATGCGCACTGGGATTCAGGCACGGCCGGCTCATGCGCAGTTCGTTCAGTGCGGGGACGCGCTTGATTTAAATACTACACGCCCCCTACCCACCGAATTTGAATTCCGCCGTGAATTCCGCCGTGTCATTTACGCTACGCCGCCTGACTAACCTTACACCCACACAAAGATAATACGGCTACCTGAATCTAGCCCTATGTGTTTATTGGAGCAGTGTATTATTATTTCTATTATTATTATTATTATTAGTATTAATATAATACAGGATTTATATAGCGGCAACAGTTTGTGCAGTGCTTTTCAACATGGGGGTTATAGTACAGTTACAATACAAATCAATACAGGAGGGATCAGAGGGCCCTGCTCGTTAGAGCTTACAATCTATCTGGGTTTTCTGTTCTTTCTACTTATGAGCCTGGCCTGCATATCTTTGCTGCTTATCTGGACTTTAGTATATCCACTCTGCTATTCTAGTAGTGATATTGTGCTGTCCAGGGACTTGAGTTTGCTTGTCTGCTGCCTGCTCTGACCTCTTGTTCAAACTGCTTAGTCTGCATGGGAGCCATGCAACTGCAGAAAGTAGTGTTCACAGCTAGAAAACACACTGCAGGTTAGCTTTAGCTATGATTATAAACATATGCTGCAATAAGGCTAAGCCACTTTACAATAGTCCACACAGTATTAGTAAGAATAGCATCAACTGTGAAAGCATGAATGGCAAAAAATAAACCTCACTGTAATTCTTAGTAATAGCAGCTCAAATAAAGTTTTTAGGTGTACTCTACACATACAGCCTCTTTAAAAGGTGGGTGTATGCTTTTCTAACAAATGGGCAGTGGGGTTGTGTCGATAGTGGGCGCAGGAGTGCTGCCCCCTCGCTCCTGCACCGCCACTAAAACAACACATAGATTCATGTATTGCATTTATTGTCGCCGGACATCTGCATAACAGCAGTTGGTTGGGTTTGGAAGTGTCTTTCAGAGCCAGCGGCCTGTGGACTGTAATCGGCTTCCAAATATCCACTGACACACGTCTCAGCCAATCAGGTTCACCGGGTCTGGTTAGCGTTAACCTGATTGGCTGAAGCGTCATCGAGGGCAGGAGAAGACATCGAGTGACACAGTGGTGACGATTGATGGGCACAGTGGAGACAATTGATTGCACAGTGGCTGCGTTTGATGGCTCGGCACAGTGGCTGCGTTTGATGGCATGGCACAGTGGCGACAATTGATGGCACAGTGGCGACAATTGATGGCACAGTGGCGACAATTGATGGCACAGTGGCGACAATTGAAGCAATGGCACAGTGGTGACAATTGATGGCACAGTGGCTGCGTTTGATGGCATGGCACAGTGGTGACAATTGATGGGCACAGTGGCGGCCATTGATGGCACAGTGGTGACAATTGATGGCACAGTGTTAACAATTGATGGCACAACAGTGTCTGTGTTTGATGGCATGGCACAGTGGTGACAATTGATGGGCACAGTGGCGGCCATTGATGGCACAGTGGTGACAATTGATGGCACAGTGTTAACAATTGATGGCACAACAGTGTCTGTGTTTGATGGCATGGCACAGTGGTGACAATTGATGGGCACAGTGATGACAATTGATGGGCACAGTGACGACAATTGATGGCACAGTGGCTGCATTTAATGGCATGGCACAGTGGCTGTGTTTGATGGCCTGGCACAGTGGCGACAATAGATGGCAAAGTGGCGACAATTGATGGCATGGCACAGCGGCAACAATTGATGGCACAGTGGTGACAATTGACGGGCACAGTGGCTGCATTTGATGGGCACAGTGGCTGCATTTGATAGGCACAGTGGTGACAATTGATGGGCACAGTGGCTGCGTTCGATTGGCACAGTGGCTGCAATTGATGGGCACAGTGGCTGCAATTGATGGGCACAGTGGCTGCAATTGATGGGCACAGCGAGGCTGCAATTTTTTTCCGTTTGTTAGCGCCCCCCAAAAATTTTAAGCACCAACCACCACTACAAAGGGGTACCCCTGGAGGTGACTGCAAAGTATCTGGTGCCTAAATGTTAGTGTTGGCCAGCCTTCGATAGGTCCCTTTTGTAGGTGGTACACACATGTAGATGTCTCTTTAAGACTGTACAGGGGAAGGTTGATGGGCTGTTAGGCCCAGCTCTCTAGGTAGTTCATTGCTTTTTCCTGTCATTGTGTAACTGCCTGCTCGTACCATCTGTGATGCAAAACATTGTGCACTTTTTTACAAAGGTGAACTTATCCTTTAAGGCCGCGTACACACGATCAAATCTATCTGCTGGAAACGGTCCGAAGGACCGTTTCAGCAGACAGATTCGATCATGTGTACAGGTGGACAGACGGGTTTTTCCAGCAGACAGATTTTAAAGCATGCTTTAAAATCTGTCTGCTGGGAACCCGTCCGTCCGACATGTCTGCTGGTTAGTACGCTAACCAGCAGACATATCTGGCCGCTTACCGGATCAGTAAGACCCGAAAGGGATCAATCAGGCTCTGCACACAAAACTATCCTCGGATGGATACGGGTGTTCACTCCTAATCCCCTCCTCCTCTGCAGATTGCAGGGACACTCCTGTCTCGGACAGATCTCACAGGGATATTTAGAAAACAAGAAAAGGAAAATTAACCCAGACGAGGTGTTTGATCAGTCCAGTCTGGCCTCTGATGAGATACGGGGCATTTTTATGAGGTTAGAAAATGTCCTTGTGTCTGAATTACATGCCACCTGGGACATCGTTTTCCTGGAAAGGTATATCTAGGAGAAGATGATTCCCAGGAGTCTCAGATGGCATGTATTTCCCGACAGAGGGGTAACAGATCTTTCTGAGTGTTTTTTGTATTTTAACAGTGTGGGTATAGCTTTTCTCAAATTCCTGGTAACCCGGAAAAAGTCTAAGGTTGCAAGATTGCAACAGGAGATTAAAAAATGAAGGAGCAATTGATCCCTATGAATAAAGAGGGATTGTACCAAGTATATACCAAAGAGTTACGGGAAATAATGATAGAGGAGGACGAGGAACAAAGGATTAAGAAACGTAAAAAGTATTTAAGAGACGTTGAGGATTACAAATTGCATAACGTCTTCAAATGGCAGGAGAGTAGTCGTGAAAATATTACCAAGCAGGGGGAAGTGATTCACATGGAGGAGGGTGAGACTGGAAGTCATAATGTTGTATTACATACTAGGGAATCGTCAAGACCTCTGGCTGTTTTCCCTACCCCCTCAGTGGGGTCCAGGGAACATGGATCCAACAAAACAGGATCAAACAAAATCAAAAAAAGAAGGGAAATGCATATGGGGGCCAATCTTCGGGAGGTGGACCGAATAATTACAATCCCCCTTCATATTAACATTCCAGGAACCTAGGTAAAATTACCAATCTTGGGAATGGTCAGGCTAACAAGCCTGCTCAGGGATCCAATCACCATTATTATGCCAACACGCAGAATAAAGCACCATATATGAACCACCAAGGACAATATGGTGTACCCCCTTATGTGAATCAGTCTGAGGATGGGTATAGGGGAGAGATTCCCCCTTCCCCACGTACACCATGGGGTTATGATATACCGGTGAGAAATCAGTATGGACCATTACAGGGGTGCATGGACAATAGGGAAGTCCTCGGACACCAAAACAATAATCAAGAGGAGAGAAATTATTCTCAACAAGGTGTCCATGATGGACCACCCGAAGCAGCCCCCCTTAGGAACAAAACTGATAGTTTTTTAGGACGGGGCCAAAGCAGAAAGGGAAGAGTAAGAGAGGTGTCAGAGGAGGGCAATGGGGCCACTCCCAAAAAAACAAGAATTAACTTGTGAAGGTGTTTTTAATTTAAGTGGGGAGGATCTCACTAGGGCTGAAAAGATGACCCTCAATCAGGGACTCAAATATGCTCCAAGGAGAACACTGAATACATTTCAGATGTTTTTAGACGTACAGAAGTACAAATTAAGTATTAAGCGTCACTTTTTTAGTAATCCCATTGTGAGGAATATTAGTACCCCGATGAACCAAGGAGGGACAGGACTTAGAAATGCGTCCCTATTTAACCCAGGGAAGCTAGCCCCAAGTGTCACAGGAACGCCGGGGAGGCCGCATTTGGGCTGCGTCACGGCAGCCCTATGTTCCCCCTGCGTTGGAGTGAGTTTGCTGGGGGTTTTTTTTCGGGGGGGGGGGGCATAGGAGGACCTGTGGTGGCCATTTGACTTGTTACCTATCAGGTGTGCCCAATTATAGCATGATACTTATACCACTAGATGGACTCTTTGGAATTCTTTGCAGATCCCAGTTAGGATCTGTTCCTTGTGGTGGCTAACTGGTATCTAGATGAAAGTAAGTAATGCCTGACACTTTAGGGCCTTTCACTAGGACTCTGTTTCCTAGTATATACAATTTTGATTTTATTTATTTTGTCATTTTTCTCCAGTCTTTGCAATCTGGGTACCTTTTTTACCTATTCATATTCCTCTCTGTTCCCTAATTACTTATCTTGGACCTTCCCTTTAATGGATTCCTTTAAGACAACCTGTTATTTCTCTACTTAATAGCCCAGCTGGTATCTCTTTTCTTGACCCTCACACCATCTTTTTTTACCATTCACACTTCAATACATTCAAGTCCCCACTTGCACTTCTTTTCATCGTGCGTTTTTGCACACTTATTTAATTTTTTTTCTCACCATACACTGTTGTCTCGGTCAACTACACTCACACTTTTCCACACTTCATTTCACTCATCATCACAGTCACATTTCACATGCACCATCTTTACACTTACATTCTTCTTTGCACCCCACATTCACCAATCTCGATACCCTACTGCAGTGTTTCTCAATTCCAGTCCTCAAGCCCCCCCAACAGGTCATGTTTTCAGGATTTCCCTCAGATGAAAAGGCTGTGGGAATTACTAAGGCAGTGAAACTGATCAAATCACCTGTGCAAAATAATGGAAATCCTGAAAACCTGACCTGTTGGGGGGGCATGAGGACTGGAGTTGAGAAACATTGCCCTACTGATACATTTAATTATGGCTTCAATTACTCTTTTCATATATTTCAGTTTCTCATTAATATATTAGTATTACATTTTTCCAACAATTTTTGCATACTATTTTTTACTTTATATTATTACTTTTACAGCTTGGGGTGCCACCTTTTCGGTTCCAGTCTTTGATGGCCACCATTTTGGTCTTTTGAGTCTCTCCCTCCGGATCCCCCCTCGCCTCGCCATGTAGGGTATCAGTGCGGCCCCTGCAGGCTCGGAGCCCTTTTTTGGTCTGCCCACTCAGTCGAGCCTTTTCCATCTTAGGTCCCCCGCCTCCACGGGGGTCACTCGGTGTACTGGCGGCAGTTACATGGTTCCTAGTTGGTCCACAGTTGCAGCACATATCACAATATTGTCAATATGGTAGATGTTTCTCTGTTGAGAGTGTCTTTGTTTGTTTTTTAACAATCTCACCTATACGATGTATTTCATTCTAGAGCATCTCCTTCTTACCCCCTGAAGATGACCACCCTCTACAAGGTTGAAACGCTTTGGGGTTTATCATATCATGTTCATCATCATGTTCATCATGTGTACCATTGTTATAACATCATGCCATGCTTTTGCAAGTTTGCCCTTACGGCCCAATCAATATGCTGTTAATTTTGTATGTACATGTTTTTATTGCCATTACTTGACTGTGTTTTGGTTAAACAATATATCAGATACGTTTCCTTGTGAGACATATAAAACTACATTAAAACTTTTGTATTAACTAAATAATATTTATTTATTTATTTTTTGCTGCAATACAAAGCCCCCCAGGGGTAACATTTCCCTTTTTCATTCATGTTATTTTATAACCCAGAATACTGTATGTTTCTAGGAAATGTATTTTTACCATTTTGGATATAGTCAGATGTGCAAACATAGCTAATTTAATAACAATATAAACTTAAAAAATGAAAAAAAAAATCTAGCAAAAGGGATTTTTGTTTTATTACTGCATTTTAATTATTTTTGCAAAATAAAATGACAGTAAAATATTTCTTTGATGAGAAAACATCAGTCTAAGTTTTCCTTCCTTCCCTGTGCATGAAATGCCATTATAAATCTATTAGGCTAAACTATGTATGCATCCAACTGTGGTGAAACTGTTTCATTTTACAGAATCATGGTATGCTCAGTACATGGGCATATGCATATTCATCTACCAAGTTAGGATAGGTTCACACAGATGAAAGTTTATACTGCCCTCTGAAAAGTGATCCACAGGAGATCATTTTTCAAAGAGCGATAGAGCAGTAGCTTCCAGGCTTTTAGGAGACATTACTGCTGCAGCATGGCAAATTTGCAAAGCACTAACTTGACTTCAATGGGCGAGTTTTACAGGCAGAACCACCTTCAAGCCAAGTTACATTTGCTGCAGCCATGAAGCAAAGCATTGCTGCTGCAGTATGGGTGTGACTACCCTCTGGCTTCTTTGCTAGGTTTTCAGTAAGCGGTAAAAACGCAGCCAAACCACCCATTTCTACTTCTTGTGTGAATGAGGCCTTATGCCCCATACACACGATCGGAATTTCCGATGGAATAAGTCTGACTGACTTTTTCCATCGGAAATTCTGACCGTGTGTATGCCCCATCTGAGTTTTTCCATCGGATATTACGAGGAATTCCATCAGTGTTTATATAGAGAACATGTTCTCTTTTACTCCGATGGAATTCCGTCAGAATTCCGATGTGAGTTTGGTGGAGCATAAGCCTGATCGTGTGTACCGGGCATTACTGGCAACTTCATGCAGACAAAAAAAAGTGACTGTAAAAGCAGCACTATATCTGTAATACAGTCAGTGTAACATGTGCATTATTATATAATGCATGTCTATTTAGATTTGGGCTTAAAGGGGTTGTAATGGTTCGTCTTTTATTTTCTAAATAGGTTCCTTTAAGCTAGTGCATTGTTGGTTCGATTACCCTTTCCTTTGATTTCCCTTCTAAATGTTGTTTTTCTGTGTTTGAATTTCTCACTTCCTGTTTCTCCTCAGTAAGCTTTCCACCATCATCCAAGCGGTGGAAAGTCATTTAGAACAGCTTACTGAACACCTGAGGAGGAACAGGAAGTGAGAAATTCAGACAAAGAAAAACAACATTTAGAAGGGAAATTGAAGGAAAAGGTAAGTGAACCAACAATGCACTAGCTTAAAAGAACCTATTTAGAAAATAAAAAACAAACCTTTACAACCCCTTTAATGTAGAACATCAGACACAATGCTAAATAGACCACTAAAAGCTCCTTCAAAATCGGCCACTTAGTGGCCCATTGATTGTTGTCGGTCTCCAAACTACGGATTGTGGGCCAATTTTGCCCACTGCAAAATTGTATCCATCTGCCTAAAGTGAGAGGGGACTCTGATGGGGGCCCTAAACTAAAGAGAGACTCTGATGTAAGTGGGATTCTGATATAAGGAGGGACTCTGAAATAAAGAGGGACACTGATGTGGGGAGGGATTCTGGTGGATGTGGGAATCCAGTGTAAGGGGATTTTGACGTAAAGGGACTGTGATACAGAATACGATGTAAGAGGGCTAACTCAGTTAAACATAATTCAGGAATTTATAAAACTGATTTAATTTTCAGCCCATATTGCTGGCTTGATTGTCAGTGTGGCAGAGGTATGTGCTTTACACGACTAGCTAAAAAAATATATATTTTAGTAGGTAAAACAGTTCAGATACTACTTATTTACACATAATTCATCTGTGTGTTTTAGCTGATTGTGTGAAGTTCCTCTTTAATGTGCTATTATTATGCATAGGTTATACTTGTAACTTAAGTACAATCTACATTTTTCCTTTAGCGTTTTTCTGTCTAAAAAACAAAAAAAGTTGACGTCTGTGGGCTTTTAATTTTTGCATATCTCTCAGGGTTTTCACATCTTCCTAGCCTCATTATTCCCATGGACAATTCTGTTTTTCCACTTTGCTGATTGCTTGCATAAAAACATTAGTAGAAAGACGTTTCTTATCTCAAGAGACACAAGTAGTGAGGATTGATGTGGATTACCAGTAAATGTGATCAGTAGAGGGATGCCATGTTGCCAAGAACTAATTTTTTTTGGTCCTAGTGTAGTGATTTAGTGCTATAAAATCTGAAATTATTTTTAACTTATTTAAAAATTTGCATTTTCTTCAAATAATGTAAGATGTGGCTTCTGGAAATAAATTAGAAAGCAATTACAAGGAAAACCGAAAACAGTAAAAAGTGTGGCACCTTAATCGTAAAAAATTGTGGTACCTTAATTGTAAAAAGTGTGGTACCTTAAAGGGGTTGTAAATCCTTGTTTTAAAAAACAAAACAAAAAAAAACACCTTGGCATTTTTCGTATTTTTTTGCCTCACAACCTGGAATTAACATGGATAGTTTGATGATTTGCATCATTTAATTTACAGAACATGCCCACAACTTTGAAGATGTTTTTTTTTATTATTATTATTATTATTATTATTATTGTGACACGAACATCAAATAGGACAAAATTACAGAGAAAGTCAATGTGCATAACTATTTACCCACCTGAAGTCAATACTTTGTAGAGCCACCTTTTGCTGCTATTGCAGCTCCAAGTTGCTTTGCATAAGTCTCTATGAGCTTGCCACATCTTACCACTGGGATTTTTGTCCATTTCTCCTTGCAAAACTGCTCCAGCTCCTTCAAGTTGGATGGTTTGCCCTTGTGAAAAGCGATCTTTAAGTCTGACCACAGATTTTATATTGGATTGAGTTCTGGACTTTGACTAGGCCATTCCAACACATTTTCCCCCTTAAACCAATCAAGTGTTGCTTTAGCAGTGTGTTTGGGGGTCATCATCCTGCTGGAAGGTGAACCTCTGTTTTAGCCTCAAATCACACACAGAGTGGTACAGGTTTTTCCTGTATTTTGCACCATTCATCTTTCCCAGTCCTGACTGCTGAAAAACATACCCACAGCATGATGCTGCAACCATTATTTTTCACTGTGGGGATGGTGTTCTTTGGGTGTGATGTGTTGCGTTTGCGCCAGACATAGCGTTTTCTTCGATGGCCGAAAAGTAAAATGTTAGTCTCATTAGACCAGAGCACCTTCCTCCATACATTTTTGGAGTCTCCCATATGCCTTTTGGCAAACTCAAATGTGCCATTTTGTTTTTTGCTGAAAGTAATAGCTTTCTTCTGGCCACTTTGCCATAAAGCCCAACTCTATGGAGCTTATTTTCGTCCTATATACAGATACTCCAATCTCTGCTGTGGAACTCTGCAGCTCCTTTAGTGCTACCTCAGGTCTCTGTGCTGCCTCTTTAAATAATGCCCTCCTTGCTCGGTCTGTGAGTTTTGGTGTGCGCCCGTCTCTTGGCAGGTCTGCTGTTGTGCCATGTTCTTTCGATTTGGTTGTGGTAGATTTGATAGTGCTCCTAGGGATCATCAAAAATGTGGATCATTTTTTATAACCTAACGCTGACTTGTGCTTCTCAACAGGATGGTCCCTTACTTGTTTGGAGAGTTCCTTGGTCTTCATGGCAGTGTTTGGTTAGTGGTGCCTCTTGCTTAGGTGTTGAAGCCTATGGGGCCTTTCAAAAAGGTGTGTATATGTAATGAAAGATCGTGCAATACTTAGATTGCACACAGGTGAACATCATTTTACTAATTTTGTGACTTCTCAAGGTAATTGGTTGCACAGGAGCTTTTTATGGGCTTCACAACAAAGGGGGTGAATACATACGCACGTGCCAATTATCAGTTTTTTTATTTTTGAAAAATTGTTTTATGTATATATTTTTCTAATTTTACTTTGCCAACATAGGCCCCGTACACACGAGCAAATAGATTTGTTCAAATCGGTCGGACAGACCGATTTGAACAAATCTGTCTGCTGGGATGTATTGGTTTGATCGTGTACACGCGATCAAACCAAAATCCCCGCCGGCAGACAGCGTGCTGACGTGTCGGTGACGTTGACGCCGCCACGTCACCGCACCAGGAAGTAAAACACTTCCGCGCATGCGTCAAAACCATTCGACGCGTGTGCGAGCAGATATGTCTGCTGGTTAGCATACTAACCAGCAGACATGTCGGGCGGACGGGTTCCCAGCCGACAGATTTGAAAGCATGCTTTCAAATCTGTTGGCTGGCCAAATCCGTCTGTTTGCCCGTACACACGATCGAATCTGTCTGCTGAAACGGTCTGGCCTTAGACTATTGTGTTCTGATCCATCACATATAATTCAGATTAAAAAAACATTGAACTAAAGTCTGTAATCTGTAAAAAGCCAAGTGGCAGGGCACTGTACCTCCACTATGCAGCTTGTTTGGTGCAACTGGACCAATGTAAGTTTGTATGTGCCATACATATGGGATCCCAGTGGAAGCTGGAAATCAATGTAGTTGGCACAGCTTCTAAAAA
Source organism: Rana kukunoris (assembly GCA_029574335.1). NCBI lineage: Eukaryota > Metazoa > Chordata > Amphibia > Anura > Ranidae > Rana > Rana kukunoris. Next base: position 426,059,658 of record CM056052.1, read on the forward strand.
TATATCTGCTAGCTTCTGTGTCTTATGCCCAGCTTCCTACTGAACACAACAGGTCACCCACTTGGCACAAGCTCCATTCAGAGAACACTTAGTATTTTCTCAATTATTGTAAAGCCCTCTCTGATTGGACAACGTGAAGACCATGAAGTCACAGATAGCTTTTTACTTATCTCAAAAAACAAAGAAACATTCCCAGCTCACTTACCAGCCTGCAAAACAAACCAAATTGTCCTGTCTAACAGTTCACGTTAAAACCAGGGGTTGCGTTTTCACACATTGTCAAACATATGCGTAAGTTGAAGGGCCACTTCATGGCACCCCAGTGTACTGCAGTCCTATCTCTATACATTTTGAGAGTCTCCCAAGTTGGAGCATATATATATATATAATATAATAGATGATTGAGGGCAGGTATGCCTGGAGGAAGCCCACACCCACACCTCAAAGGAAAAGGAGCACACTGGACTACCAGCAATAGCACAATGGCAGTAAAGGTATCCAGTGCATTTAACCAACAGTACAAGCAAATGGCAACCGCCCCAACGAACCTTGGCACCCCAGATGTTTTGGAACTATATTTCCCACAATGCTCATGCACTCATGCAGTGTAGTTGAGCATCATGGGAAATTTAGTTCTAAAACATCTGGCCAAGGTTTGCCATTACTGTTATAGGCTTACCTGTAGGTCAAAAAATGCCTAAGCCAGCTTTACTGGCTCACAGCCTACTGTAACACCATTCTAGGAGAACTGGTGCCAGAAAACGATCGTATTATAACGGAAAACAGAATAGGGCAAAGAGGAGGAGGACTGGCGGTGATCCATAAGACTCGTCTTGCGATCACTAAACCAGTCCTCCAAAACCCTCTTCCATTCATGGAAACCCTTACCTTGCAACTGCAAATAAACTCCCAGGAGACCATCCGGATTCTTCTCTGCTATAGGCCACCTGGCCCAAAATCGCAGCTTCTTCCATCATTGACAGACTTTATCTCCACCTATACCCTCAACAGCAAACACCTTTTGCTGCTCGGGGATTTCAACCTCTGGGCCAACTCCCCGCAAGACCCCGTTGCCGACGCCTGCATCGATCACCTTGAAGGATTAGGGCTACAACAAATAGTATGTGGGCCCACACATGCTTCAGGTCACACACTCGATCTTATTTTCTCTAAGGCTATCAACAGCGCCCTTAATTGCCCACGCGAACTCTTCAAGCTGGTCACTCAGACCATGAATCCAGGATGTCTTGAAGCCCCCAATTCGGACTCACAAGAATTTTGCAATGAATTGTCGGATTACTTCATTAACAAAATTGAAGGAATCTGGCAAAGCATTCGGCAAAATAATTCCCCCCTCAACCCTCCCTGTAACTATCTGCACAACACCTGCAGTAACTCATCACATCCGGGTAGGTTCACGTTGGAACCTATCTCTATCAATGACACTAATAATATCATCAGTACTTTGCGTAACAGCACCGCGCCGAATGATATTATCCCCACTAAACTGCTGAAGGAATGCGCCGACATCCTGGCACCTTCTATCACGCAGCTTATCAACCAATCTTTCAGGGAAGGCACAGTGCCCTCCCAATTGAAGGAGGGTATAATTCGACCCATTCTGAAGAAACCCAATCTGGACCCCAAGGATCCACTCCACCATCGTCCAATAACAGGCCTAAATGTACTCTCAAAGGTCATGGAAAAAGTAGTGGTACAACAGCTGCAACAGCATCTAGATACCCACAACCTACTTGATTCAATCGGGATTCCTGCCTGGAAACGGGACGGAAACCGCATTGCTCAAAATATGGGACGACATTCTCGAGGCCACAGACGAAGGAGAATCTTGTCTTCTGGTTCTGTTGGACCTAAGCGCAGCCTTCGACACAGTAGACCATAAGCTTCTATTGAATAGGCTAGCGGAAGTAGCCAAAGTCGCAGAAGGCGATTTATCTTGGTTCTCCTCTTTTTTGGAAAACCGAAGCAGCCAAAAACTGCTCTACCACTCATATGCAGACGACACGCAACTGTATTTTCGCATTTGCAATAAAAAGGATCATCACCTCAATCTAGAGACATGCCTCTCTTTGATAGAGGACTGGATGACAAAGAGTTATCTTAAACTCAACGGAGCGAAAACAGAACTTCTCCTGTTTCACGCCAAGCGTATGATTTAACCTGCAACAACCTGGACCCCCCGCCCATTCTGGGCAAAATCATCACCCCTAGCGACAAAGTCAAAAGTCTTGGGGTCATCTTTGACTCCTACATGACAATGGACGCACAAATAGGGTCAATGGTCAGCGGATCTCACATCTACTGCGCCTACTACGCAGACTTACTCCTTTTATTCCCAAGGAAGACATAGCGGTCGTGGTGGGAGCAATTGTAAACTCCAGACTGGACTATGCAAATGCCCTTTACCTCAGACTCCTCAAGTACCAAATCGCTCGTCTACAAGTCATTCAAAATACGGCCGCTAGACTTGTGACTGGGAAAAAACCCTGGGAATCAATCTCACTTTCCCTGAGATCCCTTCATTGGTTACCAGTAAAAGACAGAATCACTTTTAAAGCACTCTGTCTAACTCATAGATGTATCCATGGGAAAGCCCCCCATTATCTATGCGAAAAAATAAAAGCTCATAATCCCAATCGCGTTAGGGATCCACCAATCAAAATCTACTCCAGATACCGAAAGCCAAGTACAAGTCCAAAGGAGAAAGGAGATTTGCGGTCCAAGGTCCCAGACTATGGAGCGCTTTACCAACCAACATTCGGTTGGAGGAGAACCACTTAGCGTTCAGGAGAAAGATCAAGACTGATCTCTTTTGATACCAAAGGAGACAGGAACAACAAGCGCCCAGAGGCGATTAAGTTTGCATGTGCTGCGCTATATAAGTTTTCATTCATTCATTTACTACCACTTTAATGCCCAGAACGCATTACTGTAAAAAAAAAACTTAGAGGAGTTACACCCATTTTTTTAACTTGATCTATATTCAATCTCCTAAACTAATAATTTTCACATTGGCATTTATTTATTTATTTTTCTGTCTAGAAATACCTTTTTACCTTTATTTCTTCTTGACTTCTGCCCCTAATAGCCTAGGCGATTACAAGGGTTTCTGGGATATCGCCTACTGCCGAGATCTCGCGTTATTTGCAGATGATGCAAATGGCCAATGACAGGAGAAAGGGAGGAGGGTGCGAGCGGTACGAAACATTCTGACAGCTCGCAGCTCGCCTCCTCCCACGCGGCCGTTGTCTGGGGGGGGGGAATGAGGTCACGGCTTGACAGCACCCGCTACCATACCTCCCAGCGCTGGAAGAGGAGGTCCGAGGTGGCGGCGTACAAAGTGCTTGTTCGGCGGCAGCAGCAGCAGCAACCCCCCGCCTAACAACTTTTTTTCTCGTTCGGAGGCAGCACCCAAACCCCCCCCCCCCCCTTAACAACTTTAGCAGCAACCCCCCCCCCCCCCATACCCACTTCTCAAACGGCTCTAGTCCCATGGATCCAGCTCCCTTCTTATGTTACATGAATTGACATTGCTATAGCAACCAATCAGGCATCACAAAAGTCCAGGAAATGAACACAGAACGGCTTCACACAGCCCACAGCAAAAAAGGAACCTGCCTGCATCCGAGATCTGTGAGTAAAAGATTATTTTTCAAGAAAGTAAAGGAGCAATAAAATATGCCATGTTAGTAATGTTATTTTCCAGGTTTTAAAAATTACAGAGCAGTCATTAAAATTTTTTTTTGGGGGGGACTGGAACTCCCCTTTAAGCCTTTAGAACCACTTTAAGCCACCGGTAACTTGGTCCTACAGCCGAGTTCAGCATAGTGGGAAGTTATAAGGTTTTGAGCATTAATGTGGTACTAAACTCAAAACTCAAAATGTGATATATTGCAGCTTACCAATCATTTGATGGTGATCCGTCCATTAACACGCCTGTCTTAGGGCGCATACACACAGTTTTCATTGGTCAAAACCGATGAAAACTGACTGAAGGTCCGTCCGATCGTGTGTGGGCCCCATCGGTTAGTTATCCTTCGGTCCAAAAAAATAGAACTTGCTTTAAAATGTAACCGATGGACGCTTAACTGATAGGTCAAAACCGATCGTTAGTATGCAAAAGCATCGGTTAAAAAGCTGCGCATGCTCAGAATCAAGTCGACGCATTCTTGGAAGCATTGAACTTCATTTTTTTAAACACGTCGATGGTGTGTAGGCCATCAGTCAGCTTCATTGGACCGTTCTCATCAGATGGACTGATCGTGTGTGTGTACACGGCCTTAGAGTGCCCACTACTTTGAATGAAGGAGCACAGGGGGCACCTTTGGACAGCAACATTGTCAGTCTGGAAGTGGGGGGTGTAAATGGAATAGCAGATTTATATACAGTAACAAATAGAAGCCAAACTTCAGCCAATAATTTATAAGCAATTACAACAACAGTTTTGTTCCTTTTGGGAAAAGGTTTTACACAAATAAATACAAGTTGATCATTTTAGCACCTCTGTCAGTGGTAAATGGTTTGTCTCTACCCCTCTGACGGCTAAACTGCTACATCTGCAGGACAGCTTGTTCTGTTGAACAATAACAGACATACTGGCTAGATCACCAAATGAAAATAATAGAAAGAATGCTTAAGAAAGCAAACGAGTGTAGCCCCCACATCTAAAAAATTGTTAAGCTGCACAAAGAGTTTAATACCATTATTATACCTATTTGTTTTAATGAGAGTCACATTCAATGGCGGACTAAGCATGGGGCGGAGGGGGCAGGCCGTACCGGGTGCCACACACTGGGGGGGTGTCAGGCCGACCCCCCCCCCTCCGCGACTGAGGCATGGCGTGGCCGCGGTGACAGCATGATTGATGGCACGATATGGCAGACTAGGTAAAACAGCCTGGGCTATTTGGGGGGGGGGCGGGGTTTGCGAGCCGTACCGAGTTATACACGGGACCCGCCGCAATGATCCCCTTCTCCGTGGCAGTGCAGCGCCGCGCCCGCGGCTCTGATACTATCGCCTGTGACTGTCTCTGTCTGACAGTCACACAGCCGAGTGTGAAGCTGCGGCCGCCTCCCCCCTCCTCCTCCGTACACGTGCTCTGCTCTGTGCGGCGCTGAGTCTGAAGGCAAGGGGGTGTCATGTCACAGTCACTCTGCAGTCTGCACTATTGTAAGGGGGGGTCTGTATATGAGGGGTGTACTGTATATGAGGGGTGTACTGTATATGAGGGGGGTGTAACGGTCACCACCGTTTACGGCCTTCCATCCACCCACGACAAGCTTATCTGACACACTGCGACAATCTTGCATACACGATCCATTCCATTTCCCAGAATCAAGACGAGACTCTGCTCTGTACTTGTTTCCAAATGACTGAACACTTTAATGGTTTCTTCTCAGCTTTTTATACAGTACAAGATGTTACAGTTAATCACAGGACAATCCAATCTCCACCCCCTATTCACACTGGGGCTAATTCTCTAGCAGACATTTCGGCACCGATACTAAAGAGATCTATCACATTCCAAAATACAATTACACAATGCCTTTACTAACATAATTGACATGCTAATTCAAAACAATAATGTTGTCTTGAATACCAAATCTTTTAAGTGTAAACACAGGGCTTTAACAGTTTTATCACACAATGAAAAGGTCTTTTAGGAGCCGATGTAATTAACACCTTTCAACAGAATGTGTCCCCACATTGAAGAGTCTTTCACAAGCCGGATCACTTAGCATTTTAAAAGCCTATTATACAGAGGGATGAGTCACTGTCTTGTTGACCAGCTGGTCTCAAGTCAAAATGGACCCCTTGTAATATTCCAGTCCTGCAATATGAATTATTATTATTGTCCCATCTCATGTAATATATGAATTTTGATCCTATTAGCCACCCTACACCCAAAAGGGCACAGGGTGGACTTAGACCCAGGAGTTATTAGTGTCCCTGGCACAGGAGTATCTCTCATCCTTCCAAAGACTCTGGTTGTCACGGTTCATTCCGTTACAGGGGGTTTCTGTATTGTGGGGTGTTCTGTATGGGGGGGTTCTGTATTGTGGGGGCAGGGGAGTTCTGTATGGGGGGGTTCTGTATTGTGGGGGGGGGTGTTAGTATAGGGGGTTCTGTATTGTGTATGGGGGGTTCTGTAGTGTTCTGTATGGGGAGTGTACTTTATGGGGGGTTCTGTATTGTGGGGGGGTCTTAGTATAGGGGGGTTCTGTAGTGTTCTGTATGGGGGGTGTTCTTTATGGGGGGGGTTCTGTATTGTGGGGGGGTTTTAGTATAGGAGGGGGGTTCTGTATTGTGGGAGGGTATTAGTATAGGGGTTTTTGTATATGAGGGGGTTCTGTATTGTGGGGGGGTGTTCTGTATAGGGGGGTTACTGTATATGAGGGGGGTCTGTATTGTGGGGGGGTGTTAGTATAGGGGGTTCTGTATATGAGGGGGGTTCTGTATTGTGGGGGGTGTTCTGTATAGGGGGGTACTGTATACAAGGGGGGGTTCTGTATTGTGAGAGGGGGGTACTGTATATGAGGGGGTTCTGTATTGTGGGGTTCTGTATTGTAGGGTAGGAGGTGGTATCTGTATAAGGGGGTTCTGTATTGTAGAGGGGGTGTTCTGTATCGTAGGGGGGTCTGAACTGTAGGGGGGTTCTGTATTGTAGGGGGTGGTATGTATTGTAGGGGGGTGTTCTGTATTGTAGGGGGTGGTATCTGTATGGGGGGTTCTATATTGTAGGGGGGGTCTGCACTGTCCAGAGGTGCAGTCTAATGTAAAGAGATATAGAGGTGCTGTGTAATTTAAAGGGGACCAGAGATGCAGGGTGCTGTGTAATGTAGAGGGGTCCAGAGGTGCAGTCTAATGTAAAGGGGTCCAGAGGTGCAAGGTGCTGTGTAATGTAAAGGGGTCCAGAGGTGCAGGGTGCTGTGTAATGTAAAGGGGTCCAGAGATGCAGGGTGCTGTGTAATGTAGAGGGGTCCAGAGGTGCAGGGTGCTGTGTAATGTAGAGGGGTCCAGAGGTGCAGTCTAATGTAAAGGGGTCCAGAGGTGCAAGGTGCTGTGTAATGTAAAGGGGTCCAGAGGTGCAGGGTGCTATGTAATGTAAAGGGGTCCAGAGGTGCAGGGTGCTGTGTAATGTAAAGGGGTCCAGAGGTGCAGGGAGCTGTGTAATGTAAAGGGGTCCAGAGGTGCAGGGTGCCGTGTAATGTAAAGGGGTCCAGAGGTGCAGGGTGCTGTGTAATGTAAAGGGGTCCAGAGGTGCAGGGTGCTGTGTAATGTAAAGGGGTCCAGTGGTGCAGGGTGCTGTGTAATGTAAAGGGGTCCAGAGGTGCAGGGTGCTGTGTAATGTAAAGGGGTCCAGAGGTGCAGGGTGCTGTGTAATGTAAAGGGGTCCTGAGGTGCAGTAGTGGAGAGGGGTACACAGTAGTGACATAGAGATATTGAAGGATGCAGGGGACGCAGTGGGGTGTTTTTACATTTTACCGTGGGGGGTGCCAGATATAGGATCCGCCCTGGGTGCCAAATGCTCTAGGTACGCCTCTGGTCACATTAATAATGTGTAATGAAATACTGTATATGTGTTGCTTTGTTTAAATGATTTTCCGCGTTAAAGGGTTAACATACAAAAGCGTTTCTTCACTGTGTATACAAAAAAGTAGAATTTATTAGGTTAAAAACAAGCTCTTTTCAAATTTCTGACCGGAATCAAAGAACATATGTCTCATGCAGACAGTTCTAACAGACGCTTGGTGTTCCTCTGAGATGGGTGACACTACTACCTGTCAGTATAATCACTGATTTCATAGTTTTTACATCTTACATTCTCTGTGTACTGCTCTTGTTTGTTTTGATGAGTAAACCTTGTCAAATTAAGGGAAATATATGTCCAGAATCCTTTAATCTGCAAGACTGATATTACTTTAATTTGGTTGATTTCATAGCACATTTAGTTGGAAACGAATTACGTTGAAAGTTTTGTTTAGCAGATAACAAATATTTGCTTCTGAATCTAGAAATGCAAAGTTTACTAGAATTCTGGACAATATTGGCATGATGGGCTTTCCTTATTTTCACAAGCTTAGCACATTGGTGATGTTACAGAAATACACAATTCAAATTTATAATAGGTGCCCATACACATTAGATGATTACTGTATATATTCCCCCAACATTTCATATTCCTGATATGTGCCTGTTGTACCATGTACTTGTGTTAAAAAGTATCCTATGTTTTTCTCCCTTTGTGTGAAATACCTTGTAATCCTGCCAGTCTTCCTCCTTTCCATTTCCTAACTGACCACACTAGGCATGAATGCACATCCATCTCAGCGTGGTCAGGTTTATGGCTGAGCTTGGAGCTAACCATCTGTAACGGTCACCACCGCTTACGACCTTCCATCCAAACACGACAAGCTTATCTGACACACTGCGACAATCCTGCATACACGATCCATATCATTTCCCATAATCAAGACGAGACTCAGCTCTGCACTTGGTTTCCAAGATATGTGGCAGTAATCACAGGACAATACAATCTCCACCCCCCTTCACACCATGGGGGGCTTCAATCACATTCTACAAGGCATTCAGGTAAGCTAATTATGTAGACACGTCGGCACCGCATCATCAATAGACTTAACTCAGAGAGCATGACATTCCTGTTGACAATGACATGCTAATTTAGTACATCTGAATGAAGAATTTAACACATTGTTTTAAACACAATGAATCACACAATCAAAAGGTAGTTCAGGCCCTGATGCAATTAACACCTTTCAAAAGCATGTGTGCCCATATTGAATAGGCAACAGCTTGTGATATCTCAAGACATCCACTTTGTAATATTCCAGTCCTGCAATATGAATTATTATTAATGTCCCATCTCATGTAATATATGATATAATGTCTTTGTCACCCTATGGCCCTAGTGGACATAAGGTGACCCTAGACATAGGAGAATCTCAGTTTGTCACGGGTCATTCCGTTACACCATCCCTCTGACTGATCCCAGCCATCCCTCTGTCACTAATCCCATCCATCTCTCTGCCACTGATCCGACCATTTCCTCTGCCTCTGATTCCATCCATCCCTCTACCTCTGATCCCACCCATCCCTCTGCCTGATCACAGCCATCCCTCTGCCACTGATCTCATCCATCCCTCTGCCACTGATCCCACCATCCACCTGCCACTGATCCAACCATCCCTCTGCCACTGATCCAACCATCCCTCTGGCTTTGATCCCATCCATCCCTCTGCCTCTGATCCCACCAATCCATCTTCCTCTGATTCTATCCATCCCTCTGCCTCTGATCCCACCTATCCCTCTGCTTCTGATCCCTTCCATCCCTCTGCCACTGATCTCATCCATCCCTCTGCCACTGATCTCATCCATCCCTCTGCCACTGATCCAACCATCCCTCTGCCACTGATCCAACCATCCCTCTGCCACTGATCCCACCATGTCACTGTAATTTTTTTTTAGTTTTTCTGACTACTTGAATTTGTAGATAAAACGTTTTCAAACATGAGCACTTGCACAAAAATCGTGATGCATCATGATCGCATCGAATCGCGGACAGCAGGATAATCCTAATCAAATCGAATCGGGAGGCCAGTGAAGATGTGCACCCCTATTGGATATGGTGAAACTTAATTTCAGCTTACATCAACAAAACAGCAAGTTTGAGGAGGACTGGTAGCCTCTTTGTTTTCCCAGCAGGCCAAAAGAAAGGGATAAGGTTGCTTCCAGGACAATTTCTTCTTGGATTCTGAAAGTTATAAAGGCAGCTTATACCAAACACCTTACCTTCTGTGACGGAAGTGTGGGCTCATTCTACCAGAGGGGTTGCGGCATCATGGGCAGCTCAAGCAAAGGTTACAGCATTTAATAGCTGCAAGGCAGCCAGCTGAAGTTCTGAGTCCACCTTTGTACGTCAGTACGAACTGGATGTAGCCTCAGCTAGTTTATCTCTTTTCAATTTAGCTGTTGTATCTACGGCCCTAAACCGTAATTAAAATTCTTTTGGCAAGCACAGGGTGTTAAGTTGTCTCTTGTGTGACAGTAGGCAGGTTAAATCCCCTGGTTGCATCCAAGATGCTGTGTATATTTCTCCTAGGTTCAGGCTTTATGCCAGTTTGTACCTCTAGGGGGAGTGCTGGGAGTCCTGCTGGGAGGACTTGATGAGCCCAGCTGTATCAGGTGGGCTTGTTAGGTCCTCTACAAAAACTCCCAGCATGCTAAGAGATATGTTCCAACCTGGAACCAGATCTGTTTGAATAGTCTGGGGAGTGATCTTTGTGCGGTGAGACAAAGCCTGTGTGGCTACTATTACCAAAACTCTAACCAGCAGGGAGTTAGGGACTGGGGCAGCACTAGGCTGTACCCAGGCGTTAGTAAGGGACACCAATGTGTTTAGTAAGCGGTCAAGTGACCAGGATTTTTTTTTTGTATTTCTTTTGTTTCTGTCACATTTGTTTTGTATATAGTTCAAATAAAATCTGCACCTTTTTGTTTTCCTCCTACCACCGTCTGCTGTGCCTAATTGTTTTCAGGTGCTGAACCCGTCCAGCGGGTCACACACACCCACTGACGGGCTAACCCCCTAACACTTGTTTATTCTATTCCTACTCTGGATTGGCTAGTTAAGTCCGACTGTTGCTGACATGAGGTGAACCAGAAATACGGAAAATTGTTACCTGATATTTACCATAATTTTCCTTCCCTGGCTTATCCTCATGTCAGCTGACTTTTTTCCCTCCCTTTGTCCTGTCGCAGTCTAGTTATGATACACCCAACAGTAGGGATCTCTGTATTTATTCTGAAGTAGAAGGTAGTCCTTGGGGGTCAAGGGAGCGGAGTTCACCCACTGTTGCTGACATGAGGATAAGCCAGGAAAGGACAATGACGGTAAGTATCAGGTAACAATTTTCCATAATAGGCTGGTCAGCAAGCGATTAATGATGTACATTGCTAGGTCATTTCTACTACACTTTCCATATGACCAGAGACCTTAGTTTACTTACCTTATATAAATTGAACATTAACAATCATGGTTGCTACCTTATTTTCCAGTTTATATAGGTTATAACCATATTTATTTAAAAAGGACAGCCTACTACCTCTGAAACCCTACTTTCATAAGGGTGGTCATGTGATCCTAGCCCAATTTTAACATTACCTACAAGGATGCAATAAGGAATGTGCTAAGTAGGGCTTTCTTAGGTGGAAATTAGATTGTTAGAATGTTATTTGTATTTGCTGCATCTATTGTATTTATAAAGACATAGTTGCCTTTAAGTTCTGTGCTAGAGAACATCACACCTGTACACTGTTCTGTACAGCCCTGCTCCAAGAAAGTGGGTGCCCCTGATATAGAAGTATAAAGTATTTTAAAGTGTTATGCCGTGTACACACGATCACTTTATGTGATGAAAAAAAACGACGTTTTTAAAAATTTAAATGACCGTGTGTGGGGGGGACGTTGTTTTATGTCTTGTGAAAAATGACAAAAACAAATTGAAGCATGCTTCAATTTTTTTGTGTCGTTTTTCAAAACGTTGTTTTTTTTGTTTCACAAAAAATCACGTGTGTAGCAAAAAACGTTGTTTCAAATGACATTTTTCAACCCGCGCATGCCCAGAAGCTAGTTATGAAGCGAGCTTCAATGTAAAAGAGTGGTGAACGTAACCTCGCTTTGCTAGAGCATTGTGAAAAAACATGGTGTGTAGGCAACATCGTCTTTGAAAATTTAAGTTTCAAAAACGTCGTTTTTTTTTTTTCACAGAAAACGTCGTTTTTTTTCATCACATAAAGTGATCGTGTGTACGCGCCATTACTAAACCTACAAAAGTAAAATCAGTCTGTATATGCAGTAAAGCATGCTTGTTAAGGCCCATACACACGGTTGGACCTTTTGCCAACAAACTAGTCCGACCGTGTGTACAGCAAGCAATCAGACTTTTGTACAAAGTACAAACACGCATGCTCAGAAGCAAAGGCCAGCCGGAAGCATTCTGTATGGTAAAACTAGCATTCGTATTTGAAAGAGCACATTCGTGATGCGACAAATTCTGAAATCAAGAAGTGCACATTCTCTTCTTCTTAATAATGTGATAATTAGGGTAGTCCCAAAACCTCTTTTTTAGGACCGAATACAAATACCGATACTTTTTTAAAATGTGTCCCCAAATGCAGCCATGTCCCCCACAGATGCAGCCATGTCCCCCCCATATATATTGCAGCCATGTATGTCCCCCACATATTGCAGCCATGTATGTCCCCCCCACATATTGCAGCCATGTATGTCCCCCCCACATATTGCAACCATGTATGCCCCCCCCACATATTGCAGCCATGTATGTCCCCCCCACATATTGCAGCCATGTATGTCCCCCACATATTGCAGCCATGTAGAAAAGTCAGAAATCCTCATCTACACACCTGTTCTGGGTTTGTGATTCAAAGTTTTAAACATGAGAGCCAGGCAGCTGGTATTTCTGGAGATGCAGACAATGGCAATCACTGTTCCTCTCTTATTAATTCCTGGTGTAAAATGTTCCCCATCATATACGGAGGAGGAGGAGGGCAGCGGATTGGATCATCAGACCATACACCATAGAGATCAAACTGAGTGGGTGACAGAGGGACTACAAGTGTCAGCGGGTGCACGTCACATCCACACTCCATCCATCCATACACTCTCTCTATATATATACTCCATATACAGCTATGTCCCCCTACCTGATGATGATGATACCGTTAATACAAAGCCGCTGCCGCGAACATTGCACGCACCTTTCGTTTTTCAATAGTTGTTTACCGCGCGCCCTGTGTAAAGGACACTTCCTCTTGCTCGGGATTGGACAGATCCGTCCAATCCCCAGCAAGGGGGAGTGTCCTTTACACAGGGCGCGCGGTAAATAACTATTCAAACTAAGGTGCGTGTAGAGTTGCCACCTCATCCCTTTAAAACCGAACACATATTAATTACACAGGTTCTGTGGCTAATTAAGGTGGTAATTAAACTCACTTGGTGCTTTACCTGCATTAAATTAGCCTCAGAACCTGTGTAATTCATATGTGTTCGGGTTTAAAGGAATGTTCGCGGCGGCTTTGTATTATTAACGGCGGTGGGGTCGGCTTTGCACATATGGCGGTGGCGGCAGGGGGGGGGGGGTGTAAGTATTCTATTTGGGTATCGGGGGTATTTGCGGGAGTACTCCCGCAAATACTTGGAATCGGTCCCGATACTGGTATCGGTATCGGGACAATCCTAGTGATAATACTAAAAGCTGCTTTGCTGGTGATACTGACGCAGTAAAAACAAATGTCTTTACTTTGGATTAGTGTATTTTGGTTATATGAATCAAACATATTTATATATTTTTTTTGTGGGTCAAGTTAGCACAACCCCATTGCGCAACATGTCTGCTTGACGAACGGACGTACAGAAACAAACAAAATTGTACGAAACTGAAAATCGCGAATGCACACAGACGAAACCTCTACTAACTCTTGATTAGCAGAAGGAGCCCAAAGGGTGACGCCGGAGAACTGAACTTACTCTTTTAAACTCTCGTCAGTACGTTGAAACGTCACTACGTTCATGTTTGTTGCTAGGGTTGCCACCTCATCCCTTTAAACCCGAACACATATGAATTACACAGGTTCTGAGGCTAATTTAATGCAGGTAAAGCACCAAGTGAGTTTAATTACCACCTTAATTAGCCACAGAACCTGTGTAATTCATATGTGTTCGGTTTTAAAGGGATGAGGTGGCAACTCTATTTGTTGCCGAAAAAGTCAGAGCATGTGTATCCTATGGGTGTGACCGGACAACTCCCTTTGGACAAAAATCGAAGGGAAAGTTTGTTTGATGTCCGATCGTGTGTACGAGGCTTTATACTCACTGTGGAACCTAAGGGGTTAATCCTCTGCAAAATGGCTGCTTGGTCCTGGCTTCTCTTGCCCTCCCCTCATTCCACTGACTCCCAATAATTTCCTGATAACATAAAGTCTATGGAGCCCTCAGCACATGCTCAGTTTGGTGCATATTTCTATAGAAGTTTTTTCTTTCTTGGGAGGATGCATGTGTAGCGCCTGGCTATTTTCAGAGCCGGTGCTATGGTAAATTTAGAGGGAGTTCAGAGAGGTAGTTGGCTCTGAACCTGTTATTTGGTTAAATTTGGGGTCTCTGCTCCAGCTTTGGCTGTGCTGTATGTGCATACTGTCGTTGTCTGGGGAGTAAGTTCCGCCCCTGGCCGACAGGTGGCAGCAGTAGGGTCAAGTGCAGTTGATTATTTCCTCCCAGCAGCCTATCAGGAGGGTTGGCCACCTCGCTGTGCATGCTGGGGAGGAGTATTTAAAGGGAAAACGCCATTAATTGGGTCGCTGTGTTCCCGCCCTTGAGGTGGGCAGTCGTCTCACCACCCCTATGTGTGGCCCTCCTGGCCGGGGTGTGTGCATGTTTGTGTTGCAGTGTTCCTTGTTCCAGGACCATGCTGGTCCAGAGCACATTCTTCTCTTCATCTGGTGAATCCCTGACTTGCCAGATGGTCCTGGGCTGTCCATCCAATTGGAGGAGGCTGACTGATGAGGAATATGTCCGGAAGATACCGAGCACAAGGCTGGTGTTTCAGGAGAGGCCTGTCTATTCATCAAAGGACACTTTTGGTTCTAAGAGGCTGGATGTAGGTCGCCTGTCAGTTGCTGATTTAACCTAAGCTAGGTGAAGGAGAACCGGGTGCTAAATCTAGTCAAGAAGGATTTTGGACCGAAATTGTCTCCAATCTTTAGGAGGGTCTGTGGCAGAGACTTAATCCTATTCATCCGAGTGACACTCTGGCTGCCAGGCTGGTGAGAGAGGCCTGTCCTGATGCACTATACCCACTCTGGCTAGAGTGGCAAAGTAAAGTTGTCGTAGGAAGAAGGACTGTTTCCATACCCAGTTACACCTGAATTTGCTGTCTTTTATTTTGCTATCCCTTCACCTTCCTACTGTTTATCGTTTTTACCCGGCTGGGTAATAGAAGCACAGAAAATACTTTGACTTTACTGCAGCTCTCATCCATTACCTTAGACGGCAGAGATACAGTGGTAACGTGCCACCCAAAACAAATGAGCAGCTCCTTTAGGGGTAGTGCTACACGTGGGGGCTCGGCCGGGATTGGCTGTTACCTCTGGCAACTGAACTGAGTGATTTTTTTTTTTCCACCATTGAAAGCTTGGAATTGTCTTGGTGTTGCACTGTGCCGGTGAACAAGGGGTTAAATTAAGGTACTGAAAAGTTTTAGGTGCATGTGCAATGGAGTGATGTGTCCCTGCAACGTGCTAGAAAAGAACTCGTAGTGAGACGTAGGGCGAGTGTCACGATCAGGTGTCAGGCTCAGAGGCCAATTGCAATAGCAGTGGCAGAACAGGCAGTCACTTCTGGCAGATAACACAGGCTTCCTTGAGGTGCGGAATCTAAGTACTAGCTGGTTTTCCCCAGAGCTCCTGAAGGTGGAGATGGATTTAGCTGCAAGCTAGCACCAGGTCGCGGTCCTCAAGTAATCCCCCACCAGGGTGTGAGCAAGCCGGGGTCCAATAGCGGATAAGCAGACAAGGAGGAAACAGTAGCGTGGTCAGGAAACAAGCCAAGGGATCAATCACGAGCGGCTGCAGGCGGGGATCAAGCAGAAGAGCAGTCAAAGAACAGGCCAAGGGTCAAACACAGACGGTAGCAGATTAGGATCAGGCAGTAGAGAAGTCCAGGAACAGGCCGAGGGTCAAACACAGACGGTTGCAGATACAATGGTAGCAGAGCAGACAAATTGCAAGGCACTGGCTGGGAAGGCACAATAACCTGGCAAGGAGGAAGTGCAGAGACATGGCTTATATCAGGAAGTTCGTGGGAGGAGCAAGGGGTTCAAGGTTCAAGTCAATCAAGACACAAGGCAGCAAGGTCCAATGGATCAGATGGGTTTGTCAAGCAGAACAGACAGGGAGCTGTCCAGCATCCCAGATAGCTCAGTGAGAAGGCTCACAGGCAGACGCAGCTGAGGTCCCAGGTTCGAAACCTGGTCCTGACAGCGAGTTTGGCTCCAAGGGAAAGAGTGATTGCCCACCCATGAGAGAGGATCATGCAACCATGTCTGCGGTCCCAACACCACCCGAGAAGCTGAGGCCTCCTATGTCCTTCCAGGGAGTTAACCTGATGCCTGTCCTCACTGGAGTTTCCCTGACAGACACCGGAATACACATGAAGTCCCGGGGGAGGTTCATGCTATATACAAGCGGAAATGTGGAGGCACTCTGCGTGTCTTGCCCCAGATGCACGGAGCTGATCCAGATGCAGGATTCAGCCGTTCGTCCGATGCAAGAAGTGTGGGGAGTACCAGAACCTTCGAACAGACCGAACGTTCGTGCGAACATTTAGAGCCCCATTGACGTCTATGGGACTCGAACGTTCAAATTCAAAAGTGCTCATTTTAAAGCCTAATATGCAAGTTATTGTCGTAAAACGTCTTTGAGAACCTGGGTCTTGCCCCAGGGAACATTTTTCAATAGTGAAAAGTAAAAAAAAAAAAAAAAATTTTTTTTTTATTTAGGCATCCTTAAAATCACTGCTCCTTCAAGAAGAAGTGCGGAAAGAAGATATTAATAAAGGAATTGTCAAAAACCGGCTATTGTAACTTTTTACATTTTTGACACTTTTTTTTGGTGAAATGGTAGAGGTACAATGTACCCCATTACCATTTTACACAGGGGGGGCCGGGATCTGGGAATCCCCTTTGTTAAAGGGGTCTTCCATATTTCGATAAGCCCCCTGCCCGCAGACCCCCACAACCACCGGCCAGGGTTGTGGGGATGAGGCCCTTGTCCCCATCAACATGGCCAGGTTACGTGCTCTGATAAGGGTCTGGTGTGGATTTTTGGGGGAACTACACGCCATTTTTTTTTTATTTGGGGTGGAGTTCCCCTTAAAATCCATACCAGACCTGAAGGGCCTGGTATGGATAGTTGGGGGTAACCCCCACATTAATTTTAATTTATTTTTTTGAATTCTCTCATAATTGCCAGGAGCTGACAATTCATTATTGCCGCAAGTGAATTTTAACCACTTAAGACCCGGACCAAAATGCAGGTAAATGACCAGGCCCCTTTTTGCGATTCGGCAATGCGTTGCTTTAACAGACGATTGCGCGGTTGTGCGACGTGGCTCCCAAACAAAGTTTGCGTCCTTTTCTTTCCACAAATAGAGCTTTCTTTTGGTGGTATTTGATCGCCTCTGCAATTTTTATTTTTTGCACTATATACAAAAATAATTTTTACTTTTTGTTAAAGAAAAATCAAATAAACGAAATTTTAGTCAAACATTTAGGCCAAAATTTATTAAGCCACATGTCTTTAGTAAAAAAAAATTGCAATAAAAAAAGAAATAGCTACCTAGCGGGAACAGCGACACTAATACAGCGATCAGAAAAATGATCGCTTAGTGACGCTGGCAATAGGGAGTGAAAGGGTTAACTAGGGTGGTGATCAAGGGGTTAAAACTTTATTAGGGGGGGTACGGGGGCTACCCTGGACCTAACACTAACTGACTGTCACACTGACACTAACTGCAGTGATCATACATATGATCACTGTATTCAGTGACACTGTGACAGGGGGGAGGGGGGCGATCGCGGGGGTTAAATGTGCCTATGTGTCTGTGTGTCAGTGTAGTGTTGTGTACATTTATTGTGAGATGTGATTTCTCCTCAGCGGTGGTTAAAAAAAACACTGAGGGAGAGATCACATCACTTCCTCCTTCCTGTGTTTACACAGGAGGAGGAAATGCAGAGCAGGGGGAGCGCGTGCATTGGCTGAGAGCGATCCGGAGGGGGTGGACAAAAAACGAACCGCCACCCCCTCGTCCCGGATCGCTCTCACAGCAAAACGGACCGTCGCATGACCCGTCGGGGGTCCTGATCGGACCCACGACCCATGCCAAGGCAGGCACGTATATATGCGTTGATGTGCTTGCCTGTGCCATTTTGCTGACGTAAATGTACATGCGGCGATCCGCAACCAGTTAAATTACTTTTTTCCTTCAGAATGTCATTTTGTGCAGGGACAGTTCTAACCACGGGAAACATGCGCTTTTTCACATGCTGACTTTACACCCCCCCCCCAGGTACAAAATTTAAAGGAAGATTTCACTTTTATTGTTGCACTTTAAGCATTATTAAATTCACTGCTCCCAAAAAACTTCTGTTTTAAAAAATTAAATAAGCATTGATACATGTCCCCTGGGGCAGGACTCAGGTCCCCAAACACTTTTTAGGACAAAAACTACCATATTAACCTTGAAAATCAACACTTTTGATTTCTCCCATAGACTTCTAAAGGGAGTTTGGCGGCGGCTTTACATATTAATTGCATTGCGCCCTGTGCTACGCCGGTTCATGCGCCTAATTAAGGATTCATCTGGCGTGTCAATTAAGCCATGAACCGGTGATTGATAATAGTAAATCAGCCCCACAGTGTTGTGGCACCAGCACCACCACCACCAAAAGCCCCATTTTTCTACCACTGTTCAACAATGGCATGTAATTACAATTCTTAATATAATAGTTCACAGCAGGGTGTTCCAGCGCACACCAAGACTAACTGTGAGGGCTTAAGCCCCATACACACTATCAGTTTTCTCTTCAGGTTTACCAAAACCATCTAATATGAGGTCACACCTCAAGAGTTTCAATTTGTATGCAATCAGGCAGGCCCTTGTACTACATGGTTTTGGTAAACCTGAAGAGAAAACCGTCAGGAAAACTGATAGTGTGTATGGGGCTTTACAGTGTTGTGGCAACACCAACACCTAAGGCCCACATTTCTGCAGAGTATATACAGCAGGCCCCTACTTTCAAACATCCAACTTACAAACAATTCCTACTTGCAAAGGGAAGGAGATAACAGGAAGTGAGAGGAAATCTACCCCTAGGAAGGGAAATTCTCTCCTGTAAGGCCTCGTACACACGATCAAATCTGTCCGCTGGACCGTTTCAGCAGACAGATTCGATCGTGTGTACGGCCGAGCCGACGGATTTGGCCACCCGACAGATTTCAAAGCATGCTTTGAAATCTATCGGGTGGGAATCCGTCCGCCCGACATGTCTGCTGGTTAGTACACTTACCAGCAGACATGTCGTCCCGCATCGCCGCTGAATGGATTCGGCGCATGCGCGGAAGTGTTTTACTTCC
Organism: Rana kukunoris; assembly: GCA_029574335.1. Taxonomy (NCBI): domain Eukaryota; kingdom Metazoa; phylum Chordata; class Amphibia; order Anura; family Ranidae; genus Rana; species Rana kukunoris. The sequence continues at coordinate 426,078,906 of CM056052.1, forward strand.
TGGTGTGGTGACGTGGCGGCGTCAACGTCACCGCCACGTCACCGACACGTCAGCGCGCTCTCTGCTGGCGGGGATTTTGGTTTGCTCGTGTGTACACGCGAGCAAAGCAAAATCCCAGCAGACAGATTTGTTCAAATCTGTCGGACGGACAGATTTGAACAAATATGTCTGCTCGTGTGTACGAGGCCTAAGAGGTGTCTCCTCTCCACTGATGCTTTATCATAAATCCTTGTTTCTCTAAAATCCCCAGGTTTTCAAAAAAATATTTGCCATTGGGACAGAAAGTGAGGTGAAATTTTCTGAACAGGTGCACAGACAGCTAAACAAATGTTACAGGGGTGATAACCCTTTCCTATGTTTTCCAAAAAGCTTAAAAATAGATTTTTTGCTGGAGTTACACTTTAAAAAAGTACCAGTTCAAAATTACAAACAGATTCTACTTAACCCCCTTGACGGTATCCCCGAGCGTGACTCGGGTTGTTTTTTTCACGCTCGGGGTGGATGTGCAGAGCATGCATCGGCGTTCCTTACCTTCTCCAGGCGATCCGTCAATGATCTCCCATTGCTGTGATCGCCGCCGAGATCCCCGCCGCGCCGTCCACCGGTCATCTGACTTCCTGGTTCCGTTCCCTGCACCGCAATGGTGCATGGGAGCGGAACTGGGAGGGAAATTCAAATGAATTCAAATGTTGCACAAACACAAACATATAAAAAGGAGGTGATACAATGTAATCTGAGAGGATTACACTCTATCACCTTGGAATCTGGCACAGTGCCCTTTCAGTGCCCCTTGCCATTGTCATTTGTGACAAATAAAACCTTTGAAAACCCTGAAAATGGCATCTAAAAAGCGCTGTCCTACGAATGCGCTTTTTGATCAGCTGAGCGACAGCGGCAGCAAAACGGAGTTGATCGAAGAACAGAGCGACAGTGAGTCGTGGGGCGATTTATCATCTGACTCTGACACCGACACTGATGCAGAAAGTGACACCGCAGATGATCCCGCACCTGACCTAAGCGTGTGCGCACTTGGTGCGCTATAGACAGCGATGCAGACCAGGCAGTGCCCCCGAGGTTCCGATTCACTGGATCTCCTGGGATGAAAGTTGATGTGGAGAGGGACAACCCTCTGGCGTACTTTTTCTTTCTGAGGAGGTAATTTTAAAAATTGTGACAGAGACCAATCGATACCACGATCAGCAATCTGCTACTCTGCATGCCAGATTTTCCAGATCCAGGAAATGGGAACCTGTCACTAAAGAGGACATCTGGAAGTTTCTAGGACTCATCATCCTTCAAGGGGTGGTGGGCAAACCGCTCCAGAAATGGTACTGGACCACCAACAAGATGCTGGCCACGGCATTTTTTGGGACTGTGATGTCTGAGTATCGTTGTTCACTCATTATGAGAAACTTACACCAACAACGAAGAATTTGATTAGGCCACGCATCCTGCGCCCAAGCTAAAAAAAATCTGGGAGGTGTGCCAGATGATTGTCGCCAACTTCCAGCAGACCTACGTGCCAGAAAGGGATGTCAGTGTGGACGAAAGTCTGATGGCCTACAAGGGACGCCTGAGCTGGATCCAATTTATTGCATCCAAAAGGGCGCGCTTTGGCATAAAATGTTATATGCTATGTGAATCTTCCACCGGATATATCTGGAATGCGGTAATTTACACCGGGTAAGGTACCAAATTCAATCCCAGGTACAACCGCTATGGGATGGCCACATCGTCAGTCCTTTCACTGCTGGACCCATTACTGAACCAGGGATATTGCGTGACAACAGACAATTTTTATACGTCACCGGAACTTTATGAGGTTTTGCTCCTCAACAAAACAGATGGGTATGGTACAGTGAGGCCAAACTGGCGTGACATGCCATCTACGTTTGGCAAGAAAAAACTAAAAAAAGGAGAGATGGTTGCCTTCCAAAAGGGAAAAATTATGGCAATGAGATGGAGAGACAAAAAGGACGTGTGTCTCATGAGCACCGTGCACAGCACCTCCACTACCATGGTCCGCACAAAACACGGAAAAGATGTGCTGAAGCCACAAGTTGTGATCGACTACAATCACACAATGGGGGGTGTCGACTGAGCCGATCAGGCAATGACATTTTACCCGGCGATGCGCAAACAACAGAAAAAGTACTACAAAAAGATTTTCAGGCATCTCCTTGAACAAAGTCTTTGGAACGCCTATATACTTTATAAGGCAAACACGAACACACCTCTTATTCATTGCGACTTTATATGGAAGGTGGCTGAGCAAATTTTTATCAACCACCCGACGCCATCAGTGTCTGCTAACAGACCCGGACGATGCTTTGTTGACGTAGGCAATCCAGAGCACCTGACAGGTCGTCATTTTGTAGACTTTGTACCGCCAACCGCACGAAAGTTAGCGCCTACCAGGATGTGCGTCGTTTGCTGTTCCAAGAAGGATGGAAATTAAAAAAAACTCCGAAAGGAAACCAGGTACTATTGCCCAGATTGCAACGTCGGACTTTGTCTAGTTCCATGTTTCAAACTTTTTCACACCCAGGATGTGTATTGAATTTCTTTGTTTGACTAATTTCTTTATTTTTCTTTGCATTATTGAATAAAATTATATTGTTTATTAGATTATAATTCATGTGTTTGCGTTTCAAATTTATCACATCTGGAATGTCTACTAGAGTCTTGTTTTGGTCAGGTTTAAGTAAGTAATTACTAAGAATTGCAGGCCTATAATACATATCACCAAATTTCCAGGCAAAAAATTGTACCGCTTTTGGTACGTAATTCCAGACATAATCATACCACCAGGGAGGTTAACAACAAACCTACATTCCCTGTCTTGTTTGCAACGCCTGTATGCTGCTGTTCAGAGTATATAGGGCCTGGGGGCCCCACGGTTTGCTTTTTTTAGTTTGGGTGCAGGGTTTCCCTTAATATCCATACAAGACTCAAAGGGTCTGGTAATGGCCTGGGGGGGACCCATGCCATTTTTCTCAATGATTTTCATCCATATTGCCGGGACCAGACATTACATTAAAGCTGTAAGCAGTTTTAAATGACTTTTTTCCTATAGAAATTTAATTTTGTGCAGAGACAGTTCTAAACACGGGACACATGTGCCACTTCACAGGCATACAATAGACACCCAGCAGGTACGAAATTTAGGGGAATTTTTCACTTTAAGCATCATTAAAATCACTGCTCCCAAACAAAATTCAGTTTTTCAAACTTGTTTTGCATTGATACATGTTCCCTGGGGCAGGACTCGGGTCCCCAAACCCTTTTTAGGACAATAACTTGCATATTAGCCTTTAAAATTAGCACTTTTGATTTCGAACATTCGAGTCCCATAGACTTTAATCGGGTTCTAATGTTTGCGCGAACGTTCGGTCCGTTCGAAAGTTCTGATGCAAACCGAACCAGGGGGAGTTCAGCTCATCCCTACTCATTAGGTGTCCATGTGGTTTGTAATACATTGGCCGCACCACACGTATACTCCAGGTAACATTAACCACTAGCCGACCAGCCGCCACAGTTTTACGGCGGCAGGTCGGCTCGGCTGCGTGAAATCAGGTATTATTACGTCATTTTCAATGATCTGTCATTTCCCCTATATCAGTTCCACCCCCCCCTTCAGTTATAACACACCTAGGGAACATAATATACCCCTTCCTCACCCCCTAGTGTTAACTTCTTTCCTGCCATTGACATTTTTACAGTAATCAATGCATTTTTATAGCACTGATCGCTATAAAAATGCCAATGGTCCCAAAAATGTGTCAAATGTGTCCACAGTGTCCGCCATAAGGTCGCAGTACCACCAGATCGCCGCCATTACTAGTAAAAAAAAAATATTAATAAAAATGCCAAAAAACTACCCCTTATTTTGTAGACGCTATAACTTTTGCGCAAACCAATCAATAAACACTTATTGCGATTTCTTTTACAAAAAATAAGTAGAATACGTTTTGGCCTAAACTGAGGAAAAACATTTTTTTATATATATTTTTGGGGAATATTTATTACAGCAAAACGTAAGAAATATTCAAATTTTTCAAAATTGTCACTCTACTTTTGTTTATAGCGCAAAAAAAACAAAAAACGCAGAGGTGATCAAATACCACCAAAAGAAAGCTCTATTTGTGGGAAAAAAAGGACGCCAATTTTGTTTGGGAGCCACGTCGCACGACCGCGCAATTGTCAGTTCAAGCGGCGCAGTGCGGAATCACAAAAAGTGGCCTGGTCATTGACCAGCAAAATGGTCCGGGGCTGAAGTGGTTAAAGGAGCATGTTACTAATATCAGGAATGGCTATCCCAAACATAGCCTTTCAAAATTTTATGACACCCATCATAACTGAGACACTAAGGGAGTTTCCAGGCTTGAGACTGAATGGATATATAAGGTAAACACCTACAATCCCTTTGGTATCAACATAGAATGGGACGTGGATGTGTTTAATAATAATGCTTGAATCTGCTGCTATATCTATATTGTGTTAAAGGAGTTGTAAAGGAAAACATTTTAATGGCTAAAAGTAAAGTCTGCAAGGTAGACAGACTGAATAGTGTACTGATTAAAAAAAAACAAAAAAACAAGTAAATACCTTTTTCAATTACTTCATATATATCCCCGGCGTTCTAGTTTCTATTTTCTCTTTTACTTCCTTGTTTTCGGTGCTCGTTCATGTAAACGACGTCACCATACTCATAAAACTACATTTCCCTGTATGTGGTCAAAAACGGGCATGAGAGCTCTCCTGCCTATTTTAAATAAACCGCCCACTATAAACAAAACTAATCCAAGGGAGGAGGTGCTGTGGTGTTATAGACATGCTCAGTAATTCACACCTCCTTGAAGTCTGAAAGTTGTACAGAGCATCCTGCCACACAAATGTAGTTCCCAGGACGGGGCAAGCACGTCACTGACCGCAGCATGAAATCTCCCTTAACTGTGGTGAGTTACACACAGACAACCAGGAAGTGAACAGAACAGAGAAGAAATAGAGCAACTTCAGGGCAAAAACAAACAAGAGGACTGGACTAAGGTAAAGGAAGCTATTTAGAGTTTTTTTTTGTTTCCCCTTTACAACCCCTTTAATTTTAATTTGTTAATTTTCATGGTTTTGAAAAATTATATTATCTGTAGTGTTTTTTTCTTGTCAAATATTTTTATTAGAGTTTCATGTGGGGAACAAAAAAGAAGGGAAGGGGCATATATAGAAGTACATAGTATTATATGCAAGGGGTGCATACAAACTTTGCTGTAACATATACTAGTATATTAACTATAACAATTAATAAGCTACAGTAGTTTAAGTTCACTGACTGTAGTTCAAGAAGGGGAGAGGCGAAGAGAAAAAAATACCCGGGGTGGTGGTCTAGCTCACTGCTAACAGACACATACATACTGAATAACAATTCTAAATATCTTAGTTCAGGGACAACAGAGACTGGTCAAAGTCAGTGGGAAGACGATGTTTTACCCAAGGTTGCCAAATCCTATGAAAGTTAGTAATTTTATTGTTATCAATGGCTGACATCTTTGCATGGATAAGTGATCTATTCATCCTGTGTTTGGCTTCCGCCAAGATTAAAGTTTTTGTTTTCCATGCTTTAGCAATGGTTTGCTTGGCTGCAGTGCTGAGGTGTATAAACAATTGAAATTGAGAATTTGTGAGCGTAACAGGTTTTAGGTTCAAGAGTGCTGTAGTTGGGTCTGGAGAAATAGTTATATCAAGGGCTTTAGAAGCCATACGAAAAATATTTGTCCAGACAACCGGACATTGCCACCATATGTGAAAATGAGCACCTGGTGTGTCACAGCCTCTAAAACAATTTTGTGAATATGCAGGAGCAAATTTTGCTACTCTAGCTGGTACTAGATACCAGCGTGCCAAAACCTTATAATTTGTTTCTACAGCAAAGCAGTTAGGAGAGGAGTTCTTGGTGGCTAACCATATATTCGACCAGTCTTTATTGTCTAATATTATATTCATATCTTGCATCCATTTAGTAGCGTACAGAGGTAATAAATCATTTGAGTTTTCATTTATTAGACAATATAGAATTGAGATTAGGCCTCTAACATGTGTATTGCTAATGCAAATCCGTTCAAATTGGGAGAGTTGAATTAGCGAGGAGCCTGTATTGAGTAATGGTTCATAAAAGTTTTTAATTTGTAAGTATCTGAATAATTCAGACCTAGGAAGCCCGAATGATGCACAAAGTATAGGAAAAGTGTGGATATTAGAATTAGATTCTAGATTGTGTAGGCAGAGTAGGTTAGTGGAGGACCATGCTGAAAAAGATTTTGGGTATTTCCAAGCTGGATAGAAGGCAGGATTTTTAAGAAAGGATAGGAGGTGATTATGTGGGTATGAAGCTGAAACAAATTTAGGATGGGTTTTGTCTGTAAAATTTGTTTAATGTAAACATATAATATTGGCCTTTTTGGTCAAAAAGAACGAAAGGCTTTGGAATGCTTATGAGGACTATTAAAACTTTGTACATTTAATGACAGAATGTTTATAGGAGCCATATATGAAGACGGTTAAGCTTTGCATCACAGTATACATAGTACTTACCAAGAGCCAGAGTCACCAACCGGGAAAAAAAAAAAGGGGGATAAAATACTGCAAAATAAAAAGTAATAATGAGAAAAAAGTTCAAAAAACGTGTTAACCCATTATGTGTACAATTCATTACAAAGGTAAGATTAAACCACAGGGTGTAGGAGCGTCTCAGGAGTGTATGACACTCACTGAGAGGATCCAAGTCCACTCACAGAGGCCCACGCAAAAGCAGGAGTCTGCGGGTGGCAAAAAGGGGAAACAAGAAATTCAGTGTACAACACCGACGGACAACGGTAACTACTATAAACTGACGGCAGATTATAGAAGTAAATGCTTGCTGATGATGTTGAGCGGTTATACTTCTGCGGTTCTGACCAGAAGGTATGGATGTTTCTGCAAAACCTAATTCAGTAAGGACTGACTTTAAATCTTCAGGGGAGGGGCAAACATACTTGGTCTCCAGATGAGTGAATCTGAGGCTGAAAGGGAACCCCCAGTGGTAGATGTTTTTTTTTTTTTAGTATTTGTAATAGCGGTCTGAGTGCACGTCTTTTTGCTACAGTAAGTGGAGATAAGTCCGCAAAAAGCTGATATGTGTAATTCTGAAAGCTGAGATCTTTACCTCTTGCTGCTGCTAGCAGCTGCTGTTTGGTCTTGTCATAATGCAGTTTGGCAATGATATCCCTGGGGGGGCTGTTAGGTTTGCGTGGAGCCAATGCTCTATGGACTCTGTCCATTTCAAGCCTTTCAATGGGAGTACCAGGAATTAGTTCCTGAAACAGTTCTGTTATGGTTTCCTGAAGATTCTGGACCGATTCTGGGATGCCTCTGACTCGTATATTAGACCTGCGGTCTCTGTTCTCTTGGTCCTCTAAACGTGCCTGTAATGCTGCATTTTCCTCTTTAAGGGCTGCAAGTTCAGAGCTATAGTGTTCTGTATAATTGTCTATCTCATTCACTCTCTGTTCTAATACTGAGGTTCTCTGGCCAAGTTCTCATATTTCCCTGGTTAACTTGTCAGTTATATGGTCAGAAGTTTGCTTTAAAGCTTTCTGCAGCATATGTTAAAATTTTTGAAATATATCAGACTGAGTTACAGTATTTATGTCATTGTCTTCCAATAATGACTTACCGGCGCTGGCTTGTGTTTTTCTGCTGGATGATTTTTCACTAAGAGCAGAGCGGAGTTGTAAGGGGAAAGAGGAAGCCGCCATTCCAGCTGCAAGCTTGCTCACTGTACCCCTCAGAGCACTCGCTTTAAATTTGTTCTTTGCGCTTCTCAGTGCCATAGTAAGTGTCACAAAGTGTTCCCCCACTGTTCCGCTGTCGTTTTAGGCACTCTCTGGTTCTGCTGGGACCCCTTGTCCTGTCATCCAAGGAGCGGAGTGCTAAGGAGACATGTCCTTCTCCTCAGGCAGCCGCGCATGAGCCCCTGACATTGATCTGTAGTGTTTTTTATGAACTTTCCACAAAATGGCGCTGTGTCTCAGCATTATGAGCAACATTTTTATCTTTTTAACGTTTTTTTTTTATATAACATTTTTATATATATTTTTATATTAGTTCTGAATTATGCACTTTATACAATTTTTAATATGGCTATGAGTGGCCTATTGGTCCGGTTAGCATATATCTTTTATTGTTTTGATTATTGACCATAGATGTTGCTTGTCTGGTTAATGACTTGTCTGGTTTTGCTGACCAGGCTAATTTACTGTCAGTTGGAACACATTTTAGCTGACATCCGGCCTGTGGAACATCCCACTGTCAGGGCTGTGGACTCACTCCTGCCAGTTGGAACGCATATCATTTCCGCCGTTAGTTAGTCATCCCGCCTATATAATGCTCCTTTATGTACGTCTTGCCATGCTCCTGACGACATCAGTTCATAAAGAAATGCGTAGGGAAGAGCTTGTGACCAGTTGTGGAGCTTGTGTAGGCCGGGACCTGACGGCCATCTTTAGAAAGAATATTTGGACAGCCGCACTCTGGAAAAACCTATCGGTTGCCTTTTATTGGTAAAAAAAACTTTAAGCACCACATATCACAGCAAAAATAGGGGATGCAGCTGACGCGTTTTACACTATTATTTAGTGCTTATTCATAGCTAAAATGGCTATGCTGATGGCCAACTTGTTGGAGGTTCTCATGTTATATGAGACAATAACACAAACACTTTTTAATCTACTAATATGTGAGTGCAATTCTTGTTATTATCCACAATAAATTGATGTTAAGATTACTGCACCATGAGGCCTGTTCTTTAATGTTTCCTTGGGATGTACGCTGGTGTTGCAATGCTGTTATGAGCATTGGGAATAAACCTATGGAGATCTGGTTACCTATGTCTGTTTTACCTGGCTTGATCATACCTGGTATGCTGTGATCAAGAATACCATTTATATCTCTGGCTGATCTGACCCCTGTAATAAGGGTCTACAGAGGAGGGTAAGAGGCAGTCTGTTCGGGTGATGGTGGAGGCTCCCCTTCTTCCCTGATCAAGTGTGTTTCTCACCATGATATGTGATACATCCTGAGGACTATCTTTAACCACTTCAATACCCAGCCATAGAAAATTGACGGCCTGGGATGGGATCTACCATCCTAAGTGGCCGTCAATTGACGGCCTGGGCATTGCAGGCGAATATCTGGATGATGCCTGCAGCCAGAGGCATCATCCAGATATCCTCTTCTTCAGCCGACGATTCTGCACAATGTAAGAATGATCATAGCGGCGGTTCCGCCGCTTGATCGTTCTTACAGGCCGCGGGAGGGGACATCCCCCCCCTCCCGCAGCCATCCGGTGCTTCTCCGGGCTCACCTGTGCCTTCGGGGGCCCGGAGAACGAATCGTCGGCGGCGGCAGGAAGCATAGAGATGACTGGTGACCAGATGGTCACCAGTCATCTCTATGACCGTCGGAGGACCCGGGCGCGATCTGATGATGTCACGCCCGGGTCCCCGTAAGTAAACAAAGCCGCAATTGCGGCTGTAAGCCCCCATTCATGAGATCAGTGAATTTTTTTTCACCGATCTCATGGTTTCCAGCCTGGAGGAGAGATGTGAGGTCTTATTGACCCCACATCTCTCCATAAAGAGGACCTGTCACACACATTTCCTATTACAAGGGATGTTTACATTCCTTGTAATAGGAATAAAAGTGGAAAAAAAAAATGAAAAAAAGTGTAAAAATAAATAAAAAATAAGTAAAAAAAAAAAATAAAAGATAAAAAAAAAATTAAAACGCCCCTGTCCCCGATAGCTCGCGTGCAGAAGCAAACGCACACGCAAGTCCCGCCGACATATGTAAACGCAGTTTAAACCACATAAGTGAGGTATCGCCGCGTGCGTTAGAGTGCCAGCAACGAATCTAGCACTAGATCTCCTCTGTAAATCTAAACTGTAACCTGTAAAAAATAAATAAAGCGTTGCCTATGGAGATTTTTAAGTACCGAAGTTTGGCGCCATTCCATGAGTGTGCGCATAATTAAAGCGTGACATGTTGGGTATCTATTTACTCGGTGTAACATAATCTTTCACATAATACAAAAAAATTGGGCTAACTTTACTGTTTTGTTATTTTTTTAATTCATAAAACAATTTTTTTTACAAAAAAAAGGCGTTTGAAAAATAATTGCGTAAATACCGTGCAAGATAAAACTTTGGAATGACCGCCATTTTATTCCCTAGGGTGTCTGCTAAAAAAAACATATATAATGTTTGGGGGTACTGTGTAATTTTCTAGCAAAAGAATGATGATCATTACATGTAGGAGAGAAGTGTCAGAATAGGCCCGGTATGGAGGTGGTATAAAAGCCTGGTATTGAAGCGGTTAAGCACTGTACATTTTTTCTATTTTTTTTCTAGACAGTGAATCTAAATTGAATAATATATAATACAATCAACAGTGAATGAATAGGATGTGATCAGCGCATAAACAAATGATAAAATGACAAAATGACACTGGGTAAGTGGCTAACTGTGCCTAAAAACCAAGTGCAATGAACAATGAACAAAGTGCTATGTGCAAATAGAGCAAAAATATGACAAAAGTCCCATGAGGTAGTGATAAACTTCTTGTGTAAATGTCACATGAGGTGGCGATGTTCAAGTAGTCTTCCTGGATAACAAGCTCACATTGCGCTTACCTTCTTTCAGGTAATAATGGGCCTCTCTGGGTGGTGTAGATCGATCCTGTGTTGTCCTGGGTAGATGTCTGTATTGGTTCTCTAATCGATATCCGGTATCCAAGGTGATAGCTAATGTGTCCTTTAGCGTCGCTCATGAAATAAAGAGGGTAATTTCCATAGTGAAGTAAATCAGGCACTGGTTTAATAAAGATTAAAATCACTTACATCAAAGATAATGAGAACAAACGAGTTCCGCGTGTGCTTCCGGTTTCCAGTCCATCACACAGCTTCATCAGAGGTGCCAGATTGGTTACTAATCCTGTCATTTATGCATCTAAAGCGGAAGTATAGCGGCGGCCATTTTGTCTGAGTTTACGTCTCCGTTATGGTGGCGGCAATTTTGTCGGTTAGGGTCTGTCTGTCTATAGACAAATAGACGTATGCTATCTGATCCTACGTGGCCAAAGTTTCTAATAAGCGTCTCCTACACATTGCTTATCATATCCTGAGGAGAAAACAACAGCTTGGGGGGCTGGGTATCTCTCTTGCAAGGCTCACATTGTGATGATTACAACCGCAACCTTATATTGACCCACCATTAACCCTAACTAAGTTGATGTTTACATTGCAACATGGCTCTATGAATACAAATCTATAGTGGAGTGCTAAATGCATCATAGATTAATGGGTAGGTTCAATAAAATACAATAAGAGTGAGGGAATGAAAAGTATTAAAATATATATAAAATGCATATAAAACTAATTGCATATTAGAATATAATAAAATAGTAAAAAGAGGTTAAATTATTTAAGAAACAGTTAAGATCAAATCCTACATTCATTCCGTCAGGTACCATTGTTTGTAAATTGTAAATCCATTGTGATTCTTTTTGACTGATGGTCCTGACTAAGTGTGCTCCTCTCCAGGGTTTTTTGTATTTTTCTATTGCCCAGAAGGACATCTGTGTGGGATCGTTATTATGATATTGGGCAAAGTGTTTACTCACATTGGGCCAGATTCACAGAGCGATTACGCCGGCGTAACAGGATATGCGCGGCGTAAGTCTAAATTTGCGCATGCGTTTCGATGCTCCGCATCCCCAAAACGAGATACGCAAGAAATCTACTTTTTTTTGTCCAGCATAATTTCGATAGACAGGCGCATCCGTCCGCGCAAAACTGCGCTAGACACACCATTGATTTGCTATTCAAATATGCTAATGAGGGAGTTACGGGGATCCACAAAAGAGCGTTGTTGCAGCGCAGGCTACGCGCTGTGCGCAACAGCTGCACGGCCTGTCTAAAATTAGACCATATAAAAGGTGGTATAAAATTAGACAATTCGTCTACATGTCAGAGAAAGCAACACTGTTAGTGAGGAGCTGAGCAGTCACACTTGCTGCCCAACAAACTGTATGCCAACATGCCAGTGGCATCCATGCTCATAGCTATACTACTGACTTTAGATGAGCAAAGAAGGAGGAGGGCATGGAGGAGGGCAGGGAGGAGGGCACGGGAGAGGTTTTTTTTTTTTGCCAAAAAAATGTTCTTTGCTTTTATAAACATTTTTACAAAAAAAAATACATACATATATACATCAATACATAACATACATACAAATTACAAACACGGTCTCACTATCTTTCAATAGCCCTTTAAAACCTTGATGGATATAATAATCTAATCTGATACAAGCCCCTCACTCTTCACTTGATATATCACACACGCATAGACATCTTTGGCATGAGTGATTCTGAGGTGTCTCGCATCTTCAGATTCACCCCTCATGCCATCCTGGAATTAACCACAACCCTGCAGGAGCCCAACACCAGCCCAACACATGACACCACCCATGACAGCTACATATACAATCCTAGCCCCATCCCCACAGATTTCAAACAGAACATGTACATGTATGGGGACAGCTGGCTGGTTGGTGAGTGACATGGGTGGCAGGCATGACTGTCCCCCCCCCCCCCCATGATGCTGAAATCACAAGGGGGACATGCACTACTAACATCCTCCTGTCTTATCTCTTCAGGGTGACTCTGCATATGCACTGGGACCCCATCTCATGACTCCTATACGGAACCCCCCATGGTACCCTGTTATATTCCCCAAACTTTGTATGCCAGATCATTGGTGCATGTTGCATGCTGCACAACTTCGCAGTAAGAAAGGGCCTGCAGGAGCCAGCTCACATTAGGCATCTTTGCGCGTTAAACACACACATTAATCATGGCACAATGAGAATGCATGCATGCACACCACTGTGGTCCCTAGCACAGACACATCACATCGTCATCACATTGGATTGGCACAAGCCCACCATGCAGGACTTGTGAGCAGCAACACCATGCCACGGCTCCAATTATGTCACTGTACATTCATACACCATTCACACGGACCTGGGGATCACTTCTCCACCACAAATGAGGGTGACACCCCTTTTCCGGCAGGAATGTCACCCCCACATTCCAAAATCATTCACAAACAGAACCCCCAAAAAAAATTGACCAGCAAAAATAAAAAATGCCCAGCAAAAATCTAATTTAAAAAAAATAACAACAAAGAAAACACATAAAAGACAAAAATCACTCTGCAAAACAGTCCCCAAATATCTCAAAGACACGTCACAAACAAACAAAAAAACGCTAATAAACAACAGAACAAAAGCACCTTGCTGTATAGGAAGGGATACAAAGGGATGTACTTTTGCAAAGGAAGTGCGTTTGTGTCTGTCTATTTATGCTGTCTGCGTAATTCACTAAGTTGCCTGGGTCCACTACCAATTTCACTGATTGCGCCGTTCCCGAGTTGTGAGCATGCGCACAGAGGTGCTGACCATGGTCTGCTTCTTGTGCGAATGCGCGAGCCGGCCGGCCCTTCATTTGCATGGGGTCACGGCTCATTTCAATGTAACACGCCCACGTCCTTCCCAATTTGAATTACTCCACCTTACGCCTCTGAAATTACGTTGCACAGGCGCTATTTTCTGCGCAAAACAATCGAGAATACGGTGATTGCGCCACTACATTGCGGCAGTCTAACGTAAAGGAGGTGCGCTACGCCAGTCAAAAAATGCACCGATGTACGTGAATCTGGCCCGTTATGTTTAGGAAATCCTTTTCTTATGTTTTGTATGTGTTCTCTGATTCTCCTCATAAGAGGTCGTTTTGTTCTGCCTACGTACTGGAGGTTGCATGTACATTGTAATACGTAGACAACTCCTTCCGTATGGCAGCAAATGAAATCTCTAATGTTGTACGTTTGTCCTGTTTTGGTAGAGGTGAAATCCATTCTTTTCTTTTGGGGTCTTCTTGAATGCCTACATGCAAAGCAATATTTACACGGAAAAAATCCCTTACTGGTAAGATAACTGTGTCCACTTTTAGGTGGTTCCACCACATTTTTAACCACTAAGTCTCGTAAAGTTGGTGCTCTCTTATAGACTATGTTGGGTTTGTCTGGCAACAGTTTTTTCAGATGTCTGTCACTCTTTAGTATGTGCCAGTGTTTGATGGATTTTTCAATCTCTCGGTATTGTATATTGTAGTCCATTTTGTGTTGTTTGATCTTCGGTCCTTGTAGCATAATTTGTCTATTCAGTTTCGATACTTTATTGATTTGTTTCTGTATGAAGTCTTCTGTATACCCTTTGTCTTTGAATCGATCTCCAATTTTTTTTGTTCAATAAAGTTTTATTGAGTAAAAAGTATATATGAGAACATACAAAGTGAAAGGAACAAAACAAAACAGAGAGCAAAAAATTATAAAAAAGGAATCATAGCAAAAGGTAGTATAAAGTAACGGCATTACAAGCTTTCAAGGCATCTTAGCGGCAGTTTTCCAGACAAGATACGGTAACACACTGTCAATTAGGACAATCAAAAGCAATATCAGGAACTGGGGGTTGGGGGAAGTTATCCCCGGCATCCCCTCATGGTAAGCGGTAACACATAAACCAGAACTTTTGAGCCGCTCAACGCATGAAAATATGTAGACGAAAAAGTTGTAGACAATACTTGGAAATAAAGACAAAATTAAATATAGAAGACAAGAGCAGGGAGAGAGTAAAGGAGTAGGATGGAAAAAGGGTAGAAAAGGGGAAGGAAAAAAGGGGGGGGAAGGGGAGGGGGGAGTCCTCCGCCCATGGTCGCCTCCACAAACTAGAGAAAAACCCAAGGCACGACCTAATCGCGAGCGAACAGTAAGACCTTTCACACCGGTGGGGACATAAGGTCAGCATATGCAGATGTGTATTTAAAAGCGAACCAAGCGGACCATATCTTCTGGGACAGGTCGGATTTGTTCCTGAGGGAAAGTGTGAGATCCTCCATATGGTAAATATGATCTACTGTTTCTAACCATTGGCGCAGAGTAGGAACTACCGATTGCTTCCAGAATCGTGGGATAAGGGACTTAGCCGCATTCAGCAGGTGTGGGGTCAGGGATTTTTTGTATGATCCGACTGGTTCGGCCGTACAGTGTAGTAGGACTACCCATGGGTCATTCGGGGTTTCAAAACCCTGGATCTCCTTCATCCAGTGTAAGATAGTCGACCAGAATGGGGGAATATGCGGACAATACCACCATATGTGGGCATGGGAGGCATTTTCTCCACAACCCCGCCAACAAAGTGGGGGCGTTGAGGGGAAAATCTTATGAAGCACCACTGGAGTATAATGCCACCTAGTTAACAGCTTATAATTAACTTCCGCGAATCTAGATGAGATGGAAGACGTATGTGCAAGAGTCAGAATAGTGTCTCTTTGGGAAGGCGAGAGTTCCGCACCAAGATCGCTCTCCCATTTGAGCAAAAAGGCCGGGGCTCCGGGAGTAGAGATGGAGTGTAGGGCTTTATAGAAATAAGAAAGGGGCCTCTCTACCGGTCGGTCCTCAGCAAATGCAGACTCCACCAGTGTCAGGGTTGCGCCATCTCTAAGGGGTTGAGGCAAAGAACGTACAAAGGCCGCCAATTGACGGTATTTCCAGGACACCATAGGTGTAACTATAGAAGACCCCACAATACTAGAGAGAGGAGCAATACCTGATGTGGAAACAACATGGTGGAGTAGTGTTGCGGGACCCAAGGACCAGGGCCGAGGCAACGGTTGCACATTTCCCGGAGGGAAGTAGTCATGACCAGAGAGTGGCATCAGGGGGGAGTTATATGGCCAACCATGAGTCTTACACAACGAATCCCATATCATCAACGTGGAGCGCGTGAGGGGGGACGTCAAGTTGGACAGAGACCTGAACCTACGAGGGATCCACATTTGGGTATAGGGATCCGCACCACATAGGTCTATTTCTAATGACACCCACAGCTTAGAATCCCTACGGTATCTCCAGTCCGAGATCCTAGTCAGGACCACAGCCTGGAAGTACCTTTTGATATCCGGCAAGGCTAGGCCGCCCTCCCTCTTGGGTCTAACTAGGAGATTTCTCGCGAGCCTGGGCCGCCTCCTGTTCCACACATATTTACAAAACAGGGACCTCAACAGTGTGAAATACCCCACTGGGATCTTGTACGGGATCATTTGAAAGAGTACTAACAACCTGGGCAGTACGGTCATTTTCAATACGCTAATCCTGCCTAACCAGGAATGTGCCAACTGCGACCACCTCTGCAAATCCGACCTAATCGCGTTCAACAAGGGCATGTAATTTGTACGAAATAAAGAAGCGGGGTTGGCGGTGAGAGAAATGCCTAAATATTTCATTGAATGGGTTTGCCAGCTAAAAGGGAAGGATGCTTTCAAATGAGGCACCATACGGGAGGGGACTGTCAGGTTCAGTATCTCTGATTTGGACAGATTGATTTTAAAATTAGAGACAGCACTATAGGAATCAAAAGCGGCCATTAAAATTGGAAGGGTTGTGACAGGTTGCTGAACATAGAACAGGATATCGTCTGCATAGGCAGCGTACTTATGCTTAGTAGTGCCTACCACAACTCCCCGGATGTTCGGATTATGTCTAATTGAAGACAGGAAGGGCTCGAGGGATAGGGCAAATAAGATGGGAGAGAGTGGACAACCCTGACGGGTGCCATTGTATAATGTGAAGGGTTCACTTAATGTTCCATTGACACGTAACTGAGCAGTAGGGGATTTGTACAGCGCCGAGATGCGAGAAAGGAGAGAGGGGCCCACGCCAAGATGGGATAGCCTAGCCATGAGGAACCCCCTGTCCTCCCTATCAAACGCCTTTTCCGCGTCTGTGGAAAGCAGAAGGGTGGGCTGGGAGATCCGCCGGACATGAGCAATCAAAGACAGGGTGCGGAGGGAATTATCTCGCGCCTCCCTGCCGGGGATAAACCCTGTCTGGTCTCCAGAGACCCAGCGAGGGACCAGGGGGAGCAGCCGATTAGCAAGTGCTTTAGCATAAAGCTTAGCATCTAGGTTCAATAGAGATATGGGGCGGTAACTACCGCAGAGACAGGGGTCCTTGCCAGGTTTAGGGAGGACGGTGATGTGGGCATGTAGCGTTTCAGGCCGAAAAGATCCACCTCCCGAGACAGCGTTGGCATAATTAGTCAGGTGCGGAAGTAGACGATCCGCAAAGGCTCTGTAGTAAGCGACTGTGAAGCCATCAGGGCCAGGTGCTTTACCATTGGCCATGTCCTTCAATGCCACCCGCAGCTCAGTGACGGAGAACTCGCCCTCTAATGCAGCCAACGTGTCGGCAGGAAGTGCCGGCAAACCGGCTTGAGCCAAATAATCCCGAATAAGCTGAGCCCTACTATCCCCATCCTCCGCAGTCTGCCGAACACGATACAGAGACTGGTAGAATGCTCGAAATTCTCTGGCTATGGCCGAGGTTTCAAACACTAGGGAGTCAGTGGAAGATTTAACTTTAGCAATGAACGTGGCAGACTTCTTTTGCTGCAATGAGCGTACCAACAGCCTACCAGGCTTATTGCCCCACTCATGCAGACCCTGGGCCACCACTCTGAACCGTTGTTTCTGTTCCAAATGAAGGAGGCCCCTCAGCTCCTCCCTCTTCTGCACCAGAACCTGAAGGACCAACAAGGACAGTCCAGCCTTGTGCCGACACTCTAGGTCCTCAATCTCCCCCAGTAATAGTGCTTGTTGATGGGTACGCTCCCTCTTTTCCCTAGAGCCTAGCTCAATAAACTTACCTCGGATGAAGGCCTTATGGGCCTCCCAGAGCGTTCCCGGGCTCACCTCAGGTCCCGCGTTTTCCACAAAGTATTGAGCTAATGTATCCCCGACCACCTTTTTATCTACGTCTTCAAGGAGTAAATTATCATTTAGCTTCCAATTGGTGCTTTTGACCGGCATATCAGGAACTTTCAGAGAGAGGGAAATCGGAGCATGGTCCGACATAGGGGAAACCTCAATGCCGGACGCGGAAAGTAGGGATAAGTGGTGGTGGTCCATAAGGAAATAGTCAATCCTCGAGTAGGATGAATGCAAATGGGAAAAATGCGTAAAATCCTTCACTCGTGGGTGCATAATCCTCCACACATCCATGAGTTGGGTTTCATGTAGACGCCTACGCAAAAATGCCAGGCGCCTCCATGAGATACATGAGGTGCCCAATGATGTGTCTAGCGATGGTTCCAAAGGTACGTTGAAATCCCCTGCCAGGAGAACACACCCACGAGCAAAATCAGTTAATTTTTTGAGGGTATTAGAGATAAAAGAAACCTGACTACGATTAGGAGCATAAATGGTCGCAATTGTACATGGCATACTACCCAGATTACCCCTCAGGAACAGGAAACGGCCCATAGGATCACACATCATGGCGTCCAATACAAAAGAGGAACCCCTGCGGAACCCTATAGCTACCCCCTTGGCTTTACTAACATCGGATAAGCTATAATACCACTGAGGGTATTGTGGGGAGGAAAGTTTCACTGAGGTGGTGTGTGTAAGGTGAGTCTCCTGGAGGAGAACAATGTCCCCCTTCAGGCGAGTCAGTTCTCTGTATAATTGGTGTCTCTTACCTGGGGTATGGAGTCCCCGCACATTAAAGGAAATCAAGTTCACCGCAGCCATGAGGTTGAAGGAGGAGGATACCTGAGGACAGACCGGGGGCGGAGGAAGCCATCACAGAGAACAACAAGGAAGGGTAGGAGAAGAGGGGGGGAGAAGGGAAAAAGAAAACAAAAGATTAAATGAAAAGAGACATACAGTACCAAACTGTTAGAACGAGAATACCCACATAGGGAAAAAGCATGCGCACGCATTAATCTGCTGTGCGGTGAAGGGTCACGTACGCGGCCCGGCCCCCCCCACACAAACCACCCCTGAAGAGGTAGCAGCATGGGGGGACAGGGCAGCGCCGGGCCCCAAAAGAGGGGAGCGCTGGGACACAGTCATCAGGTAGCGAACTCGCCAAACCACTGTCCCTCCGTCCCAGCGCCGACACAATGTAAAATAAAACATAACAGTAAAACATCGGGCATCAAACAGACACCCTATTGTACAGCCAACGACCAGCTATCAAAAAGTAAAGTTGAGTTGAAAGCCCCAGCAGGCTTATGCTTAGTAGTGCCTACCACAACTCCCCGGATGTTCGGATTATGTCTAATTGAAGACAGGAAGGGCTCGAGGGATAGGGCAAATAAGATGGGAGAGAGTGGACAACCCTGACGGGTGCCATTGTATAATGTGAAGGGTTCACTTAATGTTCCATTGACACGTAACTGAGCAGTAGGGGATTTGTACAGCGCCGAGATGCGAGAAAGGAGAGAGGGGCCCACGCCAAGATGGGATAGCCTAGCCATGAGGAACCCCCTGTCCTCCCTATCAAACGCCTTTTCCGCGTCTGTGGAAAGCAGAAGGGTGGGCTGGGAGATCCGCCGGACATGAGCAATCAAAGACAGGGTGCGGAGGGAATTATCTCGCGCCTCCCTGCCGGGGATAAACCCTGTCTGGTCTCCAGAGACCCAGCGAGGGACCAGGGGGAGCAGCCGATTAGCAAGTGCTTTAGCATAAAGCTTAGCATCTAGGTTCAATAGAGATATGGGGCGGTAACTACCGCAGAGACAGGGGTCCTTGCCAGGTTTAGGGAGGACGGTGATGTGGGCATGTAGCGTTTCAGGCCGAAAAGATCCACCTCCCGAGACAGCGTTGGCATAATTAGTCAGGTGCGGAAGTAGACGATCCGCAAAGGCTCTGTAGTAAGCGACTGTGAAGCCATCAGGGCCAGGTGCTTTACCATTGGCCATGTCCTTCAATGCCACCCGCAGCTCAGTGACGGAGAACTCGCCCTCTAATGCAGCCAACGTGTCGGCAGGAAGTGCCGGCAAACCGGCTTGAGCCAAATAATCCCGAATAAGCTGAGCCCTACTATCCCCATCCTCCGCAGTCTGCCGAACACGATACAGAGACTGGTAGAATGCTCGAAATTCTCTGGCTATGGCCGAGGTTTCAAACACTAGGGAGTCAGTGGAAGATTTAACTTTAGCAATGAACGTGGCAGACTTCTTTTGCTGCAATGAGCGTACCAACAGCCTACCAGGCTTATTGCCCCACTCATGCAGACCCTGGGCCACCACTTTGAACCGTTGTTTCTGTTCCAAATGAAGGAGGCCCCTCAGCTCCTCCCTCTTCTGCACCAGAACCTGAAGGACCAACAAGGACAGTCCAGCCTTGTGCCGACACTCTAGGTCCTCAATCTCCCCCAGTAATAGTGCTTGTTGATGGGTACGCTCCCTCTTTTCCCTAGAGCCTAGCTCAATAAACTTACCTCGGATGAAGGCCTTATGGGCCTCCCAGAGCGTTCCCGGGCTCACCTCAGGTCCCGCGTTTTCCACAAAGTATTGAGCTAATGTATCCCCGACCACCTTTTTATCTACGTCTTCAAGGAGTAAATTATCATTTAGCTTCCAATTGGCGCTTTTGACCGGCATATCAGGAACTTTCAGAGAGAGGGAAATCGGAGCATGGTCCGACATAGGGGAAACCTCAATGCCGGACGCGGAAAGTAGGGATAAGTGGTGGTGGTCCATAAGGAAATAGTCAATCCTCGAGTAGGATGAATGCAAATGGGAAAAATGCGTAAAATCCTTCACTCGTGGGTGCATAATCCTCCACACATCCATGAGTTGGGTTTCATGTAGACGCCTACGCAAAAATGCCAGGCGCCTCCATGAGATACATGAGGTGCCCAATGATGTGTCTAGCGATGGTTCCAAAGGTACGTTGAAATCCCCTGCCAGGAGAACACACCCACGAGCAAAATCAGTTAATTTTTTGAGGGTATTAGAGATAAAAGAAACCTGACTACGATTAGGAGCATAAATGGTCGCAATTGTACATGGCATACTACCCAGATTACCCCTCAGGAACAGGAAACGGCCCATAGGATCACACATCATGGCGTCCAATACAAAAGAGGAACCCCTGCGGAACCCTATAGCTACCCCCTTGGCTTTACTAACATCGGATAAGCTATAATACCACTGAGGGTATTGTGGGGAGGAAAGTTTCACTGAGGTGGTGTGTGTAAGGTGAGTCTCCTGGAGGAGAACAATGTCCCCCTTCAGGCGAGTCAGTTCTCTGTATAATTGGTGTCTCTTACCTGGGGTATGGAGTCCCCGCACATTAAAGGAAATCAAGTTCACCGCAGCCATGAGGTTGAAGGAGGAGGATACCTGAGGACAGACCGGGGGCGGAGGAAGCCATCACAGAGAACAACAAGGAAGGGTAGGAGAAGAGGGGGGGAGAAGGGAAAAAGAAAACAAAAGATTAAATGAAAAGAGACATACAGTACCAAACTGTTAGAACGAGAATACCCACATAGGGAAAAAGCATGCGCACGCATTAATCTGCTGTGCGGTGAAGGGTCACGTACGCGGCCCGGCCCCCCCCACACAAACCACCCCTGAAGAGGTAGCAGCATGGGGGGACAGGGCAGCGCCGGGCCCCAAAAGAGGGGAGCGCTGGGACACAGTCATCAGGTAGCGAACTCGCCAAACCACTGTCCCTCCGTCCCAGCGCCGACACAATGTAAAATAAAACATAACAGTAAAACATCGGGCATCAAACAGACACCCTATTGTACAGCCAACGACCAGCTATCAAAAAGTAAAGTTGAGTTGAAAGCCCCAGCAGGCTAACGCTGCGAAGACAGCCACAACAATGTCCCTTAGCCTCGCAACTGCAGGAAACAGTCCACTAGGTCGCAGTAGCGAGGCAGACATCAGCAAGAAGGCCACAATAGGGGCACAGGGCAAAAAATAAGAAATAAAAATTGATAAAATAAAAATAAAATGAAAACAAAAATCAGACATAAAAATAAAAATAAAAAGCAAAAATGGTTGGAGTCAACAACAATCAGCATGGTCGGTGTGCAGAAAACAAAAATAAGACCCCACATCTACAAGTCAGCCCACAGTGGGGGATACACCTGAATTGGTTGAACGACGATTCCTGCGGCCAACTTTCTGCCACTGCAGATCCGTAGATCCCGGTAGAGCAGGGATATCATCCTGCCAGCCAGGGAGCTCAGGCAGAACGATGCTAATCTCGGTGCAGAACTTTTCCAGGTCTTCTGGGAACCGCAAAACAGCCGTTTTGCCATCTCTGGTGGCGATGAGAGCAGCCGGGAAACCCCATCGGTAATTAATAGATGCCTCTCTGAGTCTCTCCGTCAAAGGTCGCAGAGCCCTGCGGCGATCCAAGGTCTCTTTAGCCAGGTCAGGGAAGGCAGTTTCGTGGGCTTTTCGCATAATATGCTCCTTCTCCTCAAAGTAATGGACTCTGCAAATATTGTCCCTGGGTGTGTCAGAAGACACTGCGCGAGGACGCAGGGCCCTGTGGACCCTATCGATTTTGAGCGGATTATCTGCCGCCAAGCCCAATAGGCCATTGAAGATA
The DNA here is from genome assembly GCA_029574335.1 of Rana kukunoris. Classification (NCBI taxonomy): domain Eukaryota; kingdom Metazoa; phylum Chordata; class Amphibia; order Anura; family Ranidae; genus Rana; species Rana kukunoris. Next base: position 426,101,472 of record CM056052.1, read on the forward strand.
CCGCGAACCGAGGGGAGGAGGTCATCATCACCCGTCGCTTCCGGGAGGCCTCTAATGCGTATATTATTCCTCCTGTTTCGGTTCTCCTGGTCTTCTATTTTATAAAGAGCCATTCTGTGGGCAAGAGCCAGGCCCCGGATGGCTGTCGCGTGACGGTCAAGTCGGTGCTCAGTCTCCTCCACGCGGCCCAGTACCTGTGAAAGGTCCGCCCGCACCGCCGAGAGCTCCTTTTTAATAGTCCTCTCTAGGCCCTGGAACAGGGAAGTCAGCTCCGACCTGGTAGGTAAGTCGTCAACACGTACCTCCGAGCGGCGAGAAGGGCTATCGTCTCTGTCCGAGCAAGCTGATGAAGCCGGAGAATGGCGTCTCAGGTCGGACTTGCGACGGGAGGCGGAGCTAGAGGCCGGAGTCGCGCCTCGTGGAGAGCGGCCTAGACCGTCCGGATCCTCGCCCTCATCTGGTTCTGCGGCTAGGAACCTCTTAATGGAACCAGATTGTGTCCCAGATTTAGGGAGAGATTTGCCCGTCTTCTTGCGCATCGTTTCTGCAGGAAAAGTGGCGGTTATAGATGTAGGGGAAGTTAAAAGATGTGTCGGCGCCGGAGCTCGAGGCAAACACGTCCTCACAGCAGCATCTCCAAGCCACGCCCCCCGAATCTATCTCCAATGAATGCGGCTTGAGATTTAAAGTCATCTTCATATGTGCAGTTTCTTTTGATTCTTGTCAATTGTTCCTTTGGAATATTAAAGAGCCATGATTTATGGTAAAAGCTTCTCATGGAGAAATAACTGTGGGCATCTATGTTTTTAAAATGTGTCCTGGTGGTTAATTTATTGTCCATAATCAAGATGTCCAAATCCAGGAAGTTGACGCACTCATCGCTAACATTTCATGTGAGTCAAATGTTCTTGTTCTGATTCAATTTTTCTAGAAATTGTACCAGTGTTTCCTTGCTACCGTTCCAGACAATAAGTATATCATCTATGTACCTTTTATAGAGTGTTAATTCCATTGGTATGTTTGAGTATATTGCACTTTCTTCCCATTGTGCCATAAAGGCATTGGCCACACTGGGGGCAAATTTGGCCCCTATGGCTATCCCCGTCGTTTGTTTGTAAAATGTTTGATTGTACCAAAAATAATTATACTTGAGGCAAAATTCAATACACTTTATGAGGAATTTTCTTTGTTTACATATTGAAGAGCTGTACTCTTTTTGAAGCCATTTTGTTGCACTGCAAGCCTGATGGTGTTCTACTATTGTATACAAAGACGACACGTCTGCTGTTGCTAGTAAAGTTCTTCCTTTCAATACTGGCGTGTCTTCTAGTAATTGTAACACGTGTTTGGTGTCTTTGAGGTAGGCTGTTTGCTGGACTGTTGGTTGTATGTAGCTGTCTAGGTATTCTCCCATTCTAGATGTTAATGAATCGATCCCATTGACGATTGGTCTTCCTGGCGGATGTATTTTGTCTTTGTGTAATTTCAGGACCATGTATATAATGGGTATCCTGCACAATTCTGGGATGAGATATTGCGATTCCTTTTTATTGAGTATTTCTTTCTTCACTCCTAAGTGTATTAGTTTCTCCAATTCTTTTTTGTATTCATTTAAAGGGTTACCCAACAATTTGGTGTAAGTATCTCCATCCTGTAGTTGTCTATCCACTTCCATTTGGTACTGTTCCTTTGACTGTACTACTACTCCTCCACCTTTGTCGGCAGGTCGGATAACAATATCTGTCCTTTTGGTCAGTGATTGTATACCTTTTTGAATGTGTATCGGGTTAGTAGCTTTTTTGATTTCAAGTGTATCAAGTTCTTGTAGTACCAATTTTTTGAATACGTCGATAAAGTGGTTGTCATGTACTTGCTGATTGAATACTGAATTGTTCCGTAAATTGCTGTGTTGAACTTCATTAATGTTAGATTTAGTGGTAGTGGTATTCGAAGGGTTACCCATAATATATTTTTTGATGTCGATCTTTCTGATATATTTCTGGATCCCTATATACTGTATGTATCAAATTTATTAAGACTTTTTACTGGTGCATGTTTAAGGCCGTTGTCTAAGACTGCGATTTCTTCCGTGGTAAGGGTTAGAACGCTGATGTTAAAGATGCCATCCTCTATTACTCGCTTCTTCTTTTTCTTTTGGCATCTCTTTCCCGCTCAACATCCCCTCTTCTTTTCAGGTGGTGTTCTTCCTCTTGGTTCTGGGGGTTCTTCTTCTTGGTGTTCTGGGTGGCTCTTGGTCTCTTCGTCTTGGTGACCGGGGATTGTCCCTGTGTTCCCTTCTGGGTGTGTGGTCTCTCCTCTCTCTCTCTAAAAAAGACCTTTGAGAGGTTTGGTCATGATAATGTTGGTGATAATAGGGATAATAGGAATCCTGATTGTTTCTAATAGGTTCATATCTGTTATAAATTGGAGGAGGACTTTTTTCTGGTCTTCTATAAGGTTCATAGTAATGTGGTTGTCCTCTATCCTCTATATATTCTCTTTCTGAGTTTCTTCTGTTGAATGTTTTTTTGTATTGTTTCTTAAACGGTTTCTTCTTGAATATGGGTTGCATTCCCTTTGTATGTTTGTTGAGGTCTCGGATCACCCCCATAATGTTCCCTATTGGGGATGTATTCTTGTTGGGGTCTCGGATTTTCCCTATATGGTTCCCTATCAGGGATGAGGGTGGTTTGTATTTGTTCTTGTTGTCTCAAATTAGAGACGTAAGTGCCGTATCCACAGAGTATTTGCGCCCAAATTTGCGCCGGCGCAACTTAAATTCCGAAGTGTAAGGCGGTGTAATTCAAAGTGGGAAGGACGTGGGTGTGTTCCATTGAAATGAGCCGTGACCCCATGCAAATTAAGGTCCGGCCAGACTGGGCATGTGGATGCACTATGGTCAGAGTCTCTCTGCACATGCTCACTACTCGGCCCTGCTCAATCAGTGAGATAGGAATTAGACCCGGCGTACTTAGTGAGATACGCCCAGGGCATAAATAGGCCCTTCCATTGCAAAAGTACATCCATTTTTTCCCCTCCCTGAAACAAGGTGCTTTTGTTCCATTGTCTGTTGCTGTTTGTAGGTTTGTGTCGTGTCGGTGTGTTCCATTATTTTGAGGGCCATCACCCAATTTATATACACACATACACATATATATATATATACATTTTTTTTATAATAATAAATAATATAATTATAATAATATTTAAAATATTAAATATATATTAGATATAAAAAATAAAATTATATATTTATTATATTAACTAATTTAAAATATACAGTATACTAAACAGAAAAAATGTATATAAAATATATATTTAGCCATTAGGGTGAAAAGAGCCACTGGCAAGGAAATGGAGTGTTGCCAGTACCTTGCCCAGTGGCGGTCGGCAGATCCTCTCCCGTGCCCTCCTCTGTGCCCTCCTCCTTCTGCACTCATCTAAAGTCAGTAGTATAGCTATGAGCAAGGATGCCCCTGGCATGTTGGCATACAGATTGTTGTCCTGCAAGTGTGGCTGCTCAACTCGTCCCTAACGGTGTTGCTTTAGCTGACATGTAGACGGATTGTCCAAATTTAAACCTGCTTTTATAAGGGCTAACTTTAGACCGGACGTGCAGCTGATGCGCACAGGGCGTAGCCTGTGCCGGACAAACTTACTTTTGTGGATCGCCGTATCTCCCTCATTTGCATTGGAAATCAATGGTGCGGACGGAATAAATGTGCACCTAGGATGTGCAGGTGTAGGCAAGTTAGGCTGGTCGGGAATAGCCTATTTTGGTGCGTATCTAGTTCTGTGGGTACGATGCATAGATATTCCGGCGCAAATTTAGACTTAGGCGGCACATCTCGAGATACTCCGGCGTAAGTGCTTTGTGGATCTGGCCCAATGTGAGTAAACACTTTGCCCAATATCATAATAACGATCCCACACAGATGTCCTTCTGGGCAATAGAAAAATACAAAAAACCCTGGAGAGGAAACCCTTTGTTCATTGCACTTGGTTTTTAGGCACAGTTAGCCACTTACCCAGTGTCATTTTATCATTTGTTTATGTGCTGATCACATCCTATTCATTCACTGTTGATTGTATTATATATTATTCAATTTAGATTGAGCAGCATATTCAGTTTGATTCACTGTTTACACTTCATCCATCTATTATTCTACAATTTTTTAATATATTTATTTGGTGGCGCAAGAGCTTTTCACTTTTACATTTATGGCGTAGGTTACGTTCACGTCATAGGCATTGAGCCGACGTATCTTAGGGAGTATATGCAACGTGATTCTGAGCATGCGCGCGCATGCGCCGTTTAATCGGCCATTTATTTGCATGGGGTCACGCTTAATTTAGAAAGATGACGCCCACCTCCCTCCTACTTTGAATTAGGCGGGCTTACGCCGTCCAGTTTACGCTACGTCGCCGCAACTTAAGGAGTAAGTGCTTTGTGAATACTGCACTTGCCTCTCTAAGTTATGTCAGCGTAGCGTATATTCAATACGCTAAGCCCGCCTAAAGATGCGCAAAGCTACCTGAATCTGGCCCATTGTTTTCAATGAGGCTGGTTCACATATGTGCGATGCATTCGCACTGCGCATTGCAGAAAAACGTGTGCTATTTTATGACTTGCAGTGTGGCCCAGGTGCAAATTCAGGCCCATTGTCTTCTATGGGTACGCAGCTGATTCGCAGATGTGTTCATTTCTCTTCAGGATTTCTTCTCATTCAGCTCAATACACTTCCCCCTCCCCTCTCCCAGGTCTCCAAACTCACAGCTAATCTGCTGAATGGATCTGCTGAACACTTCTCTTATCTCTCTGCAAAGATAAGAGAGCTGAAATTCGCACCACACTAGTGTGAATCCGGCCTCAAGGATGGATGGATGAATCAAAGTTCCACTTTAATCAACTTCGGGCAACCCATTTGGCAAACCTCACACCGCAAGAAAGATTATAATGTTCCAATAGGTTTAGCCCAGGTAATCATGCATAACAAGGAAGGCATTCACTCGTCCTGTGGTAATTAAAAACAATTTTTTTTTTAATTACTCACAATATAAAAAAAGCAACAGGCATATCACAGATCAACATCCAGCGCCTTCACGGAACTCCACCCAGCGCATTTCATCCAAGAGAATGTTGTCACATTTGCTGCTACCTCTGTTGTCCTGGGTGCAAAGCTCTTTTGACTGAAAAACATTGGGCGGAGTTTAGCGGTGATGACATCACACCTGCAAAGGCACTGATTGATCTATGTCTGACATGCCTGTTGCTTATTTTATATGGTGAGTAGTTTACCATTTTAAAATAAATGTGTTACGGTGAGTGATCCCCTTCCTGTTAATGCACGATTACCTGGGTCAAACCTATTGGAACATTATAACTTTACTTTCGGTGTGAGCTGGGGTTTGTGTGGTTTGCCAAATGGGTTGCCCGTAGCTGATGGATGTGGAACATTGAATCCATCCCATAAGAGCATTTAGACCTTTTGGAGGTCTAACTTTTTTGATAAGAAGTTTGCACTGTGAAGACTAGAGGCACTGAAATCTCACACCCCTTTTTCTGTTTGGAGAACATTGGAGCAATGTGAAATTTACCACATCTGCACCTTGCTGGTACTACTAACTCACACGTTTCATAATTTCTAACATTTTCTGTGGACTATTTATGTATTTATTCAACTATTTATTTAATTGTTCAATTGAATTTATAAATGATGTATGTTGTTTATATGACCTTTAATATTCTTTGATCGTGGTATGATTTTTTTGCACTTGGGATAGTGTATCGCAGCCATCTAGTATTATTAACTTAGATTTATTACCTGTTGAATCTGTCAGGAAATGCATTATTTTTCCACTTCCTGTAAGAGCATAACAATCTTGTTCATTCTAAAGTGAAATCACACAACAGCATTGTCACCCTGTAGTTGTAGACATGTCGTTTTAAATAGGCTTTAATGTGGAACTTTACTCTTTACAAAAAAATGTTTAAATTAATAATCTTCTACATGTGTTTTACTCTCTGCATCACTGAGATACTAGAATGAGTAATTCTCACTGCTGAGCTGATGATACCAGTGTCAGCAGTGGCAGCATTTCTCGCGATATTCGATTATTATGGTATCTGCAAAAACAGCTTATTCCATATGCACTACAGCAGAATTATATGACTATAGCTTTGCTGTTTTATCTTTATTTGCAGCAAGGAGCCTGTGAGTTTGAGCGCTTTGCAAAACTATTTACTGCTTGATTCATATTTCTCTTCACTTTTATATGCACTCCAAGCTGTCCAGCAAAACTGGCCATTACTATTCTATTATGAAAAAGAAAAGAAAGGAGGGCGCACCGACCTTGTGCATTACCACTTAAAATTTTTAATAAACATGAAATAAAAAGCAATGGTCCTACTTACAAACATTCAGAAGTAAGCGCATTAAAAAACAGCTGAAACTGGACCTCACGGCACCTGCCAGTCCGACCCTTGACACCAATATGGCTGACGCGTTTCTGGGGCGTACCCCCTTCCTCAAAGCCTAGGCTTTGAGGAAGGGGGTACGCCCCAGAAACGCGTCAGCCATATTGGTGTCAAGGGTCGGACTGGCAGGTGCCGTGAGGTCCAGTTTCAGCTGTTTTTTAATGCGCTTACTTCTGAATGTTTGTAAGTAGGACTATTGCTTTTTATTTCATGTTTATTAAAAAATTTAAGTGGTAATGCACAAGGTCGGTGCGCCCTCCTTTCTTTTCTTTTTCATTTTAGCCATATGAACACCCTTTGTTCTGTGGAGGGCTGCAAGACTTAAGACTTTGCCTTTGTACCATACTGATACACCCAGTTTGGCGATACACCAGAGCGCAGGAGGTTTTTTTGTGGTACATTACTATTCCATTGACAGGGATGCTGTCAAACTAAACTAAAAAAAAAAAAAAAAAAAAAAAAAAAAAAACCTAAATTGAGAGACTGGATCATACAGTATATGTAGTTTCTGTTTTTGCCCATAGTTCTGCTTTAAGTGCCCAAGAGATGACACTTAGCCCTCAGCAAACATCTGAACACGCCCTAATGTAGTAAAGGTTAATACGGAAACGTAAATATAGCTTATTTAATATTATCCAGAAGAAGCTCTTTCAGAAATGTATCCCATTTCCCTTTTCAGCTGAAATAGAAATGTTGGAGATTCCATCTACATGACAATTTGTAAGGAATAGCTGCTAAGGGAGGATTTTCCCACTAGTTTCTTTGAATTGTTTTAGAAAGCACATATACATTTTTCTCACACTTTCTGTTTTATTGACACGTGAACTAGACAAGAAAAAGTTAACAGAGGTGGTATTCCCCCCTTCCTGTCCAAGATTTGAAAAAAAATAATAATCTGGATTGGAGCTTTTATACAGGTGGAGCCTAATATTTGGGATCTGCTGCCTGCGGGGAGACACTCGCTGGTGATCATCAGATCTTCAGGAACCACAGTGCCACCAGCAAATGGCTGCTAGGATACCAGGGTTGGGATATTTGCTACCTTGTTAAACTGCAAGTTCTAAGTGTTGAGTCTTCTAAAGGGTCCGATCTGTGGGGAACCCAGACAGTTTCCAGAAACCAGTAGCAGGGTACCTAGCTAAGTGCCAGACTTTGGAGGTGAGCTTTTGACATGTTGATTGACTATGGTTTAAGGAAATTGGGAGAGTCTTAACATAATGGAAGTCCTTATCCTTTTTTTAGATTTATCTAGCACAAGGGCCACTCATACAGATTTTTAGATTAAAGGCTAAATTAAGCACCCAAAGGCGGCTGCTCAAGGGGGGGGGGGGTCTTACTGTAGGGCTCATTTCCTATAACTACCAACGGGTGTCTCCCAGCAGGTCCCAGTAATAAGACTCCACCTTACACCTGATGCTGGCTGCTAGGAAAGTATATACCCCACCCTTAATTTTTTTTCCTGTGCCTCAGTGTTCTGCCTGCTGTGAGCCACTTCCCTGCCTGATCTTGTATCTTGCATATAATATCCTACATCCTGTTACCCCATCACTCCCCCCTAGTCCTGGTCCTGGTCATGCCCTGATTATGTAGGCTTCCTTCTGTTTCTACATAGTGTATTATGGATAGGGTGTTGGTATGGTTTTTCTTCACAATCATTTAATTTTTTTAAATTTTTGATTTGTTTATGGTTTGTTGGTGTCATGTGCATTAATACATTGAAAAAAAAAATCATACTTGGTCTCATTCCATTTTCCTTACATTTAGCCCACTGATCATCCCTACTACCGCCGTATACCTGCATTTGGTGGTATCTCTTATGAAGATCCAGTTGTCATTAACTAAAAATCAAGGCACCCCCAAAAAGAGCATGTTCTACAAAGAAAAGACTCCAGTTTGAAAAAACAGGGACCATTTCTCACACCCACAATCCTCTATTTTTTTCTAATTCTGGAGGCTACAATATCAATGTTATTGCACGTGCACCTGACTTTTTCATTTTAATAAAATAAATTACTGCTATTGTACTTGAATGGATAAATCTTGCTTTCTGCTCTCCCCTCCAGCACTCAATTGAGTGATGGGCTGTGCAGGGGGTGTGAGCGGCTGGCTCAGTTTCCCATCGTCTTGGTGAGAGGAAACACAAGCTGCCGATCCAGGCATCTGGGTGGATGCTGACTGTAAAGTTGGGATCTTAACAGAGCCTGGACTGGCTCTAAAACAGATCATATGAGTGCAAAACGAAGTGCACTCCTGTGATCTATAGGAGAAGTAGGGCTAAAATAGCGTTGATAGAATTAATAAAAATTGTTTCTGCCTCCAGTTCAGTTCATGGGAAGTGACAAGGACACTGCATTTCTGGCAAGATCAACAGGTATTTTTTATATTTACTGAAAGTGTTTTAGCTTGAAAAAAAAGAGAACTAATATAACACCACATCTATGGATTTGTAAACTGCAATAAATTTCATTTTTTGTTTTAGGCTTTGGATATCTTTTTAAATAAAAAATACATTCCAGTAAAGTTATACATACAAACACATTAATGTATAAATTACTTGTTGCCCTGCTATTGATAAGGGAAACCCCAATGTGCCTTGATAACAATTTTTTTCCAGCAAAATACATACTCTGTAATACTAAAACATGAGCAGTTTAAATAAATATGCTTTATTATATTATAAAAGGTGCAAAACTGTTTTAAGCATAACATTTTCAGAACTTAATATAATAGGATCTCTTTAGACTTTTCTGTATGTTTTTGCTTGTTTCACATCTTAATTGAATTTACAACAATAGTGACATATTTCATTTACAGCGCGACAAAGTACATCCATTTGTGTAAAATAACAAAAATATTGTTAAAGTTAAACTGCTGGAAGTTTTAGCAGTTGAAATTAGATGGCTAGACTAATGCACAATGCACTTACATCATTTTAAATACTGTACTCATGTTATTGTTAAACATTAAATTTAAAGGGAAAACACAATATATTCCCATGTAATAAAATAACTAGCAATTTCCATCATGAAAATTCCAAAAAATCAAAGTGCTATAAAAGAAATATAATGGAAATTGCTAAAATATTCTGTTATTTGGTATGCAGATATGATTTTTTTGGTTGAGGAAAGAATACTGTTAATGCCAGATTGCCAAAGGCTGAACTGAAACAACTTTAAAGATTTAGGTACTAATAATATTTCCTAGGAGGTTAAAATATATTTGAATTCATAAAAACAATATATTTATCACTTTTATTCTTTACATTAAGGGTTTGATGATAGATGAGATAGTGAAGTTACAATTAGGCTGTGTTTGCTTGTATGTGATCACACTGTGAACCACAACCACTTCATCTTTAAGAAGACCACGTGTTGCATTATACAGTAATTCTTATGAACATGTAGGGCACACATCACAAAAGACTGTTTGATATTTGTGTATATTTTTCTAAAGAAAGGGAATGCTGCCCCTAGCAAAATAAATTATTTATAGATTTATTTTACATCTTGGGGGCCCTGGTGGCAAGATTTTTTTTGGTGCTAAGTTCCCAGCTCCGACCGACTACCTACCATGACCATTATAAGAGGCTGTCATGTATTTTTTGTAAGCCATGTACCATAAATGGGAACATGAAGTGAACAGGGTGAAAGTATTTCAACTAGTAGATTATGCCTATGGTGTCTATTTATATAAAAACATTTGCATAGCTATTCATTCAATGAAACAACAGTTGTTATATGCAGACTAACCATCTGTTGTGAGAATCAGGCAAAATTTACTTTTCTTAAGCTATTTTGTTATCTGGTCATTTGTTTTTCAGATATTAAGGGCAGTAGTAAAGATAGGTTTACTCATAGTGAACATAGAGTGGGGAAATACTGCATTCTGGCCAATGAATGGAGCTGTGAACCATAGGAATCAAACATACCTTAGTTAACCACTTCAATACCGGGCTTTTATACACACTTCCATACCGGGCCTATTCTGGCACTTCTCTCCTACATGTACAAATCATCATTCTTTTGCTAAAAAATTACGCAGAACCCCCAAACATTATATATGTTTTTTTAGCAGACACCCTAGGGAATAAAACAACGGTCATTGCAAAGTTTTATCTTGCACGGTATTTGTGCAATCATTTTTCAAACGCCTTTTCTTTTTTGAAAAAAATTGTTTCATGAATTAAAAAAATAACAAAACAGTAAAGTTAGCCCAATTTGTTTGTAAAATATGAAAGATTATGTTACAACGAGTAAATAGATACCTAACATGTCACACTTTAAAATTGCGCACACTCATGAAATGGCGCCAAACTTCGGTACTTAAAAATCTCCATAGGCAACGCTTTGAATTTTTTTACAGGTTACCAGTTTAGATTTACATAGGAGATCTAGTGCTAGAATTGTTGCTGCCACTCTAATGCATGCAGCGATACCTCACATATGTGGTTTAAACGGCGTTTAAATATGTCGGCGGAACTTTGAATTTTTTATTATTATTTTATATATTTTTTTTTACATATTTATTTAATTTCTTACACTTTTAAAAAAAATGTTTTATCACTTTTATTCCTATTACAAGGAATGTAAACATCCCTTGTAATAGGAAATGTGTGTGACAGGTCCTCTTTATGGAGAGATGCGGGGTCAATCAGTCATCTCTATGCTTCCTGCCAGCGCCAGACGATTCTTTCTCCGGGCCCCCGATGGCACGGGAGAGCCCGGAGAAGCACCGGATGGCGGCGGGAGGGGGGCATGTCCCCTCCCGCCGCCTATAAAAACGATCAAGCGGTGGAACCACCGATATGATCATTCTTATGTTGCACAGAATCGCCGGCAGAAGAGAAGGATATCTGAATGATGCCTCTAGCTGAAGACATCATTCAGATATCCCCCCACAAAGCCCAGGACATCATATGACGTCCACCCAGGACGGGAGATCCCATCTGTGGACGTCATATGACTATGGGCGGGCAGATTCCCTCTAGCTATCTCTAGAATTCCTATATTGTATATTTTCTTACTAAGATTACATTTCTATAATCCTCAGTGTCATCTATGCAATAATGGTTTATGTTCCCGATTAGTTATTTAACCAGTTTTTTTTTTTAATTAACCTATCTTTACTACTATTTGAAGAACAACCGACCAGAAAAGAAAATCGCTTAAAGGAGAAGTCCAGCCTGAGCTTGTTTGGCTGGACTTCTCCTAAGGGTCATTTTGCACTCCTGTGACCCATTTTCAGCAGAGAGCAGTCTTAAATCAGCCCTCTGATTGGTGCCTGGATTGATGGCCGCCTCAGCCTCTCAGTGAACCGGTGAGAGGCTGAGATGACTGCACCCCGTGCCTCCACAGCTCAGCGCTCTGGTGAGAGTGGCAAAGCAGAGCAGGAGAGCTGCTGAGATTGATGGGCAACAGGTCTCTGCTCAGGGAACCGAGAGAACCCAACCATTGGCGGTGTTCGATGGCTCGGTTCTCAGTGCAGAGACAACAGGGGACAGACCGATGCTGCATCCATCTAGGTAAGTATGATTATGGGGTAAACCAAAATTCCCATACTTCTCTTTTAAGGACATTTGATTTTGCCCCATTTTCACAATAGCTTATTAATTCACACAGAACAAATGTACATGCATTTTCACTGGATAGAATAGCTATTCAATTTTCAGAAATATTCGTTTTTAGTAAATTGACCTTTTAATGTACTGTATAGTGGAACATACTTCATGTACAATATGTTTGGTATGTTTACCATGAACTTCATTTGATTGTGGTCCCTCATACAGATGCAGCAGGTGAACTGCAGAGCCACATCTGTATGTAAAAACCATAGGAAAGTCCCATAGGGTATTTATCAAATATATTTTTTTAAAGAAAATACTCAATGCCAATCGTTCAGGTGTGTCAGTGTCTCCTGTAGTATTATAATATGCAACAATACATTCATATACTACTCAGTGACAGAAAAAGGAGTAGATGTGTCAACTAAACTACCAAATTGAAAGCTCTGTTTTGATTCTGTCAAGCTGACACTGTTAATCATATCTAATTGAATTGAATTTGAAGGTATTGTGGGTACCTTTTTTTAAGACTTTTTTTGTATTTACTCAGAAACTATACAGCTTTAGGTTAAACTGCATCAGTATAGCATCTTTGGCATAGCTGGCACCCCAACCAGTAACCTTATGACGTTGAGACATTAAAATAGCCATAGTGCAAGGCTAAATGGCTATCATCTAGCACCATCTGAATGCGGAGCTTTGTTGTTCAAAAGAGATGAGACTGTTGGCCTCAAAGTTAAATGTAAAACTCACACACCTGTAAACACACATAACTTCACCCTTGACCAACCATAAACATAACTACTGTGTATATTATTTGTAATATGTTTCATTCTTGAAGACAAAGAAAAATGGATAGCCGCACTCCAAAACCTGATGGGTGGTCTTTTATTCAATAGACAGCATGTACAAAAATAGGGTCACAGCAGTGGAAACAAGGAACCCTCGACGCGTTTCGCACTGGATCAGTGCTTATTCATGGCTAAGCACTGATCCAGTGCGAAACGCGTCGGCTGTTCCTTGTTTCCACTGCTGTGACCCTATTTTTGTACATGCTGTCTATTGAATAAAAGACCACCCATCAGGTTTTGGAGTGTGGCTATCCATTTTTCTTTGTCTTCATTTTGCTTAGTGCACCGCCAGCACCCTCGGTATCCTGCACCACCTGTAACCATTTAGTGATCCCACCTGGAGCGGTGACTCCTTCCTCTCTAATGTTTCATTCTTGTTTCCTTACTATAAAATCTGTCCACAATCCAATTTCTGTATTGGAAAAGTATGTGTAAATGTGTGTTTTATATAACCCAACCAACTTCATTTCAAAGTGTTATAAAAGTACTACTGTGCACATATACTGTATATAATATATACACAGTATACATATACACACACATCATACATACACACCACTCTTGGTTTGTTAGTTTTCAAAACAAATGATATAACCTTAATTATTATTTGCTAAATTTCACTTACAGCCTGACAAATGAATGCTATGCACTTATTGGCACAGTCACGGTTAACTCATTTTTTTTATACACAGAAAGGTGCAGCCATACTTACAACTTATAAATGCATTATGTTTAATGCATGAACCATGAATAAAAAAATAATATTTATGAAACAAAAAAAATAAAAATAAAATAATAATCAACCACATCCTATTTAATCAAATGTTACAGTTAGTTTAAAAACGTTTATTTATATAGTATTCAAACTTGGAACATACTTGCAGTTCACAGTCTAGAATTGTATAGAATCTTAAAATCTTTGGAATACACAGTAGACAGAAGAACACTGAAGGCCTGTCATTATGTCATCAAGCTTGTCCAGTAAAGATGCCCGTACTGTGCACCAGCTGAGATATGTCCTATCTAAAAGTTACTAACCTTACCTTTTTTAATATAAAAACGAATATGAATGGTGCTTAAAGAGAACCTGTTGTCAGACCATTCATTTTAACAACAGTCTTCCTATAGGTGATATGTGCATTTAAGTTATTTAAAGCATGTTGTTTACATGGAAATATTTTCCATGTATGGGCATCAAAAAACCCTGAGACTACTGCTGGGTGTGCCATCTTGGATAGGATGTCAACAGTTATTAGACACTCCCAATAGAGGAGAGGGCTATGATTTGCAAGAAGGGAGGGGACTGTGCTATGGAATATGTCAAATAAGCATTTAAAATACTTGACTTTTCTGTGCTTTTACCTGCATGTTTGGCTGGTGAAGGTCTCTATAATAACTTCTTGAGGAGAATTTGTTTACACAGCAAAACTGAGTTCTCACTAGAAAACCTGGTGAAATCTGTTCATTTTTTTGTGCAGCCCACCAGTTAAAAAAAAACTGACCAACTATATGCAGCCTTAGGCCTCGTACACACGAGGCAATCTATTTGTTCAAATCGGTCGGACCGACCGATTTGAACAAATCTGTCTGATAGGATTTTGGTTTGCTCGCGTGTACACACGAGCAAACCAAAATCCCCGCCAGCAGACGGCGTGCTGACGTGTCGGTGACGTGGCGGTGACGTTGACGCCGCCACGTCACCGCACCAGGAAGTAAAACACTTCCGCGCATGCGCCGAATCCATTCGGCGGCGGTGCGGGACGACATGTCTGCTGTAAGTGTACTAACCAGCAGACATGTCGGGCGGACGGATTCCCACCCGATAGATTTCAAAGCATGCTTTGAAATCTGTGGGGTGGCCAAATCCGTTGGCTCACCCGTACACACGATCGAATCTGTCTGCTGGGACGGTCTAGGAGACCGTTTCCAGCAGACAGATTTGATCGTGTGTACGAGGCCTGACTCCTAACAAAATGTCTTATTTTTTAGTTTTGGATAGTGTGAGGTGGAGTTACAATTTCTTTAAAGCGGAGCTCCACCCTGATTTTATTTTTTTTTTAATCTAAAAAATAAAAATGAAATGGAAAATAAAAATAAAAATACTCACCCTAAATAGGCTGTTGCTATGCGGAAGTCCCAAATCTGCCCTCATGATCCGCGGTGCGGTTTTCTTCCTCCTCCTCTTCTCGGTGTCTTCTTGTGAATGGGCCGCGCTGCATTCTGGGAACTGTGTGTATCCCAGAAAGCAGCCGGACCATTCACAAAGCGCCGCGTCGCTCGCACATGCGCAGTAGGAAACGGGCAGTGAAGCCGCACGGCTTCACTGCCTGTTTCCCTGACTGTGGATGGCGGTGCCAGGATCGAGGATCGGCATACGCGGGGGCCGTCAGCGCGGGCGCCTAGGACAGGTAAGTGTCCTTATTCAAAGTTAGCAGCTACACTTTTAGTAGCTGCCGACTTTGAAAAAAATAAATAAAATGCGGGTGGAGCTCCGCTTTAAGGTTTTTAAAAACACCATTAGAAGTTCTAACCCTTCCTCGCTGTCCTGGCAAGAAATGAGAGGAAAACTCTTCAAAAGGGACAAAAAAAGACAATGAAATTCTGACAAAAGCTAAATATAATAAATAATAATAAATAAAGCTAATCAGTGTTCATGTAAATCATATAAATGTGTAGCTGTTTGTTTTTTATTTCTCCGAGCTTGACTGGGCAAAATTAACGTTTACTTAGATATTTGCTTATGTATTTTGCATAGCAGATACCACTTTTGACCGAAACATCAATTTTGGAGTAAACTGACCTATAATTGGCCATGGCGCCCTAACTGCTTAAAAATGAATGTATTATTTTCATTTTTTTTCAAGGTGTTCTTATACAGTGAGTACATTACAGTACTTAAACTAGTTTCCTCTTTTTTTGCCAGACTCAAAGAAATTTGAAGGATGGCTTGCGTAGCTTACGTCTATGATGATTAAAATATCAATACAAAATCTTTCAAATATACCTAATTTCAGGTCACCTGTGGCCAGATGACAAGTGCACCCCGTTAGGGTCAGGGATGCACCACAGGGTAGTGAACCCTATAGCCCACTGCTGCGAACAGAGAGGAAGCGTGAGCGCAAGATTCCCGGCAGACAAGGGTAACCGAAGGACAGGCAAAAGGTCAGGGAATCCGGCAAGCAGGAATGGTCAGATATGAGCCAAAATCGGTACACAGGAAGGTAAGCCGAGTTCAGGGCAACAGGCAGACAAGGGTAACCGAGGGACAGGCAAAAGGTCAGGGAAACCGGCAAGCAGGAGTAGTCAGATACAAGCTAAAATCGGTACACAGGAAGGTAAACTGAGCACACAGCAGACAGGAACTCAAGCTACAAACAAAGGTTGAACAGCAAAGCAGAGTAGCAGTGCAGTGGTTAATATAGGCTTCCTGGGATGGCCTGGGGTGGAGCCATACAGGGAGGAAGGAGATAAGATACAGCCAGCAAGAGAGTCAGGCCTCTAATGAACACATGGAGACGGGTAAGCTGCCCGACTTTATTGCATATCCATTAAACCTAATTTAGGTTTTTCCTAAATTTAGTTGGTTAATTGAGTTGATGTTTGGAAATTTTTAAAATTTTTACAAAGGTGCAAAAAATGTGAAATATCAATTGCAGCACTGTAAGAATGTGAATCCCTAATAATCTACGGGAGTAAATATTCAGATTTCACAAAGACCACAGTGAGTGAAAGGAAACGTGTGGCCCAAAAAAGTACCAGTTTAAAAAAAACCTAATACAGAGGCACAGGTTTGTGAAAGAGTAATGTATAAAAAGATCCAAAACCATATCTCAGATGCATCTCAGATGCATTTGGTCTGGTTAGGAATGCAATTAGTTTTTTTCCCTTCTGGAACCTCAGTATAAAAACCTCTTCAGTGAAAATTCTTACACTTTAACGTGTAATGCCTTTGGCCTGGCAAAGAAAGATACTACCATTACATAAGGTTGGGAAGGGAGACTAGACTTTCAAAAGGAATTTGTCATTATTGAAGTACACAACAGTGAAAAAAAACAAGGTTGACCGAAACCCACGTGGTATCAAAGATTAGACTTTTGGGTATTTTCCAGCTGGGCTAATTTTTTTTATTTAACTAAAGTCTTAGGCAAAAAGTGTAAATGCTAATCTGTTTTTATCAAGTTCATCTATAAAGGAGTCCAATGCCAAAATGAAGTAGTTGGTGTGATTAAGAAAAACTACAAGCAAACTAAGTCTGACTGCACCTTTAATGTATCTATATATTTCAAGGTTGAATACAGCTACATAACACATGTGCATTTTCAAAACCAGTTAAGAGAAAAATCTGGTACAAGCACGACCCATGCAGTTTTATTTTTCCATGGCACTAGTAATGCCATTGTTAATTAATATAATTATCATGCATTCAAAGTTATTAAAAAGTATCGGGACATTGAAATTGTCAAGAAAATGCCAGTTTAATACACAGTATGTTACCTGGTCAAAAAAAGATATTGAAATTTAAAAAAAATTAGATTTCAAGCCCTGTATTTATTATTTCAAGAAAAGGGTATTTCTTTTAAAGCGCAATTGAAAGAGGAAAAACTAAAAAAGTTGAAGTTTGAATAGGGAGCTGAAAGCTTAAAGGTGTCTTACCGTTGTGAATAGCATAACTGCTTCCTAGTGCTAGTCCTAAATCCTCTCCCCTCACTCTTATTGGTCTATAAACAATGGCCATACTTCAGTGGTCTGAAGGGCAGCAAATACCCACCTGCCCAACAAGTCACAGATACACCTGTATCAGCGGCCCTTGCTGCAACTTTCTGATGAGGGGAAAGAGTTAAGACTGGTACTCAGGGTGCATCCTGTTCACTATTTAAACTATTGTATGTATTTATATTTATTTTTTGCTTAAATTTCAATTGGATTTTAACTCAATAATCAAGAGCGGAAAAGTCTTGCTTGTCTTTCCTCGGGCATGACACAAAAGAGCTTTTCGCCTCAGACAAATAAGACCTTGTTTCTCCCCTTAAACTCCAACATTGTGTCATGCACTGCTTAAGAAAAAGTAGTTGTATATGTGTTAAACTTCTGCTTTCATCTCTGTTACATATTTTCCAATGTCTGTACAGGTCTGTACTATGTTATTGCGCCTTAAGCACCATAACATTAAAATGACACTAAAAAATACAATATAGTAAATACAAGTTAATTCAGGAGAAAAGTAGCGTTTAGCAAATGCAAATATTGAAATCAGAAGAAACTTTTTTTTTTTTTTTTAAATGTAATATCTTAAATAAAGAAAAACACTAAAATGAAAAATAAACATTGTTTTTTGCTATGTTCACTTATATTTTTTACTTATAGATTATCTTTACACAACTATTCATATGGTTATCCATTAGAACCAATAGGAATAAAATATTGAACAGCACAATAATATTTTTGCCAAAATATTTTTTTTTTTTACTAAAGCAATTATTGTAATAAATATTTTTTTTTTTATCTACAACTTTATAAATAATAAAATGTTATAAGTGCTGAATATTAAATTCAGAATACTCAGTAACCTCACTGTAAACATAAGCTATTCTTCTACTTTTAATTTATTGTTTATTCAAATGTAATATTACCTTAAATACCAACATAAGTAAAATATTTGCATAGGGAGCATATATTAGCCCTTTTAATCCATTTATCCTGATTTCTATGCAAGATACATATGTAAAATATTTTATGATACATGTTGTCATGTATGTTAAACAGAAAATCTAATCCTTCAAGTAAAAGATTCTAAGCCTGTGAAAAGAATAAAAATAAAATATAAACTAATAAATAAAAGTAAAATAGAGGTAGTAATACGTAAATAACTCTTGTCTGGTAACCAAATAAGGCCAGGTATGCCACTTAAAAGACATGCAATTAATATCTAAAGCAAATATTTTGGTATCACCATGGTGATATTAAATTCTGCAACATATCAAAGAATTTTACCACACCTTGCTTTACACCGTGCCTATATTCTGTCAAAAAAGTGTGTGTGTGTGTGTGTATATATATATATATATTTCTTTTGACAGCACTAGAATTTTTTTTGTTGCCTTCCATCTAAACAATAACAGTTTGGTTTTAATGCTGGTTTTTACAGTTCCTCACAGGGAGATATAAAACTAGCTATACTGAATGTATGTATCTATTGAAAAAAAAAAATATTCTTCATCAAGCTTAAACCATGCATTCAAATCTTTTTTACTCAGTAATATGAAAGACGGATGTTTCATTAAAAGGTTTCCAAATGCTACATATAGGTAAACTTTTTTTTTATTATATTTTATTTTTAAAATATTAAACTATTTCTGTTATTTACTTTTTTTGCTGTAATACATTATGGTAAACAACACTATTAAAACTGGATGACCAGTTTTATTTAAATCATGTATGTATATGACATCTGAAATGTACATAAAAATGCTACTTTCTCATAACAACAATAAACAATGTCAGCTCAAGAGTTTTGGTCATCCAGACATATATCCTTTTTTAAATGGTTTGTGCTTCTTTGACATTGCAAACTCTATAACAAAAATAAAAGCCGCAGTTTGGCAGTGAACATCTGAGAATTACAGCTTCTATCTCCTTCACTTCCACCAAAGGTTATCTTTTTTAGGTATTGGCTTTGCATAATCTTACTTCTAACACCAAAAAGCCATTTAAAGTTTACAGTAGTCTTGTCAATACACCTTCTCAACCAAGAAATGCAAACCACAGTTTGCTTCCATTTTGTTTCCAAAGTAACACTGTGTTCCACATAAAGTAGTGCTAAGTACATATTTGACGTATATTGCAACACGTGATTGGTGAGTAAAAGAGAAACAAATTTTTGCACATGCAGTATGAGATAACATAGTTTCTTTGTAGTCCGTCAAATAGATAATTGTTTTGTACACTCAAGTGAACTGTGTATAAGACAAACGTGGCAATTCCAGTGTTGTATATTTCTCAAACTCAAGCATGAAAGACCTTGGGAAATGGAGACAGAAAGCAGTATCTTTTTTAAAATGTATTCTTCACAGTAGCCTGAGTAGTGCACGACCAGAGTTCTCCAGGAACTCAGTGTCTGATGTTATTAAACTACATTTTTTTTGTTCTGTTTATAAAAGAAAAACATATTGTTTCTTCAAATGGTTCAGCTAAGAGTCAGTAGTGGAGCTTTCCAAACTATCAAGAAACGTCTTATATACTTGTGAGTTCAAAAACCTTGGAAACGAGTCTCTGTGCATCAGCGTGTAAATCTGAAGTTGAGCATCTTCATACATGTGTGGGTTTGGATCCAGTAAATTCCTGTTGATTACTTCCCGAACTCTGGAATCGAGACTGACCTGTAAACACAGAAAATAACATTTTGATTTTGAAATTTATAGCTGTCCACAAATTGAACTAGGGCGCACATTATTATTCACGCTAAAATATAAAAAGGTTTGTGGAGCCTTGATACATATCATGGATCTGAGAAAAGGCCACACTAGGGATTATTTGTCCAAGTACACATTTATTCTAATAAGAATTAGGCCACGCACACACGATAGGTTAAACCGATGAGAACGGTCTGATGGACTGTTTTCATCGGACCAAACCAATCGTGTGGGTGCCATTGGTTAGTTATCCATCGGTTAAAAAAAGCCAACTTGTTTTAAATTTAACCAATGGGTTCCTAACCGATAGGTCAAAACTAATCTTTAGTAGGCACTACCATAGGTTAAAAATCCACGCATTCTCAGAATCAAGTCGACGCATGCTTGGAAGCATTGAACTTCATTTTTTTAAGCACATAGTTGTGTTTTACGTCACCATGTTCTGACCCGATAATTTTTTTTTTTTTCAATATTTTTATTGAAATTTACATATAAAGCATTATACAAAACAAAAAGGGTAATTCGATATACATTTGAATCAATGTAAATGAGAAACACAGTAAACCTGTATCATTAAGGCCAAATAGACCAACTATTATCAAACTGAGTGCATTGTAAAGAGTTAATTGCAATTAAACATTCAAACGTGTAGTTTCTATGGACTGTTCTGGTCACGTCAGAGAGATTCGTAGACGTATTGGTTTTCCAGGTACGCAAAATGAGTGCTTGTGATTCCAGTAAAATATGGCTTATGACTGGTCTATGCTCTAGGGCAGTGGTTCTCAACCTGGGGTTCGGGACCCCCTCGGGGGTCAAATTATGATTTGCCAGGGGTCACCAAATCCTGGGCTGTTCCTGAAGCCCGCACCGTTCTCCCAGGAAGGGAGATAATAAGAGGTGGAGGAACAAAGAAAAACGGAGAGAAAGGAAAAAAGAGAGAGAGCAAGTAAAGCAGTTAGAGGGAGGGATGGGGGGGGGGGGACAAGGAATTAGGATAGAGAGAGATGAAAGGGAAAGAAAGGAGAGCAAAGAGAAAGAGTGGTACATCCTAAAATGTACTATAAGGGGTTTTAATACTGAATGGAAGGCAATCAGGGAGCGCTAAATGTCTGCGGGGTAAGGGGCGCAAATTACTGGTGTTGGCTTGGGTGCTTTCAACCCACGCTATGAAAATACATTTTACTGTTAGGGGTCCCCACAACTTGGGAAATTTTATCAAGGGGTCACGCCACTAGAAGGTTGAGAACCACTGCTCTAGGGGAAACTGTTTCATGCCTAGATGTAGAATTTCTAATGCTGGGAGGGTTAAGTTAGTATACCCGTCAGGGAGGAAATTAGTGAGATAATTTGGTTCCATAAACTCCTTATGTTCGGGCAGTGCCAGAACAAGTGAAAAAGGTTACCTATTTGTCCACAATCCCTCCAGCATTGTGGTGATAATGCTAAGTAGTAGTTTGACCATCTATATGGGGTATAGTGCCATCTATTTGCTATTTTTATCGTCATTTCCCAATTCTTAACACAATGCAAAGTCTTATGGATCTCTCTAAATGAGTTCTGCCACTGTTCATTAGAGAAGGAAGTACTTAGATCCTTTTCCCAATTACCCATTGCTATGGTTTTTTGAAAGGTCAGTTTGTCTCGAAGTAGGTTGTAAATCATTGTAGTACCCTTCTTTGGTTCGTCGCATTTCGAATAGAAGTTCCATAGTTTGGGTGATATAAGTATCTCTGGGTTAGGACACGGCTTAAGGAAGTGCAAAATGCGTAAGCATGTGAACATCTTGTCACTAGGTAACTTATATTGCGTCATTATTAGTACTAGGGATTTGGGCTTGGGTCCATTAGAGAAGTCCGATATATGGGAGATACCATGACTCACTATGTCTTTAACTGACAGTAACGGTATTTTTGCTTCTAGCAATGACAACGGTAGTCTATAGGTTATTTTCTGGGCGTCCTCACTATGTAATTTAAGACATAACCTCCATTCTTGTAACAAGGTCTGTAACGGTGGGGCTAGGGTTGAAATGTCCCAAGGAAACCACCCATCACTGAGAAGTCATTTTAAATCAGTTGTGGGTGATATTGACTTTTCTATGTCCACCCAAAGTGGCGTTTCTTGGGTACATAGCCAGTATTTTATATGGTCTAGTCTGATTGCCCATAGATAGTCGTATAGATCTACTAGGCCTGCCCCTCCCACTTTCCTATGAGATATGAGATTATTGCGTGGACACCTAGCTTTTTTATTTCCCCAAATGTATTTCCATCCAATACTCGACAGTCGATTAAGGAATTTTTTGGGTATGTGAACTGGTAACGTACGGAAGATTAACAAGATTTGCAGCAGTATCATCATTTTATAGGCTGTTATCCTCCCCATCCATGAGATTTCTTTATTTGACATGTCCTTCAGTTGGGATTCCAGTTTGGCAATCGGTTTGATCATATTAGTTTTAACTAAGGCTGAAATGGAGTTAGTTATGGTGATGCCGAGATAGGTGATACCTTTGTCACTCCAAGTGTATGGTAATTGGCTCTGCAGTAGGTTACATGTTTTGGAAGAAACTCCTAGATCTAGTATAAGGGATTTGCTGAAGTTTACTTTGTAGTACGAGAGTTCTCCAAATTCCGTTAGGATGGTATGTGCCTGGTGTAGGGATTGGTGCGGATTGAACAATAGCAGGGTGACATCATCCGCAAAGAGATTGATAGTGTGGAAGCTAGAGCCAAACTGGAATCCCGTGATCAAAGGATGAGATCTGATCATTTCAGCCAGTGGTTCAATCATGAGATTAAAGATAGTTGGCGATAAAGGGCAGCCTTGCATGGTCCCATTAGTTATTTGAAAGGTCCTGGATAGGAAGCCAGCTGAATGCACCTGTGCAGATGGGCAGGAGTAAAGCGCTAACATAGCTGATAAGATATGACCACCAAAACCAATCTTCGATAGAACCAACTGCATATAAGTCCAATGGACCCTATCAAATGCCTTCTCTGCGTCAATAGATAACAACAGAGAAGGCGTCCGATTCTTCACAGCAGAGTACAATACATTTAAAATTCTTCTAGTAGCATCGGAAGTTTGTCTCTCCCTCACAAAACCCATCTGGTCATGTTGGATAAGCGATGGAATGACATGCATTAGTTGTTTGGCCAGCATTTTAGCATACACTTTGATATCTGAATTGAAAAGGGAAATCGGCCTAAAGTTAGCTGGTGTCGTAGGGTTTTTCCCCGGTTTGGGCAATGTAACTATGTGGGCTTTCAACATCTCCTGAGGAAAGGATGCAGATTCTGCCGCTTTGGAAAAGACTGGCTGCATGTGCTGTGTTAAGATGTGTTTAAATGATTTGAGGTATTCATTAGAGAAGCAGTCTGGCCCTGGTGACTTACCATTTAGAAGCGTATCTATGACCTGTCCTATTTCTTGTATCGAGAAGGTGGCGTTAAGTTGGTCTATTTGTTGCCCTGACAGGGATGGGAGATTTAATCTCTGTAAAAAAGATTGTTTTTTGGCCGCGGATGATTGAGGCTTATCAGGGTCCACGTTTAAGTTATATAATGAACTATAGTAATCAGCAAATTGGTTTGCTATATCTTGTGGATCAAATATCTTGTGTTGTGTTATGGGATGGTGAAGAAAAGGTATTCTGTCTTTCGTGCGTGCCACTTTCAGCCTATTCGCTAAATATTTTCCAGCTCTATTGGCGTTAGCGTAGTGGTTCTATTGTAATCGGCGCAAATGTTTGTCATATTGTTGGGAGAGATGCTTTCTCAACGATTCCCTGAGTGCAGCTAACTTACTCGCCAGGTTATGTGTGGGATCCTGTTTGTTTAGAGTTTCTATGTCATGTATTTCCCTGAGTAGCGTATTGATTCTTTGCTTAAGACGTTTTTTTTTCATTAGCCCCCAACTGGATAAGTATTCCTCTCATATAGGCCTTATGGGCATTCCAGAGTATGAAAGGGTCTTGGACCGAATCTTTGTTTTCAAGAAAGAAGTTTGTAATATGCTGTGCTATTCTTGCATGGGTGTGAGACTCTTGTAAGAATCTTAAGTTGCAACACCAGATGGGGGGTGAGGAGGAGACACCCTTTTCCGAATATTCAAAGATATTGCAGCGTGGTCTGACCACGTTATGTCGTGGATTTTGGCAGTTTCTATACTTTGCAGGAGCCAAGTAGGAACAATGTCTGTGAGAAAAGAAAGTGTAGTCTCTTTCATTGGCTTGGTGGCATCTCCACGTATCAAACAGTTCTTCATTGTGAAGTAGTGCTTGGAGTGACACCTTACCCTTAGACGATTTTGTGATAGTATCCATTGACAGATCTGATACCATGTTAAAGTCCCCACATATTAAGATGTTGCCATATTTCATGGAGTCTACTTTCATGAGCACTTTTCTTATAAAACGGAGCTGATGGGAGTTAGGAGAATATAGTGTGACCAGCGTATACGGTTTAGCATTGAAATCACCGGTGACTATTATGTATCTCCCTCCGTTGTCCAGAAAGGACTCTTTTAGTTGGAATGACACGGAATTGCTTATGGCCATTAGGACTCCTCCTGTCTTATGGTTGGGTGTACAGGCAGGCCATATAGACATGTGGGTAATTTTTGTGTGAGCATTGCAGTCTTTTGTCCTGTTGAAAATTGGTTTCCTGGACGCACAGTAAGTCTGCTGTATGTTTACATGCTTCAGTCCATAGGGGGAACCTTTTTGCTGGGTGATTTAGACCCCGAGCGTTAATAGACAGACATGTAATCGTCATTGG
Source organism: Rana kukunoris (assembly GCA_029574335.1). Lineage (NCBI taxonomy): Eukaryota > Metazoa > Chordata > Amphibia > Anura > Ranidae > Rana > Rana kukunoris. The sequence goes on from CM056052.1 coordinate 426,126,551, forward strand.
CAGGGTAAGGTATGGTGAAGTGTGTTTGTGCAGCGTATTTACTTACTGCGTGTCCATGACTCCTGACGGTAGGCCCGGACCGAAGTGTGCGATGTGTCTCAGGGGAAATGGATTCAGTGCTGGAGGACCAGACGATTCCTGAAGCTTCATGTATATCGAAAGGAGAACACAGAAAAAAAAAAAAAAAAAAGAAAAGAGAACCAACAAAAAACAGTCAATATGTGAATCATAAGAAAAGGATCTGTAAACTGATCCATGTGCAGATTAACTGCTATGTATCGCTAAGAGGGGTGTAGGAGAAAAGTGGGAAAAAAAACACGTACTCATCTCCTGTCCCCGGAGAATTGGAAACACATGTTAAAGGTTGTTTCACAAGTTTCCGCCATTTGCCTTTTTCTTATCTGTGCGTTTGTGGGACACCACTTGCCAGTCACTATGCATGAGTTGCCGGCTTTCAGATGGCATATGATCAACAGCCCGGTCTGGTAGAATGTTCCACTTTTTCAAGGTAGCTATGCCCTCCTCCAGTGTGGAAATCGTCACCGTGATCCCATTATGTGTAATGGAGAGAGTCGCCGGGTATTTCCATTTGTGGATGATGCTGTGGTTTCTCAGTGCTTTGGTAATAGTCGCCAGATTCCAGCGCTTTTGTAGTGTGTGCCTGGAGAGGTCTGGAAGCAGCCTTATGCCAGCATATTGCGGGGGTATGTTATCCAGTGTACGGGATGCCAGCAATATTTTTTCTTTTACGTGATAGTAATGCACTCTCAGGAGGATAAATCTGTATTTCATCAGGGAGAAAAAAGGGCTTATGAACCCTGTGGATTCTCTCCACAATTTGATCCTGCACTGTTAGTTCTGGCGCCAATGTGGAGAACATGGCCTGGGCAAATTGCAGGAGTTGGTTAGGGGGGATAGATTCTGGGACACCTCACAGTTTGAGGTTATTCCTCCTGGACCTATCCTCAAGGTCTGCTGTCTTGTCCTTTATCCATTGTATGTCTTCCCCCTGTGCCTTGTTGGCTTCCACTATTACATTGTAGGATGAGGTATAATCCTCCATCTTGTGCTCCACTCTGTCTATTCTGGTGCCCAGAACCTGTACTTCCTTATGGCAGTTGTTAATCCCCCTCACTAGATCAGCCTGTAGCGATGCCTGCAGTGACAGCAGCATTTCTTTCAGTGTTGTGTCAGAAATTGGTTTATCTGCGGTCGGGAAGTCAGTAATGGGAACTCCCTCAGGCATCCCCGTTGCAGCAGTAGGACAATGTGGCCCTCTTACCTCCATCTGAGGGTCGACTTGCGGCCTAACAGGCGAGGACCTCCGCGGCTTAGATTTCACCAGGCTTCTGGTTGTGGGAATCGGGGTCCCGGAGGATGGCTCGCTGTATATGAGGGCAGCGTTGAATGATCTGGATGGCATACCGCGGTGCTCTGTATTCGTTCCCGCTGTCGGATCCGACAATTGAGACCTTGCGCCGCCACCATTTTGGTGCTCTGAGGCAAAATAGCTTTCCAGCTTGCGCGGCTGCTGCGGGTCCTTTCGCCGTCTAGTCATCCTCGGATGAGGGTAGGCTAACAGACGGTGTCCTTTGTGTCTCAGGATGGGGCTGGTAAACTCAGATGCGGTTAGATTTCTCCAGCGGATGAGAGGAGCTCACGGATTATGCGGCCATCACAGAGCTCGGTCGCCACGCCCCCCCCCCCCACCAGATCGTTTCTTTAACCACTTGACCACTGGGCACTTAAACACCCTTCCTAACCAGACCAATTTTCAGCTTTCGGTGCTCTCACAATATGAATGACAATTACTCAGTCATACAACCTTCTACCCATTTGAAATTTTTGTCCTTTTTTTCACACAAATAGAGCTTTCTTTTGGTGGTATTTGATTACTTCTGGGTTTTTTATTTTTTGCGCTATAAAAGAAAAACGACTGAAAATTCTGTAAAAAAAAAAAAAAAAAAACTTGTTTCTGTCATATTAGTGGGTTATTTCTCACACACAGCATATGCATACCACAAATTACACCCCAAAACACATTCTGCTATTCCTCCCGAGTATGGCGATACCCCATGTGTGGGACTTTTACACAGCGTGGCCACATACAGAGGCCCAACATGCAGGGAACGCCATCAGGCCAATTCTGACATTTCTCTCCTACATGGAAAAATCATAATTTATTTGCTAGAAAATTACATAGAACCCCAAAACATTATATATGCTTTTTTAGCAAAGACCCTAGAGAATACAATGGTGGCTGTTACAACTTTTTATCTCGCACGGTATTTTCGCAGAAATTTATTGAACGCGTGTTTTTTAAAAAACTGTTTTGTGCTAAAAAAAACCAAAACAAAACAGTAAAGTTAGCCCAATTTTTTTTCATAATGTGAAAGATGAAGTTATGCCGAGTAAATAGATACCCAACATGTCACACTTCAAAATTGCGCACACTCGTGGAATGGCGCCAAACCTCGCTACTTAAAAATCCCCATAGGCGGTATTGCAGAGTATCGCGCAGGGTATTACAGGGTATTGCCGAGTATTGGGGTATTGCCGAGTATCATGCAGAGTATTGGGGTATTGCCGAGTATTGGGGTATTGCCGAGTATTGGGGTATTGTTGAGTATTGGGGTATTGTTGAGTATTGGGGTATTGTTGAGTATTGGGGTATTGTTGAGTATTGGGGTATTGCCGAGTATTGGGGTATTGCCGAGTATTGGGGTATTGCCGAGTATTGGGGTATTGCCGAGTATTGGGGTATTGTTGAGTATTGGGGTATTGCCGAGTATTGGGGTATTGCCGAGTATCATGCAGAGTATTGGGGTATTGCCGAGTACTGGGGTATTGTTGAGTATTGGGGTATTGTTGAGTATTGGGGCATTGCCGGGTACTGGGGTATTGTGGGGTACTGGGGTATTGTTGGGTACTGGGGTATTGTTGGGTACTGGGGTATTGTTGGGTACTGGGGTATTGTGGGGTATTGTTGGGTACTGGGGTATTGTGGGGTATTGTTGGGTACTGGGGTATTGTGGGGTACTGGGGTATTGTGGGGTATTGTTGGGTACTGGGGTATTGTGGGGTACTGGGGTATTGTTGGGTACTGGGGTATTGTGGGGTACTGGGGTATTGTGGGGTATTGTTGGGTACTGGGGTATTGTTGGGTACTGGGGTATTGTGGGGTATTGTTGGGTACTGGGGTATTGTGGGGTACTGGGGTATTGTTGGGTACTGGGGTATTGTGGGGTATTGTTGGGTACTGGGGTATTGTGGGGTATTGTTGGGTACTGGGGTATTGTGGGGTACTGGGGTATTGTGGGGTATTGTTGGGTACTGGGGTATTGTGGGGTACTGGGGTATTGTGGGGTACTGTGGGGGATTGTTGGGTATTGTGGGGTATTGGGGTATTGTGGGGTACTGTGGGGGATTGTTGGGTACTGGGGTATTGTGGGGTATTGTGGGGTACTGGGGTATTGTTGGGTACTGGGGTATTGTGGGGTACTGGGGTATTGTTGGGTACTGGGGTATTGTGGGGTACTGGGGTATTGTGGGGTACTGGGGTATTGTGGGGTACTGGGGTATTGTGGGGGATTGTTGGGTACTGGGGGATTGTTGGGTACTGGGGGGATTGCAGGGTACTGGGGGGATGGCAGAGCTGGGATGTTTTGAGGGATGGCTGGATCTGTGACTGCATTTGTCACAGATCCAGCCACAGCTCAGCTGCTGACACCCCGCTCCCCCCCCCTCTCCTCGCACACTGTACAGAGAGGAGAGCGAGGAGAGGGAGGAACCGGCGTCATCAAATGACGCCGGTTTGTTTACAAGTGATCGCGCCGTCATTCGACGGCGCGATCACGTGGTAAACGGCCGCTATCAGCGGCAATTTACCGTGATCCGTGATGCGCCGGGTCTTCTAGACCCGGCGAGCACGGACACTTTCGCGAGCGCGTCCCAGGGGACGCGCAATCGCGGAAGTGCACGAGGACGTCCCAGGGACGTCGTGTCAAAGCAACTCCACCGCGCCGTAGCAGTAAAATGCTTATGGCGCGGTGGGGAAGTGGTTAACCGATGGTGTGTAGGCGCGATGGACCATCAGTCAGCTTTATCGGTTAACCGATGAAAACGGTCCATCAGACCGTACTCATCGGATGGACTGATCCTGTGTACGCAGCTTTAGGATAAAGGAGGAAGTCACCCCCTTCATTAGGGCTAAAGAAAATATATAAAAGATAAAGAATATAAAAATGTAAAATAAATGATTAGTTCACCTTTTTTTTCTAAATTCCAGCTCCTTGATGTACCAATATAGCATTCATTCAGCTTTCCATTTATTCTACACACACTTACCTCACTGTCTTCATGGCTATTTAAAAACACTTCTCCATTGCCTCTGCCTTACTTCCTGGACAGACTATAGGTCATGTAAAGATATTCGGCAGTACACCAAGGATCGTCTAAAAACTTCCAAATAAATTTATTGCAAAGAAACCATCACAAAAATAGCAACGTTTCGAAGTCGCACAGGACCTCTTCGTCAGGCAAGTGATACAAAATCAGTGCAGCACAATAGTATATATAGGAGACAGCCACCAATGGAAACATGTGAGAATTGCTATATATACTATTGTGCTGCACTGATTTTGTATCACTTGCCTGACGAAGAGGTCCTGTGCGACTTCGAAACGTTGCTATTTTTGTGATGGTTTCTTTGCAATAAATTTATTTGGACGTTTTTAGACGATCCTTGGTGTGCTGGCGAATATCTTTACATGATTGCTGTTCCAGTTCCCTGCTGGTGATCGCTTCAGCACCCTCTTTTTTCATTGGCCGCTTAAATCCAGGAAGGTGTGCAATTGGAATATTTACTGAGACTATAGGTCATGACACAGGAAGGAGTTGATTAGCTGATCTCACTGGCACACACCCTGCATCATCTACCCTCCTACCTAACACACACTTACAGGTGCATGATTTTTTAATTAAATGAAATCAATCAGTGATCACCGTTCCTAAATACACATCATTTTTTTTCCTATCTTAACTTTAATCTTGCATAGATCGTTCGCAGAGGCGGCTCTCTAATTAGGCAGGTTAGGCGATTGCCTAAGGACTCGCGCTTCCAGGGGCCTCACAAAAATGTGCCTAAGTTGTGTTTGGAAATGTCCCCCAGTCGTTGTCCCTTTACCATCTTTAATGCGGGGGAAAAGCCTGCGGTGTCCGCAACTACTTTTCCCAGCCGCGGGCGGGTGGGCGGACTGACCACTTGAGAACTTCTCGAGGTCCCCAGGTCAGTGGATGGCTGTATGCATTTCCCTCCCCGACTCCTCCCCCTTCTGCTGCACTCTGCCAATCGCGTGCATGCAGCGGCTGAGCAGCTCCCGGCTCTTCTCCCTGTGATGGATGGCCTGTAATGGAGGACTTGCCTGAGGCGCCGCGTCTTTGAGGAGCCAGTCTGCCTGCCACAGCCTTAAGGTACTGCAGTCTGCATGACACTGACAGCATCCCGGCCGTGATGTCCAGACCGAGGGAACCCCGAAAATTAAGTCTGCCAGCCGTCCGTGACCTCATACCCCTAAGTGACGCGATTTATGCCATCTGGCATATGATGCCACCTACTGACCCCCTGCGATAATCATAATCCTCCTCCTTATCACCCCCTTGTTCCTGGCATCTCACTACCCTATCTCGTCCTGTCATCCTACTTCCTACCAACTTAAATCCTGTCATAATTTCTATCCTCACCATAATCCCCCTGTGCCTGGCATCCTACTACCCCACCCTGTGTCATCTTCATCCTCCCCTGAATGAATGAATGAAAACTTATATAGCGCAGCACATGCAAAGTAAATCGCCTCTGGGCGCTTGTTGTTCCTGTCTCCTTTGAGATCAAAAGAGATGAGTCTTAATCTTTCTCCTGAAGACTAAGTAGTTCTCCTCCAGCCGAATGCTGGCTGGTAAGGCGTTCCATAGTCTGGGACCTTGGACAGCGAATCTCCTGTCTCCTTTGGACTTGTATCTGGCTTTCGGTATCTGAAGCCGATTTTGATTGGTGGATCGTAGAATACGATTGGGATTGTGAACTTTTAATTTTTCGCATAGATAATGGGGAGCATTCCCATGGATACATCTATGCGTTAGACAGAGAGCTTTAAAGGTGATTCTGTCTTTAACTGGTAGCCAGTGAAGGGATCTCAGTGAAGGTGAGATTGATTCCCAGGGTTTTTTCCCAGTCACAAGTCTGGCGGCTGTATTTTGAACGACTTGAAGACGAGCGATTTGGTACTTGGGGAGTCCGAGGTAAAGGGCATTTGCATAGTCCAGTCTGGAGTTTACAATCGCTCCCACCAGGACCACTATGTCTTTCTTGGGAATAAAAGGAGTGAGTCTGCGTAGTAGGCGCAGCAGATGGTGAGATCCGCTGACTACTGACCCTATTTGTGCGTTCATTGTCATGTCGGAGTCAAAGATGACCCCAAGACTTTTGACTTTGGCGCTAGGGGTGATGATTTTGCCCAGAATGGGCGGGGGGATCCAGGTTGTTGCCGATTGATTCCTGCGCTTGGCGTGAAACAGAAGAAGTTCTGTTTTCGCTCCGTTGAGTTTGAGATAACTCTTTGTCATCCAGTCCTCTATCAAAGAGAGACAAGTCTCTAGATTGAGGTGGTGATCCTTTTTATTGCAAATGCGGAAGTACAGTTGCGTGTCGTCTGCATATGAATGATAGAGCAGTTTTTGGCTGCTGATGATTTTGAAAAGAGGACGCACATAGATGTTGAATAACATTGGCGACAGGGGAGATCCTTGAGGGACCCCGCACGATAATGTGCGTTGTTCAGAAGTGAAGGGTCCTAGCTTCACTATTTGCGATCGGTTTTCCAAAAAAGAGGAGAACCAGGATAGATCGCTTTCTGCGACTTTGGCTATTTTGGCCAGCCGAGTCAATAACAGCTTGTGATCTACTGTATCAAAGGCTGCGCTTAGGTCCAGCAGAACCAGAAGAGAAGATTCTCCTTCGTCTGCGGCCTCGAGAACGTCGTCCCATATCTTAAGCAATGCTGTTTCCGTCCTGTGTCCGGGACGGAATCCTGATTGAAATGGGTCGAGTAAGTTGTGGGTATCTAGATGCTGTTGCAGCTGCTGTACCACTGCTTTCTCCATTACCTTGGAGAGAACATCTAGGCCTGTTATGGGGCGCCAGTTGAGTGGATCCTTAGGATCCAGGATGGCTTTCTTCAAGATGGGTTGAATAAAGCCCTTCTTCAGCTGGGAGGGCATTATGCCCTCCCTGAAGGATTGGTTGATAAGCTGCGTGACAGGAGGTGCCAGGATGACGGCGCATTCCTTCAGCAGTTTGGTGGGGATAATATCATTTGGCGCAGTGCTGTTGCGCAGAGTGCCGATGATATTTTTTGTGGTCTGAATGGAGATGGGTTCCAGCGTGAACTCACCTAACTGTGGTGAATTACTGCCGGTGCTGTGTAAATAACTACGGGGGGGGGGCTGGGAGAGAAATTGTTTTGCTGAATGCTTTGCTGGATTGCCTCAATTTTGTTAATGAAGCAATCCGATAACTCATCGCAAAATTCTTGTGTATCCAAGTTGGGGGCTTCAAGACATCCTGGATTCATGGTCTGAGTGACCAGCTTGAAGAGTTCGCGGGGGCGGTTTAGGGCACCGTTGATAGCCTCAGAAAAATAGTTTTTCTTGGCTTCGAAGATTTGCTTGTAGTATTTTCTGGTTATTGCCTTGTAGATCGAGAGGTTCTCATCTGAAGAACTTCTTTTCCAGGCTGCTTCTGCCCTTCTGCGCTCTTGCTTCAGTAACGCCAGCTGGTTGTTGAACCAGCTGGAGTTATTTTTCCTGATCTGGGTCTTTCGTTTCGGCGCTATCAAGTCAGCTGACTGCAATAGTGCTGTGTTTATGGCCTCCAGTGTTTCTTCCGCTGTTTGGTGCGGCTGAATTGTGTTTATTTTTTCCCCTAACGTGGCTTTGAAGAGTTCCGAGTGGAGCTTCTTCTGACATCTGGTCCAGTGTGTTGTCACTGGATTTGATGTTTTTGTTAAGGGGGGGAATTCGGAAATAATGAATTTAATTGCATGGTGATCTGTCCATGGCAATGGTTCATTTTCCAAGATTTTTATTTCCAGATCTTGTCTGAAAATAAGATCGAGCGTGTGACCTGAAGCATGTGTGGGCCCACATACTAGTTGCTGAAGCCCTAATCCTTCCAGGTGGTCGATGCAGGCGTCGGCAATGGGGTCTTGCGGGGAGTTGGCCCAGAGGTTGAAGTCCCCGAGCAGCAAAAGGTGTTTGCTGTTCAGGGTATAAGTGGAGACAAAGTCCGTCAAAGATGGGAGCAGCTGCGACTTGGGGCCGGGTGTCCTATAGCAGAGTAGAATCCGGACGGTCTCCTGGCCGTTTACTTGCAGTTGAAGAGTAAGGCCTCGTACACACGATCGGACATATCCGATGAAAACGGTCCGCGGACCATTTCCATCGGATATGTCCGATCGGGAGTTTGATCCGATGGCGTGTACACACCATCGGATCAAATTCCCCGCCGCCGGACGGCGCGGTGACGTGGCGGTGACGTTGACGCCGCCACGTCACCGTCACATCACCGCACCAGGAAGTTAAACACTTCCGCGCATGCGCCGAATCCATTCGGCGGCGGCGCGGTGGCGGTGGGGGACGACATGTCTGCTGGTAAGTGTACTAACCAGCAGACATGTCGGGCGGACAGATTCCCACCGGATAGATTTCAAAGCATGCTTTGAAATCTGTCGGGTGGAGAAATCTGTCCACTAGCCCATACACACGAGCGGAGATGTCTGCTGAAACGGTCCATCGGACCGTTTTCAGCGGACATATCCCCTTGTGTGTACGAGGCCTAAGGGTTTCCATGAATGGAAGAGGGTTTTGGAGGCTTGGTTTTGTGATCGCAAGAAGCGTCTTATGGATCACTGCCAGTCCTCCTCCTCTTTGCCCTTTTCTGTTTTCCGTTATAATACGGTAGTTTTCTGGCACCAATTCTCCTAGAATGGTGTTACAGTCGGCTGTGAGCCAGCTCTCTGTAATAAAGAGGCAGTCTAAATCATGTCGCAATAAGAAATCATGGATTTCTAATCGGTGTTTTACTGCCGATCTAGTGTTGATCAAAGCACATGATATGTGGCTGGGGTAAATGGCTGCGATTTCTGGCAGTCGATCGTCGATCGATCCGCAAAAGTCGCAGATTTCTTAGGGCAGAATTGCGGCAAATCGACCCAGATCCCAAATGTTCTCCGCCGAGTATTGCCGATTAACCATGGCCGCCGTGGAACCAAGGGGCGGGGGGGGGGGGTGGATTCACAAGGATAACTGAATCCTCTGATCCTGGCTTGGTCCAGAGGAAGGCAAAAAAACCCTGACCACGCTGCGCCAATATGCTGTGGTAGGGAAAAAAATTCCTTCCTGACCCCTAAAGAGGCGATCGGGTTAAGCCCTGGATCAAGTTTTAATGAATTTGAGAGGGGGGAGATAGGGCAGGGTGGAGCAAGATGGCCGCCGACCTGGCAGCAGGATCCAGGCTGGGGGGGTACCAGGCTGAGTGGCGCCTGGGGGGCTAAGAAAGATGATCGGAGGGCAAGGGGGCTCTACTAGGGTAGGGGGGGGCTTTCTGGCCCGATTAGTGAAATAGTGCCGACTGTTGGGGGGTGGGGAGCGGCGCGCCGCTAGGCCGCGGATGAAGCCGCAGCCTTTCCTGAGTCGCGGCTGCCGCGAATCTCCACCGACCGGCGCGGAGGAAAAAAAATAACACCGCACCCGAGGGTAGCGGTGGTTTGTGGGGATGGCTGGCGGGAAGGACGCCCGAGCGGGGGTAGGGGTATGGGGGTGAGGAGAGGGGAAGAGCCGTGGGGATTGGGGGAAGCTACTGTGGCTTGTCCTGAAAAGGACGGCCGCCTGCAGCTCCCAAGGAGTGGCTTACCAGGTCAGGTGAACCGGGGGAAAGCCGTGGAAGTCCTGGAGGGGGGAGAGGAGCTTGTCCGAGTGGCCAGTGGCAGGTGGACAGATGACAGGGAGGTGGAAATCCTGCCTGCCTGTCTGTGAGGCCTGGAACCGCACAGTGGGGAGGACCCTGCACTATCCCTGAGAGAGTGACCTGCTCTCTCGATGTCTGACTGCACACCGCCTGCACCCCACTGCCAGCTCTCTACCACCCCACCCCCATCACCCCCCTGCATCCTATTGCCAGCTTCTTACCACGTCACCTCCACTGCTAACTTCCTACCACCCCACCCTATCATCTTCATCCCCCCCTGCACCCCACTGCTAGCTTCCTTCCACCCCACCCCCATTACCCCCCCCTGCACCCCACTGCTAGCTTCCTTCCACCCCACCCCCATTACCCCCCCTGCACCCCACTGCTAGCTTCCTTCCACCCCACCCCCATTACCCCCCTTGCACCCCAGTGCCAGCTTCCTACCACCCCACACCCATCATATTCATCCCCTCTGCACCCCACTGCCAGCTTCCTACCACCCCACCTCCTGTCATCTCCCCTGCACCACACTGCCAGCTTCCTACCACCCCACTCTGTCATCTTCATCCCCCCTGCACCCCACTGCCAGCTATATACCACCCCACCCCCATCACCCCCTGCATCCCAATTCCAACTTCCTACCACCCCACTCCTGTCACCCCCTGCATCCCAGTGCCAGTTTCCTACCACCCCATCCCCATCATCTTCATCCCCACTGCCAGCTTCCTACCACCCTATCCCCTGTCATCTCCCCTGCACCCCACTGCTAGCTTCCTACCACCCCACCCCCTGTTATCTCCCCTACACCCCACTGCCAGCTTCCTACCACCCCGTCATCTTCATCCCCCTTCACCCCACTGCCAGCTTCCTACCACCCCACCCCCCATCATCTTCATCCCCCATGTACCCCTCTGCCAGCTTCCTACCACCCCACCCCTGCACCCCACTGCCAGCTATCTACCACCCCACCCCTGTCACCCCCCTTGCACCCCACTGCTAGCTTCCTACCACCCCACCCCCTGTCATCTCCCCTACACCCCACTGCCAGCTTCCTACCACCCCATCATCTTCATCCCCCTTCACCCCACTGCCAGCTTCCTACCATTCCACCCCATCATCTTCATCCACCTGCACCTTACTGCCAGCATCCTACCACCCCACCCCCCATCATCTTCATCCCCCATGTACCCCTCTGCCAGCTTCCTACCACCCCACCCCTGTCACCCCTCCCTGCGTCACACTGTCATCTTCCTACCACCCCACATCCATCATCTTCATCCCCTCTGAACCCCACTGCCAGCTTCCTACCCACCCACTGTCATCATTATGTCAATTTGCTGACCTCCTACCACCCCACCTATTTTCATCAACATCCCTCTGTACCCCACCTCTGGCATCCTACCACCCCACCCCCTTACAAATTACTCCAATCGGATATGGGTCATGTAAGTATATAAAGAACAAACCATAGTGCTCTCTGCAAATAAAAATACATTTAATGAGATATATTGCACTTACAAGAAAAGGCACTGCACCAGTGCACGGTAAAGCAGCGTCAATAGTAACAGGGGATGCAATGACTGCGGGTGACGTCTCGACCTTCCCATCCGTACATTCATCAGCGGATATGGGCTGATGAAGTCCCACCCGTAGGGACGTAACGTTTGGATCGGAAGGTATTTGCATCCACTGCTATTGACGCGGCTTTACCGTGCACTGGTGCACTGCCTTTTCTTGTAAGTGCAATATATCTCATCAAATTTATTTTTATTTACGGGGGGGCACTATGGTTTGTTCCTTATATACTTACATGACCCTTATCTGATTGGAGTAATTTGAAAGCTTGCCTGGTTGTTGTTGTCATATTCTGACCCTGGAACGCTGGATTACAAGCTTGAACCATCTCTGTCTTTACCCATATGGGAAGGTGTTTTGTGACCCTCTATTATATAAGGGTCTACATCGTGAGGTGAGCAGCTATTCTTATCACTGGTGGAGGTCCCTTACTATTTCACATCACCACCTGCATGTTACAGTTATAAATCATTATTGAATATCACATGGATGGGTTTTAGATTTATGGACTTGAATAGCGCTACACTGTCTTTTATACAAATATTGTGCAGTAACCTCTGGTAACCAATCAGTGAGTAATAATGATGTGCACTAACCTGTAACAACCAATCAGTGAGCTTGGAGCAGTGAGTGTGAACCAGACTTTTATATGCACATTATTAAAGTTTTTTTTTTAGATAAGTCTATGTGCATGTTTGTTGTTTGGGATGTTGGGGTGGAGAGCGAAATTGCTAGGGGTCTATTGCTTGAATTATTTTTTCCATTATGGGAGTTAGTAGGGCCTCATGTCTAAGATTTGCCTAAGGCCTCATAAAGCCTAGAGCCGCCTCTGATCGTTCGTTCATTTGGCATTTTGAAGTGTGCAAGGAGATGAGAGATTAGATAACAGCCTATGTGAATAGAGCTGTAGTATTGAAACAAGAGAAGTGTGTTCTGTAAAGCTCAACAGACACCATACAATCTGATTGTACAATTTCATTTAGATCTATCAACTGTGTAGAGCAAGGGCCTGTCTGATTTGATACAGAGTGCATGGATAGATAGACGGGTCCTTATATTCCATACTGTAGTTCTGGTAAACCTAAAGGAAACTGTACAGAGATTGTACAATCAGATTGCATAGTTTACTGTATGATCTTCTTTTTACATTACATAGGAAGGAGCCTGTTAACATCTCTGCATAGCAGAAAATCACATTCGCATATGCGTTTTTTTGGGGGGGCGGGGCATTTGGTGCATTTTCACTCATCGCGATGGGCTGCCCTACAACAATCGCCCAAAAGCTCCAGAACCTTTTTTTAGAGCAGAGTTTGGTGCATTTTTTACTGTGATTTTTGGTGCAGCGCATTTCTGAAATGCAAGGCAAAGCATGTATTTCCTGTGCAGTTTGCCATGCGTTCGGAAAAAAAACAGAACTTCCTTTCAGGCCCCATTCACATCTAGCATAATTGGCTCGTTTTTCCTATGACACACATAGGAAAGCCCGTTAATTTCAATGGCCTGCACTACATTGACTAATGGGACATTTTAGCGTGTTGCGGGTTGCATGTTTTTAACTGTGTGCTTTACAGCATTTGCCACTTATTTTTTCACATGGCAAAATGTGTGGTTGCTTCTGTGTTTGGTGTGCCGTTAACAATGAAAGCGCAACTAGTAATTTTAGGTGTATAAAGGTGGCCATATATTATATAATCTGATTGTACAATCTCCTTTAGATTTACCAACTTTATATAATAGGAGGAAACATCTTTTCAGCCAATCACTCTGTATCCAATCAGGCAGGCCCTTGCACTACATAGTTGATGGTAGATCTAATGGAGATTGCACAATCAGATTGTATAGAGTATGGTGAATTCTACAGAACCCAGGACACGTTTCTCCTGTTTTCAATAGTACAGCTCTATCCACGTAGGCTGTTATCTGATCTCTCATTTCCTGCACACTTCAAAATGTCAAATATACAATCTATGCAAAATAAAAGTTAAGGTAGGAAAAAATGATGCCTGTGTATTTAGTAGAGATTGTGTCAGAAACCATGAATCAGACCGAGACAGAAGTACAGTTAAATCACACTTGTTTAACCACTTAATCACCGGGCCTATTTTGGCACTTTTCTCCTTCATGTAAAAATCATAACATTTTTGCTAGAAAATTAATCAGAACCCCCAAACATTATATATTTTTTTAGCAGACACCCAAGGGAATAAAATGGCGGTCATTGCAACTTTTTCTTGCGCACGGTATTTGCGCAATAATTTTTCAAACGCCTTTTTTTAGGGGAAAAAAAAAACAGTTTCATGAATTAAAAAATAACAAAACAGTAAAGTTAGCCCAATTTTTTTGTATAATGTGAAAGACGATGTTACGCCGAGTAAATGGATACCTAACATGTCACGCTTAAAAATTGCACACACTCATGGAATGGCACCAACCTTCGGTACTTAAAAATCTCCATAGGCGACGCTTTAATTTTTGAGTTACAGAGGAGGTCTAATGCTAGAATTGTTGCACACGCTCTAACGCATGCGACTATACCTCACTTGTGGAGTTTGAACGGCGTTTACATATGTGGGCGGGACTTGAATGCGCATTCGCTTCTGCACGCGAGCTACTAAACAGGGCTGTTTAAAAAAATAAAAATAAATTTTATTTATTTTTTACTTCATTTTTTCATTTTTACACTTTTTTTTACATATTTTTTTTGTTGATCACTTTTATTCCTATTACAATGAATGTAAACATCCCTTGTAATAGGAATCACTGTGACAGGTCCTCTTTATGGAGAGATGTGGGGTCAATAAGACCCCACATCTCTCCTCCAGGCTTACAAGCATGAAATCAGTGAAAAAAAAATACTGATCACATGCCGACAGCCGCGATTGCGTCTTTGTTTACTTCCGGGTACTGGGCATGACATCATAACGTCACGCCCGGGCCTCTGACGGTCATAGAGATGACTGGTGACCATCTGGTGACTGATGTCTCCTCCCGCTGCCTATAAGAACAATCAAGCGGCGGAACTGCCGCTTTGATCGTTCTTATCGTGCACAGAATCGCCGGCTGAAGATGGAGATATCTGAATGATCCCTGTAGCTGCAGGCATCATTCAGATATCACCGCACAAAGCCGAGGACATCCTTGGTAATTAAGTGGTTAATAATTATAATAAAAAGGTTAACAGAGTAAGCATAGTCAAACAAGTCAGAGTTCAGTAAGCGGATTGGGTAGTCGGCCAAGTCAATGTAAAAGAGCCAGAGATAAGCGTAATAGTCAAACAAGCATTTAAGTAGGCAGGACTGATAAACAGATCATCAACAGGTGTGTCACTGTGGAGAAAAAAGGAGCTGGCAATTAGCCGACAGCTCAGTGGCCAGCTCAGAGAAGGAAGGGCTGATCCCAGCCCTGATAGTACCCCATCCTCAATGACCCCTCCCCCTCGGAGGACACCTGGTTTGAGGGGAAAACGTCTATGGAAATCACGGAGAACAGGGGCATGTACGTCCGAGGATGAGACCCAAGAGCGTTCCTCCGGACTGTACCCTCTCCAATGCACCAGGTACTGTATGCGCCCACGGAACCTATAAGGCCTTGTACACACGGCTGAATATATCCGCTGTGAACGGTCCCCGGACCGTTTACAGCGTATATTTACGCCGGGGTGTTTTGATCCGATGGCTGTACACACCATCGGATCAAATTCCCCGCCGGCGGACAGCGCGGTGACGCGGCGGTGACGTTGACGCCGCCACGTCACCGCACCAGGAAGTAAACACTTCCGCGCGCATGCGTCGGATCCATTCACAGGATACGACGCATGTGCGGCAAGATATGTCCGCTGGTTTGCCGTACTAACCAGCGGACATATCTGACGGCCAGCCATCCGGCGGAATTATTTCAAAGCATGCTTTGAAATTTTTCCGCCGGATGAATCCGGCAAAAAGCGTCCGTTTGCCCCTACAGACGAGGGGATTTTTCGGCTGAAATGGTCCGTCGGACCATGTTCAGCGGAAATATCCCCTCGTGTGTACAAGGCCTAAGGCCTAAGGCCTTGTACACACGAGGGGATATTTCCGCTAAACATGGTCCGACGGACCATTTCAGCCGAAAAATCCCCTCGTCTGTAGGGGCAAACGGACGCTTTTTGCCGGATTCATCCGGCGGAAAAATTTCAAAGCATGCTTTGAAATAATTCCGCCGGATAGCTGGCCGTCAGATATGTCCGCTGGTTAGTACGGCAAACCAGCGGACATATCTTGCCGCACATGCGTCGTATCCTGTGAATGGATCCGACGCATGCGCGCGGAAGTGTTTACTTCCTGGTGCGGTGACGTGGCGGCGTCAACGTCACCGCCGCGTCACCGCGCTGTCCGCCGGCGGGGAATTTGATCCGATGGTGTGTACAGCCATCGGATCAAAACACCCCGGCGTAAATATACGCTGTAAACGGTCCGGGGACCGTTCACAGCGGATATATTCAGCCGTGTGTACAAGGCCTAAGAGTCACCAATGGACTGTACTTCATACTCCTCATGGTTCTCAACCTGTATAGGGTGAGGACGTGGCACAAAGATGGCGAAACGGTTGCAGACCAAAGGTTTCAATAAGGAGACATGAAAAACATTAGAGATATGCGTACGGGAAGGAAGTTCCAATGCGTAAGCCACCGGGTTTATCCTGCGAAGGATACAGAAAGGCCCAATAAACTGAGATGTGAACTTCAGAGAAGGAACACAAAGTCGGAGGTTGCGAGATGACAGCCAGAACCTGTCCCCAACCTGGTAGGAAAGCTCAGGCAGGCGTCTGCGGTCAGCATGGAATCTGTACTTATCGTTAGCATGTCACAAAGCCTCCTGGACTTGTGCCCAAGTGGAACAAAGACCACGGAGATGCTCCCCTAATGCAGGAATACTCTGAGGAACAAACAAGTCAGGCAACATAGAAGGTTGGAAACCATAGTTCCCATAAACGGGGACAAACGGGAAGCGGAATTCAATGCACTATTGTGAGCAGATTATAAAAGAAAAGATTTGCGCTAGGTGTTTGGTAAAAGTGATCAATAAAAACCAAAAAGACTGTGAAGGATATCCTGCAGCTGAGCACTATAACCCTGATATGGGGGAAAAAAGTATGGATATAAATAGGAGTGCAGCGCTGGATAATATACTATGTGAAATATGTGAATTAATTTTTTTTCAAATATGTGCAGATAAATGACCATAAAACACAACAATAATGTGAACATGTGCTAAAAATAAGTCCTGTTATTACTTTAGCGGTAAATCGTGCATGTAAACACAAAAAGAAAAAACATCAAAAAATGTCATAAGTGTAGCTATCCAGTATGATTTCCAGTGTGGAAACATGAGTATAAACTTTCACCACTTGTGCTGCCCGTCTCCTTTTAATAAGATTGGAGGCTTACCAAAAAGCTTATTCAGGGAGGTCAGACAAGGCTTAGTGTAGTGACAGGATTGCAGATGTGATGTTTTGAAACTCTGTTTGCTATTGTGAGCAAACTCTGCCCATGGTAAGAGGTCTGACCAGTTGTTATGATCGTCAGAAATATAGCAATGTAGGATTTGCTCCAAAGACTGATTGGCTCGTTCTGCAGCCCCATTAGACTGCGGTTGAAACAGAGGAGAAAGCAAGCTGAATTCCCAACTGTGCATAAAAGGCTCTCCAGAACCGGGACACAAACTGACTTCCCCTGTCAGAGACAATGACCTTATGTAGGCCATGTAAGTGAAAGATCTACTGAGCAAAAATGGAAGCCAGTTCCTTAGAAGTAGGCAACTTCTTAAGTGTAATATAGTGAGACATTTACAAGTTCAACCACCATAAGAGTAACTGTGTTGCCCTGGGAGTTTGGTAAATCCACAGTAAAATCCGCAGACAGGTGGGTCCAGGGCCTCTCTCCATTGGGTATGGGTTGTAGGAAGCCCACTGGAAGGTCGTGGAGTCTTACTCTGGGCACACACGGAACAGGCAGCTACAAAAGTGGTTACATCAGCATGTAGTCTAGGCCACCAGAATTGTTGGGAAGTGGCCCAAAAGAGTTGATTCTTCCCAGGGTGGCCAGCAGCCTTGGGAGAATGGTAAGTCTGGAGCATGGCAGTACGGAGACTCTCGGGAACAAAGCAGTGGTCACAAGGTTTCTCAGGAGGGGCATTGACCTGAGCAGCAAGAATTTTGGCTCCCAAAGGAGAAGTGAGACTGGTGCAAACCGTAGCCAGAATACGATCAGGAGGAATCACAGGAACTGGAACTGGCTCCATATTGGAAGTGGAGGAAAATTGTCGTGACAAGGCGTCGGCCCTTACATTCTTAGTACCGGGTAAGAATGAGACAATGTAAGCCACACGGATGTATAGTGCTGTCAGAGCTAGGACATTGAGACAGAAGGGCGCCAACTCCATTCTAAGAAGCATCAACTTCAAGGATAAAAGGCAACATAGGATCAGGATGTGCCAACACAGGAGCAGAAACAAAGGCAGCCTTAAGACTCTCAAAAGCCGTAATGGACTCTGGAGACCAATTCTGTGGGTTACCGTTCTTTCTGGTCATATCAGTCAGGGGTTTGACCAGAGACGAGAAGTTACGAATAAACTTCCGATAATAGTTGGCAAAGCCAAGAAAACGCTACAGGGGACGTAAACCCATGGGTCGAGGCCACTGAAGGACAGCAGAAAGTTTCTCTGGGTCCATCAAAAACCCAGCCGTGGAAATTACATAACCCAGGAATTTGACCTGTTCACCATGGAATTCACACTTCTCCAGTTTACAATAGAGATTGTTGTCCCTTAGTTTCTGAAGCACTCGATCAGGCATCTGTGTGGTGGCTTTCCAGGGATTTGGAAAATATGGGGATATCGTCGTGATAAACCACCACACATAACTGCAACAAATCTCGGAGGACATTGTTAATAAACTCCTGGAAAACTGCTGGAGCGTTACAGAGGCCAAAAGGCATTACGAGATACTCATAATGACCTGTTCTGGTATTAAACACAGTTTTCCACTCTTTGCCCTCCTTAATCCTGACGAGATTGTATGCCCCTCTCAAATCAAGCTTTGTGAAAACCGTTGCTCCCTTGAGGCGGTCAAATAACTCCGTAATCAATGGGATTGGATATGCATTCTAAATGGTGAGACGATTGAGACCCCTATAATCAATGCAAGGTCTCAGTTCACCACTCTTCTTCTTCACAAAAAATAAACCAGCACCAGCAGGAGACAAGGATTTGTGGATAAAACCTAGAGAAAGTGCATCAGCAACATACTCCCCATGGCCTTATCCTCCAAGACCGACAAAGGGTAAACCTGGCCACGAGGGGGTACGGCACCAGGTTGAAGGTCAATTGTGCAATCATACGACTGGTGTGGAGGCAAAGTACTGGCTTGATTGGCAGGGAGGAGAGTGAAGAGCACAGGACCTTAGCTACCTTCTGGAAGCTTCTCTTACTGCATTGTGGTGACCAGGACAGAACCTCAGCATGGAGCCAATCAAAAGAGGGGTTGTGGCTCTGTAACAAGGATAACCAATAACCAGCGGAAACTTAGGTGAGGAAATAACTTGGAATTGGATTACAGTATCTCATGGTGAAGAGCCCCTACGGCCATGGAGAACGGAACAGTCTCATGAGTCACATGGGCAGGCTGTAAAGGTCTCCCATCAAGAGCCTCAATGGCAAGTGGAGTGTCACGCAGCTGCAGCGGAATCGAGTGCTTCAATACAAAGGCAGCATCAATAAACAGGCCTGCAGCCCCGGAGTCGATTAGAGCCTGTATCTCAATGGACGACTCAGCCCATGACAGATTAACCAAAACCAGGGGCTTATCCTTCTGGGAAACTGGAAACGAAACAACGGTACCAAAGGTTTGTCCATGACAGGACCTCCAGGTTCGGGCGTCCCCGTTCCCTGGATGGACGAACAGACCAGACTGGCCACAATAAAGGCACAATCTCTCCCTCCTCCTAAGGGCTCTCTTATCCGCAGAGAAACATGTGAAGCCCAAGTGCATGGGTTTAGCTTCACAGACCGACTCTGTACCAGGAGGCATGGGAGGTGAGGGAGGCAAGGGTGGGACTGCAAAGTACAGACAAATGTACAGGAGGCTTCTGCAAGCGTCTGGAGTCAATGAGAATAGCAAATGTGATCAATCTCTCCAGCTCAGTGGGTATATCTCGGGCTGCTATCTCATCCTTGATGTTATCCGAGAGACCATGTGAAAAAGCAGTCACGAGGGCCTCATTGTTCCAAGCAACCTCTGCTGCTAGAATATGGAATTCAAGATTTGTAGTTTAGGAAAGAAAATGGACTTTATAGGCACCAATCATAAACATAATATAAGTTTTTATTGATACAATACCAAAAGAATTTTGGTGTTGCAATCAAAGTTACAATATAAAGTTATAAAAATACATTTAAAAATCACATATGATTGATCACAAAATAAAAATAGTGAACAACAAGAAATAGTCGTTGTAACCAGAAATGGTCCGGCGTAGAAATCAATGTTGGTTGATGACTACTGTAAATATAGGTACATATAAACATAGACTCTACATGTTTCGCATTTATTGCTTCCTCAGGAGTTATGATTTTTCGTTCCCAATACTGGGTATCGTAAAAAAGATTTTTGACAGTATAGATGGATATTGTATGGAACTTAGAAGATTCCAGATGATTGTAAAACGATCCGGATAGAGCTAGGGCGATGTGGCTTCCTCCAAATGTGTACACCGCAGAGTGTTGGTAGAAAGGGCTGAGCAACTACTTCAATTAGTATGCTTAAGCAGTTAAATCTATAAAGAAGAGGGAATGATCCCCTAGCGTTGAAGCCTGGATTCCAATCAATAGGTAGACCAACAATTGGAAGAAAGCTGCGGTGTGTTCAGGAGTGTGTCAGCCGAGCCGTTTGGTTAGATTCCCTGCTAAGAATGGCAGTCTGCCATTCTTAGCAGGGAATCTAACCAAACGGCTCGGCTGACACACTCCTGAACACACCGCAGCTTTCTCTCCACTTGCCATTGAAGCAGTTGCTCAGCCCTTTCTACCAACACTCTGCGGTGTACACATTTGGAGGAAGCCACATCGCCCTAGCTCTATCCGGATCGTTTTACAATCATCTGGAATCTTCTAAGTTCCATACAATATCCATCTATACTGTCAAAAATCTTTTTTACGATACCCAGTATTGGGAACGAAAAATCATAACTCCTGAGGAAGCAATAAATGCGAAACATGTAGAGTCTATGTTTATATGTACCTATATATTTACAGTAGTCATCAACCAACATTGATTTCTACGCCGGACCATTTCTGGTTACAACGACTATTTCTTGTTGTTCACTATTTTTATTTTGTGATCAATCATATGTGATTTTTAAATGTATTTTTATAACTTTATATTGTAACTTTGATTGCAACACCAAAATTCTTTTGGTATTGTATCAATAAAAACGTATATTATGTTTATGATTGGTGCCTATAAAGTCAATTTTCTTTCCTAAACTACAAATCTTTTTAACTACTTTAGGACGCGGCACTGTAATATTTTAGGTCACCCATAGTCCATCCTATGGTTTGTGCACCTTGAACCCTGTTTTCAATTCAGAATATGGAATTCAATGGCGTAATCAGCAACCGTTCTCATACTCTGATGAAATTGAGGCTCTTGGCAGCAGAAGCGTGTGTGCGGGAACGTCAAATACCCTTTTGAAGGAAGCCACAAATTCTGGGTAACTCAAGACCACAGTTTTTTTTGCCTCCCTGTCAGAAAGCAAAGATATCACAAAACCTACTTTGCTTCTGTCCGTGGAAATTGCCTAGGGCAGCATCTTAAAGTATATCTCAAACTGGTTGAGAAACCCTCTGCACGGAACTGTATCGCCCCCCAAATCGCTGGATGGCGGAACCTGACATACCTCTTAAAAAGGTAATACTCAAGGCGGTGCCTGCACAGGGACTACCGGAGTGGCCACAGTGGGAGATTCCAGACGAGCCATGCGATTCAGGAGCGTCTGTAACGTCATGACAAACTGATCCATGCAGTGATCCAGGTCATCCAATCTGGAAAAAATATTACCAACAAGTGGGCTGGCTGCATCTTCTGAATTCATTGGCTTTGCCTACTGTCAGAAACCATGAATCAGACCGAGACAGAAGTGCAATTAAATCACAGTTGTTTAATAATAATAATAAAAAGGTAAACAGAGTTAGCATAGTTAAACAAGCCAGAGTTCAGTAACCGGATAGGGTAGTTGGCCAAGCCAATGTCAGAGAGCCAGAGATAAACATAATAGTCAAACAAGCAGGATCAGGAGCCAGAAGGAACGCCAGCCAAGCAAGTCTACACCAGGAATGCAGGAGAAAGTCTCTTTGATGTTGACAAAGGCGAAGGCAGAGATGAAGTGAGCTGGAAGGCTTTAAGTAGGCAGGACTGATGAGCACATCATCAACAGGTGAGTCACTGTGGAAAGAAAAGAGCTGGCAATTAGCCAACAGCTGAGTGGCCAGCTCAGAGATGGAATGAGAGCCCAGACCTGACGGATTGGTGATCACTGATTGATTGCATTTAATTTAAAAAACATGCACCTGGAAGAGGATGGTAGATAGAAGGGTAGATGATGCAGGGTGTGTGCTAATGAGGTCAGGTGGTCAACTCCTTCCTGTGTCCTGATCTATAGTCTGTCCAGGAAGTAAGGCAGAAGTAATGCAGAAGTGTTTTGGTGAACTTATCCTTTAACCACTTCCCACCCTGCGGCCGACTATATAAGGCCGCAAGGTGGCTTTGATCCGGCCGGGTTGCACGAGGGGGTGCGTGTGCCGCTGCCGGCACATGCAAGTGCCTGCCGCGTCACACAGGTGCCGATGTGGGTGCCTGGCTTTCCGCCAGCTAACCGCGATCGACAGTCACAGAGCCTGGGATGTGGAACTCTGTGTGTAAACACAGAGCTCCATGTCCTGTCAGGGAGAGGAAACCAATGGTGTGTCCCTTGTACATAGGGACAACCATCGGTCACCTCTCCCAGTCAGTCCACCTCCCCCACAGGAAGAATCACTCCCAGGGTACATATTTAACCCCTTGATACCCCATAGCGTTAACCCCTTCCCTGCCAGTCATATTTATACAGTAATCAGAAGGGATTTCAAATGTAATCGCTGCATCGCGATTCGGGTGTCCCTGATGCATGCGACTGTTATAATCGACATTTAGCCCCGCCCCACCCGGGAGATCGCTCCGTTCAGATGTTACCTTGTGTTTGTATATGGTGCGCTCATGTGACTGCCCGGCCCGCCTCTCTCCTCTCTGCTCTTACGTCTCACGTCTCTCCTGGCATCAGCCCCGCCCACTGACTGTAACTATCAGATAAGTAAAAGGGCAGGAGGGGCTGACGCCAGGAGAGACGTGAGACTTGAGAGCAGAGAGGAAAGAGGCTGGGCCGGGCAGTCAGTCACATGAGCGCGGCATATACAAACACCCTGCTGATGCTGTTGAGAGAATGGACGAGAGCTGGAAAGTAGATCGGGGGATGGTGAGCAGGCAGATCGCCCATCTCATTACAAGGCTGCAATGACACAATGTTTACAACCTCTGATAAGAAAAGGAGGCATGGCCAAAAAAAGCTTTGGCAATACTTCTCCTTTAATGTATGTCGCTTTTCATGCTTAGAAGCTCCTATTTCAATTATTATTATTAAAATGGAAATTTGAGTATATTTACTTCTGTGATGCCTCTTTGCCATTTATATGCCTTGCTCTGTTCAAAACAACATTCTAATATGTTAATCCAATGCCCCATCTTCTTTTTTCCACAAGCATAGCTTTTTCAGGAAAAAATAAGAGGGTAGAGAGATGACAGTAATGTTAACAGGCATTTGGCAGAAACCTCTGGCTGATTGTTTTGGGAGAACAGTGTGTCAGTTGGATTCATTTTCTCATGATCACCAATGTTTTTCCCAGATTATGGGCAGTGCCAGGAGAACCTGTCAATTCATCCCATTAAACCTGCCAAAGCTGGCTGTACATCCAGCAAAAATGGACACATTTTGGTTACTATATTCTGACAGCCAGTGCTTAAGGTTTTCAAAGTACCCAAACTGTGACTGCACTAATTTGCTGCAGTGAGGCCGCGTACACACGTCCGAGAACCTCGTCGGGCTAAACTCATCGTTCCGCCCGACGAGGTTCCCGATGAGCGGTCGAAAAGGTCGTCGAGCCAAATTTCCTCATTGAACAACAAGGAAAAAGAGAGCATGCTCTCTATTTTGGCTCGACGAGCGTCCCGACGGGACGCTCGTCGAAAGTGTACACACAACCGATTTTCTCGGCAGAATATGTCTCCCAGTGAGCTTCTCGCTGGATTCTGCCGAGAAGCTCGGTCGTGTGTACGAGGCCTCACTGTTTGGCCAACATTTTCTGCCTAGCTCCTTTGAGATTCAGATTGAAGTTTGTTGAGCCAGGTGGTATGCACAGAGTCACCCACGGTTTTAATTTCAGCTGATCCAGCAAAAAATGGCTGAAATTTGACCTGGTTATGGCCAGATTCTGGTGACATGACTATTCATGTTTATGCAACAATTATTTGCAAAACAGCTACTAGGTGGTCAGACCATTGCTCTATATTTAGCAGCTATCTAATGTCTATAACCAGATGTTTACTGACAAATTCTACAAAGCTGGAGGAGAATTGCAGCCATTTCATTTTAACCAAATGAGGTAAATTGGCAAGAAAAAGTATGAGCAACCCTTTGAATTATGTCAAAGCTAAAGCAGTGTTGCAAAGAAAATGGTCAGAAATGCCTCTTGAATGTAGTGTAGGTCTAATCCAGAGCTGTCTCAGCCAATGAGGGAAGAGTCCCTGCAGCCGAGACACTCTTGCAGCATTGCTAGGTCAAGATAGTCTCAGGTAAGTATTAGGGGGGCTGCTGCACACAGAAGGTGATTCAGTTGAGGATCAGGTCACATTTTATGGCAGATTACTGCAGAAATACAGTTAATTCCAAGGAGTACACATACTTTTTCTTGTCACAGCAATTCAAAACAATAAACATATCTTGGTTCAGTTTCAATTTGAAAGCATATGTAGCAGGAACTGTGGTTACTGGAATTTCAAATTTATACAGGAGCATACAGTACATGGAGAATGAGAAAAGTGTAGCTTACACAAATTGACTGATCTCCACTTGAATTATGTGTATTTGGCCTTTATTTTCATAAGTATAGCAAAAAGTACCTCTTTTGGTGAGAGTATAGAAATGTAATCTTCATATATATTCCTAGCCTTTTCTTCAATCAGTTTCTTGTTTTGCTCATTTTTCAGGTCTTCACATGCCAGCCAGAAGAGAAGATTTTCTTCACTGTATTCTGTGCGTAAAAATTCCCGGAACAGATTTCTTCCAGCAGGACTTTTCATCATTTTATCAAAATTGTGGGACCAAGATATGATTTCCTCTGCAGTAGGGCTTTTGCTGAAATTCAAAATAATTACGTTAACATCATTCTGTAAGCATTCGGGACTTACAAATCGTTTAACTTAATTATACATATACTTTACTAATACTGGGATTTACTGATTGAAAGATCAGTAGGCATGCCCGATACTTTTTCTCAAGTACTCAACATTACTAATTACTGATACATATTTCTAGTGTCATGTGACAGTAAAGCCCTGTACACACGATCGGGTTGTCCGAAGAAAACAGACCGTTGGACCATTTTCACCGGACGGACCGATCGTGTGTGGGCCCAATCGTTTTTTTTTCCATCGGTGAAAAAAAAATAGAACCGGTTTTAATCCGATGGATTTTTTCATCGGATATCCGCTGACTTTCATCAGTCTTACCTACACACCATCAGTCAAAAATCGGACCGTGTCCAACGCGGTGACGTAAAACATTACGACGTGCTGAGAAAAATGAAGTTCAACGTTTCCGAGCATGCGTCGACTTGATTCTGAGCATGCATGGATTTTTGACCGATGGACCTCCATGGGAAAAATTTAAAACCGGTTCTATTTTTTGATCATGTGTACAGGGCTTAAGATTATCAAGATCTGTAACTGTAAGGATTCACATATGTGCAGTTCGGTTTTGACAGCAGGATTTCAGTCCCCTCTGGCATGACCTTGTTTAGCAGTTCAGTAGTGATTCAGGTGCAAAATGCCAAAGTGTATGACAATGGAAATCGCAATGAACCAAGCTCAAAATCACACTGGACTCTTTTTAAAAACACTCTGCGGCTGGCCCACAGATATGTAAACTGGCTCCATTGAAAATGCTTCAGGTTCACATGCCATGCAAATCGGATGCGGTTCACAATGCATCCAATTCGCATATATGTGAACCGGTTCTTAAGGTATCGGTTTTAGTATCGGAGCATTTGCACAAGTATAAGTACTTGTGCAAATGCTTAGTAACGGCACCAAACATAGTTAACAATAATTAATCCATTGTATCATTTAGCATGATGCACTTTGTAATGATTAGCTAAGGAACATCCTTGCAAGCTTTGTGTTTTGTCTGTTTTGCCATACACAAAGATAGAAAAATTCACAACCAGGATCACCTTGGTTAAATACTTGCCTTTGAGGGGCACAATATAATCCATACAAGAACAAGCAACAGAACATGCAGAATTTTACTAATCTTTAAAAATCAGTTTAGTGAACAAGTTTTTAAACTGTGGAATTGCTGTTGAAGGTTAAAAGTCTGAAAGTCTTTTTCCTGAAACTTCCCTCTTAAAGTTAGGGTGCGTGTTATATGCCTGTGTGTGTTATACGCCGATAAATGCGGTACATAATGCTTCAAAATGGTCTCAGACAATATGGGGATCTACTGTATAGTGCACCTCCCTCTCTTGGGTGTGCCATCTAATTGTAAACAAATGTATGTGATATAAAGTGAATAAGGTATGTGTAAAAATAAATAATGTAACATAACCATAAACCATCTCCCCATCAGGAAACTGTGACCACACTAAAAAGGCCTATAAGGGTGCAGAACATGTTAGAAATTGGTAAAAGGTCAGCTGCGGGAGCGTACAGGCAATACTAATGAATACACCACTGCTTGTTCTCTTCAACAGTTCATTAAGTTCATCATGTCTCCAAACAGCATGTTTCGTCTTATTTTAATGTAAGCATGTATGAACTAAACAATAACAGGTAAAAGTATCATAAAGCATGTGGTAACTATTTTTTATGGCATACATGGCACTGTGATCACAATAAAAAAGACTATAAGGGCGCGAACACATGATCAGTCCAACCGTCGAGAATGGTCCGAAGGGTCTGATGTGCCTACACACCATCGGTTAAAAAAAATGATCGTGTCAGAACAAGGTGACGTAAAACACACGACGTGCTGAAAAAAATGAAGTTCAGTGCTTCCAAGCATGCGTCGACTTGATTCTGAGCATGCGCGGCCTTTTCACCGATGCCTTTGCATACTAACGATCGGTTTTGACCCATTGGTCAGGTGTCCATCGGTTAAATTTTAAAGCAAGTTCTCTGTTTTTGAACCGAAGGACAACTGACCGATGGCCTACACACGATCGGTTTGGACCGATGAAACTGAACTTCAGTCCGTTTTCATGGGTTTTGACCGATCGTGTGTACGCGGCCTAAGGGTTTCCACCTTTGCATCCAATTTGAGAAACCCCCACTAAATGGTTGTTATGTGTTCTCAGCATACCTATAAATAGTTAAAAAAAAAAAAAATCTTACCTTTCTAGTTCTTTAATTGGAGCAATGCTTTTCTTCATAAATGATGAGTGGAGAATCTATATGCTGTGCTATTGTATGGGCCTCAGGTTCAGGTAACCGATAGCATATCAACACACCACAAACGGACATTACAGCTGGTAGCTAATAGGATGGGAACAAACTATTCAATGCACGCACTGGGGTTGATTTACTATAGGCAAAAAGCTGCTTGCTTTGCAAGGGAAACTGCATTTTGCAGGGGACTTTTCCTTAGAGCTTAATAACTGTAGTGAAATTTCACTTAGATAAGGATTCCCAATCACATATAAGGAACATATAAAAAAGACAGCGTAATATTTTGCACATGATGAATGATGGAAGTCAGCAGAGCTTCACCTCATTCACCAAATCTATTGCAACTCCCCTTGTAGAGTGAATACTTTTTGGAAATAGACTTTTGTAAATCATTCCTACCGACTCAAGTTTGGCCAGATAGAGTATAGTACTGAAATAAATCTACACCATTGTAATTGATTATGTGTCCAGACTGAGATCCCAATCCTTACCATTTGGGGAATAGCTCCTGTTAAAGCCCTATGAACCCTGGACCTATAAAACAGCACAGAAAACAGTGGAGCACCAATGAACTCAAGTGGACTTTGATTTATATATAACTGCATATGTTAATTTGGACTGTTAACACCATGCATATACATGTTAATCGCAGGGGATACACAAAAAACAAGACAAAACAGGAGGTCCCTAGATAAGGAGGACTTCACCACTCACAACTGGACTCAGTCATGTTTGCATACAACTATTTTGGAATGTACTAGTATACACATGTGCACCTGATTGTATTCCGTTTTGTTTGGAATTATCTAGAAACACCCTCAAGACTAGTGTTGCTCACGAATATTCGCATTGCGAATATTCGTTATGAATATTGCATATTCGAGTGTCATGGATCGTGAGATATTAAAGTGTTTCTACGTGAAATCCATATTCATGTATTGCAGAAGATGAGACATTGTGGAGTACATATTGCAAGAGATACTGGAAGTGGCTTAATTTGTCCTGACTAGGTCACTAAGACAATGACCCTTCATGCTTGGCTCCGACTAGTGAAATAAGTGGAGCCGGGCTTGTGAGAGACATTTTATTGTCCAGTGTGTAGAGGTGTTAATTGTTGTTCTGATTGCTTCATTGTAGTAATTACCCCCTGGGGGCTTCTGTCTCAACACACATAGTCAGGCTATTCAAGCTTTGGGACCAATCTCTGCTGAGACATTTTGAAGTCCTCATTTGCATGGAAGAGGACCTGAGTGAAAAAAACACAAATGTACTTTACAATTGACCAACAGAAAAGCGGTTGTTGGGGGCGGGATGTTCCAAATTCTGTATAAAAGTGTGCTGTGTACTTTCAATAAAGAGTTCTGGTTGAACATTCATACAACTCGTTTGGTGTGTGTTCTTCATGGATCCAATCGGCACATAGCTGTAGGTTGGATCCTGGAATCTTGGATGACTGGACCATCAGATGTTGCAAGCTGCAATCTGATCCGATAGAAGCAGAGGAGTGTCGGGAGAGCAGGACCTGGGCGAGAAAGGGTCTCGTCACATTGGTTGGCAGCGGTGGGATTTGCTCTCCAGTTACTGGGACAACTCCAAACCACCACCATGAATGACCAGCTATGTAAATCGAATATTGCGGTGAATATTCGCTATTGCGAATATTCGTATTTTTTCAAATTTATTTTTAAAACAGATCACATCCTAGTGATCTCCATCGACGTCTAAAAGCATTGATGGTATGATTAGAGACCCTGGGCCGAGTAGCTGAGGCGATCCTTTTATGTTGCCGAATATTCGCAATACGAATATTCGTATTACGAATATTTGCAAATACTTTCTCTGCCCTTCTGTGTTTTGTGTATAAAAAAAAAAATTAGCTTTAGTTTAGTCATATAAGTTTGTGTTAGTAGAGTTAGTGTTTAGTGCATATTAGTTTAGTAATCCAGGATATTATCTCCGTTTTCGCGTGTTGACGAGAATTTCGCAATCATTTTCGCTTTCGCATTAGCGAAATTTCGCAAATTTTTTTTTTTGATAAAATATCACGAATATTCGATATTAACGAATATTTCGCGAATATTCTTCTATATATTCGTGAAATATCACGAAATCGAATATGGCGTATTCCGCTCATCACTACTGAAGACCAACATGGGTATTTGTCATTTGGACACAATATAGACAAAAAGCTGTTGTCACATGCCCTGCATGTGAAGCCACTACTATAAAAAACCTCTCATCCCCTCTGTAACATAACAATACGTGTTCCTGTGCCTGTGTTATATAAAAAATATTAAACAAATAGTGAAAAAAGGAAAATATATGCGCCCTTCAACCTTCTTACACCCCACTGCGCCAATCAATGTGACAGCCCCCCAAAAAGCAGCTATATAAATAGTGTGTAAACATTCTGAATGAACAAAATAGTAGCGCTATGTTCAAAAAATTATTTTAAACAATCCCAAATAAATGTGTAAATAAATCTGTGACAAAATATACACATGCTAAACCATAATAGGCATATATGAGAAGTGAAAAATACGATAATAAAACAATAAATAAATAACTGAATGTTCAAAAGAAAAAAAGTTTCATCCAGTGATAGAGAAGATGAATCAATATTAACGAAGAAAGAGAAAAATACCCCTAGGGGCTTTGTGTTGCAGCAGTGTGTAATTAATGTACAAAATTTAGTAAAAAAGTATACATTTTAGTGGAATAAATATAATAGTCAAAAGAGCCCCATGAATAGGACTCAGGATATTAGCTTGACAAAAAAATCAATCAAAAAAGGAAAATCAATCACAAAATAGTAACGGACACAAATTTGAACAGTACTGTATACATGTGAGCACTATGGGCGAGAAAACCCCTACGCGTTTCAACCTTAGTAGTAGCGGTCTTCTTCAGGGAGCAATAATTTTAACGAAGCCATAGTTTCTATAAAAAGAATACATGCAGATAAATAAATAAAGACAAATCAATATTAACAAGCCAAGTCTATAAGTGATTAAATTCCAAGTGATTAAACTTAAAGGGCCAGATTCAGGTACACTTAAATTTGCGCTGCGTAATCAAAATACTCTACGCTGCCGTATTTTACCAGGCTCTACATCGAATTCTGGTAGATTTTTGCCTGTACGCTACGGCGGCGTAGTCTATTTCTCGCCGCGTAATCGAAATACGCGATTAGGGGGCGTGAAGCATTTAAATTAGGCGCGTCCCCGCGGTGATCGAACTGCGCATGCTCTGTTCAGAATTTTCCCGCCGTGCATTGCGCGAAATCACGTCGTTACGTCATTTTTTGTTTGAGTAGCGTCGTTTACGGACATTCCTATTCCCGGACGACTTACGTAAAAAATAATAAAAGACGTCGGAAAACGTTGAAATTCGATGCGTGAACGACGGCCATACTTAACATGGGCTGTCTAATATTAGAGCAGCAAAAAGCTGGTATAGTGTTACGCAAAAAAAAGATGACTAAAGATGCCGTAAGAGATTGCGATGGAAGATCGTAATTTCGGGGATCGCCGGCAAAAGCTCATTAGCATACCCCGACGCGGAAAACTACGGGAAGTCCACCCAGTGGCCGCAATTTTATTGCAGCGTAGATCCGAAGGCGTACGGACACGTAATCCAGTCGAATTGAAGCCCGCAATCTGTCTATTCATGGTTTGAGGTTTCAGACTAGCTAAAAAACGCACGTAATTTGAAAGTACTCCAGTCTAACACCAGTTAGACAGGAGTTACGGCTCTCTGAATCTGGCCCAAAGTGTCCAAAAAAATCTTCTTAAAAAATCTTGCTTGAAACCTTCCACCACACTATAGTGCTCAGTGACTCCACACCCTAAGGAATTGTGCTTACCAGTAAGATATGCCTTGCATTTACATGCTTGGCAATACAGCTGAATAAATCTCCAAACTAAATGATCAATTCCACCAGTGTTCCAAAAAGTTGCTCCACATGTAAAAATAAAATGGCTCCAATAGTGAAGTATATCAAAACAAATTGATTAAAAGCAGCACAAGGAACCTTCACACATTGCACTCACATTTAGCGAAACAAATAGAGGCACTTCAACAATGAACTTGGCAGTGGGCTCTAAACCATAAACAATCTTGCGGTAAACTTGTTGTATTATGGTCTCGGTGGACCTAAGGTAAACCGTAAGTCTCACCACCTGCTCCATTCGTTCCCCTCTTCACTTCAAAGCACTACACACATGTCGGTATTCTGAACGTTTTCCTGAAACACGAGTAGTATGCTGTGTAACCACTCCCAGACCAGTTTCCTCGCACAGGACTTCTTCAATGGGATCGAGCACTCCCACTGACGTCAGCAGGGGAGAAGGGGAAGAGAGGAGAGAGCGCGAGCCGAGAAGTCACATGAGTGGCAGGAGCTGCTCTGATATAGGTACAGATTGGCATATTTTTTTTAATAGCACAGGGACACATATTGTTATGATACAGAGGAGATGGGACCCTCAGCCTTGTGTAAATGCTTTGCTTCTCCTGTTGTATATAGACCGAACACCCTTCTCTTGATTCTTTGTCCCCCTTCCCCCCCTTTTTTCCCTTGCCCCTTCCCCCTTTTCCCTCCCCCCTTTCTTTTTGTTTCTATTTTTATTTACTAATAATCATGTTACTATTTATATTACTGATATAATTGTGCAACCCATGCATTTCATATCAATTTATTTTTACTGAAACCACGATGCTATAGTTGGCCCTCCCTTATAAGCACCACCCAGCGCTAAGGATAACTGAAAATAGGTATCAGGTAGCATAGGAACAATTAATAATTATAATACCTTATGTAATAATGGTTAAAGAATTACAAAGATGTACATTAGCAGCCGCTAAAAATGGGAATGGTATGTATAAACAAGCGAGATTATTTTTACTGTTTATATATATATATATTTTTTGTTCTTTGCATGCGAGTGGAATATGGCCTCAATTGCTACCTCAGGACTAGTGTGCACCTTTGTATCCGTTAGTTGGTCATGTACGGCCAGGTAACCGCAGAGTGTATTTTCTTCTTTATTCTGCGGCTGGGAACGGAGATATAGATTGATCCTGTCCCCTCACACCATCTGGCAATGGACGTGCTCTACCGGCATGCCCCACTGGCTGTTCACGCCCACCCATCACGGTGCAACGTCATCTGACGCCATTACCGAAGGATGGGCGCTTTGATTGGTTCGCCGGGGTATTGGCCGAGTCACGTGATGCGGAAGCTCCGGCCGCACACGTGATTGGAGACACATACAAATATAGGGATGTGCAGCCCAGTGAGGCAGATGACATCTCCTGACGATCACCAGGCTCCTGGTTTTCAAGTGGTCCTGTTGGTACGTAATTATGCCACACTTCTACCCCTGATGTCCTTATTGGATAGTGTGACTTTGTCTCGCTAACAGCTCTAACTCTAATCTGCTTCCTTTGCCTTCTTGTTTGGCCTCTCTCTCCCTTCTCTTAGATACCCACCAACGATACATCTAAATCGTATGGGATAATTATCGCTCTTATGTTTGTTGGTTCGCTTACCATCCTCATATACTAAGTCACTGGGCGAATTCGTCCTTCTCTCCCCTGGCTGAGAAATAGATATGTACCTAGATGTGGTACACGTATATACACACCCAGCAATTTGTCATTGCATTGACTATTGCCTTTTGTATAGATTTTCTGTACATTATTACTCTAATCATCCCCACTAACAAGGTCTATATTTGTTTATTTTTTCTGTTGTTGTCTTCCCATGGATCATTTTCCATGTTAGATGCACTTTTATCCTTACTACCAACAGGACCTACCGAGAAGTTCTGAGTATTTTATCTACTACCACAATTGTTTTTCTATTCATTAATCCTTACGTATTTAAAAAAAAAAACTCTATCCAGTACCCTGGATGGTAGGCTTGAAGGGGAGTTCCACCCACAATTTCACTTTTTAAATATAAATACCCCTGTAATACACAAGCTTAATGTATTCTAGTAAAGTTAGTCTGTAAACTAAGGTCCGTTTTGTTAGGTTGTTACAGCATGAGTTTATAATCTAGAAATAGACCGTGGCCATCTTAAGTGTGGGCATCATGAAGCCAGACTGTATGACTTCCTGGATTTCAGCTTTGCATATCTCGCACATGCTCAGTGCTGCACAAGCAATGTAATAGGTTTCAGTCAGGTTGCAAGGACTACTGGGAAACATGATGCCTATCCCAGAAACCCTTGCAAATAGCCATGTGACTTAATAGCCTAGGCTAATAAGGAGGAGGAAGGAATGAAGGACTACAAAATAAAGGTATTTAAAAGCAACAAAATAAATAAAAATTGTCCATTCTGAACACTATGGCCCAGATTCACAGAGCGATTACGGCTGCGCAACAGGAGATGCGCGTGCGTAAGTCTAAATGTGCGCGTACGTTTCGTTGCGCGGCATCCCCAGAACGAGATACGCAAAAAAAATTTTTGTCCCGCGTAATTTCGTTAGACTGGCGCATCCTTCCGCGCAAAAGTGCGCTAGACACACCATTGATTTGCTAGTCAAATATGCTAATGAGGGACTTACGGGGATCCACAAAACAACGTTGGGGCAGCGCAGGCTACGTGGTGTGCGCAACAGCAAAATGTCCTGTCTAAAATTAGAGCTTATAAAAGCTGGTCTAAAAAAAGAAAAAAAGTCTACTTGTTAGATAAAGCAACACTGTTAGTGATCAGCTCAGCAGTCACACGTGTTGCTCAACAATCTGTATGCCAACATGCCAGGGACATCGTCGCACATAGCTATACTACTGACTTTAGATGAACAAGGAAGGATGAGGGCACGGAGGATGGCACGGGAGAGGATATACCGTACCCGCATAGACCTGTTTGGCATGAGTGATTCTGAGGTGTTTCGCATCTTCAGATTCACCCCTCATGCCATCCTGGAATTAACCACAACCTTGCAGGAGGACATCACCAGCCCAACACACCGCTCACATGCAGTGCAGCCACTGGTCAAGGTCATGGCAACACTCCATTTCCTTGCCAGTGGCTCTTTTCAGTGTACAAGTGGAGTGGTGGCTGGGATGTCACAATCCTCCATGAGCAGATGTGTGCACCAGGTTGTCCCTGCAATCCTCAGACGCATGGCCAACCAAATCATCAAACCCACCACTGAGGAGCTGCGGCTGAAGGCAATGACAGATTTCTACAGAATTGCCAGATTCCCACGCACTGTGGGGGCCATTGATTGCACACATGTGGCACTCCAGCCCCCCCAGGAGACAGAGCACATGTACCGCAATCGGAAGCATTGGCATTCCATCAATGTACAGGTGATAGTCGATGCCCAAGGCCTCATATGGCACGTCCGTGCCAAACACCCAGGGTCCAGCCATGACAGCTACATATACAATCAATGCCACATCCGATTGGAATTCGATCAGAACGTGTATGGGGACAGCTGGCTGGTTGCTGAGTGACATGGGTGGCAGGCATGACTATCCCCTCCCATGATGCACATCACAAGGGGCACATGCATGACTAACATCCTCCTGTCTTTTCCCTTACAGGTGACTCTGCATATCCACTGGGACCCCATCTCATGACTCCTATCCGGAACCCCCAAACCCCAGGAGAGGAAAGATACAATCAAGCACATGCCCAAACACGAGCAGTGGTGGAGCGCACCTTTGGCCTCCTAAAGTCACGTTTCCGATGCCTGGATAAGTCTGGGGGTACCCTCTTGTATTCCCCAAACTTTGTGTGCCAGATCATCGGTGCATGTTGCATGCTGCACAACTTTGCAGAAAGAAAGGGCCTGCAGATTGACCTACGTGATGACCTGACCCCTGAACCAGACAATCCCCCCCTAACCGAGACTACCCCGTCTTCTGAGGGAAGAGCAGCCAGGAGACAGCTCACATTGGGCATCTTTGCACGTTAAACATACACATTAATCATGGCACAATGAGAATGCATGCATGCACACCACTGTGGTCCCTAGCACAGACACCCCACATCCACATCAAATTGGATTGGCACCAGTCCACCATGCTGGACTTGTGAGCAGCAACGCCATGCCAAGGCTCCAATTATGTCACTGAACATTCATACACCAATCACACGGACCTGGGGATCACTTCTCCCTGGTCCTGGGGAACCCTTCTCCACCAAAATAGAGGGTGACACCCCTTTTCCGGCAGGAATGTCACCCCCACATTCACACAGCATTCACAACACAAAAAAAAAAAATGACCAGCAAAAGCAAAAAATTTCCAGCAAAAAAAAAACAAAAAAAAAAATGACAAAAAAAAATTTGAAAAAAAAAAAATGGGGGAAAAACAAATTACTGCCCTCTGCGTGAGCCACGCCTGGGGCGCCCCCGGCCACGGCCCCGGCTTCTCAGGGGAGACTCATGGGGAAGGGGTAAAACCGGGGAAGGAGGAGCAGCCCCTGATCTCTGCCCACCTGGTGGCCTGCCCTCCAAGGCCACGGCAATTCTGTCCAGGGCAGCACCAAGTGTTGCCGTGTTGGCCTGGATAGCCAGGGTAAGGGCCCTCACATCCTGCCCAACGCCTGCTAATGTCGTCTGCAGTTCGTTTAGGCAGGTTGTGAAAGCCCGGGAGTGGGAGTCCAGGTTCCCCAGCGTATCCTTGATGGAGGACAGGCTCTTCTCCATCCGCACCAATGTCTGGCTGACCTGTCCCAGATGGCGGGTCTGGAGGAACTGGTCCCTTCTCAGAGTGGCGGGCAGGAGATCGGCCAACCCCTGGTGGTCTGGGATGACATCCTGCCTCCAGCTGATGCTTGTGGCCGGGGAGAAGGGGAGGCCCTTGTGAGGGGAGCCATGTTGGGGGAGGAGGGGGGGGCTCCCCCTTAGGGAGGCCTGCCTGCTGCCAGCCAGAGGGGAGGAGTCCTCAAAACCCAAACGTCCAGTGCCTGACATGGACTCCTCCTCCTCATGATTCTCCTCCTCATCATGATTGTCCTGCTCCTGTTGAACCTCCTCCGCGGACTCCGGCCTTGTTGGGGGGGCCTCATTAGGCTGCTGTCCTGGGGTTGGTGCGGTCAGGCCAGATGGCCCTGCACCCTCCTGCACATCTGTGGATGACACAAAACATTCACAGGTTGGAGGATCCACACACTTGCCACATATTCCCTTTCACCCCCTCCCCCACACATGCTACACACCTGATATTAAAAAATAAAACAACTTACCTGGCACCACGGGCTCGGGACTTGAGTCAAAGCCGGGCAGGCCCTCAACTTCATGCCGATGAAAGGTCAGGGCCACCGCACGCTCCTCCGCTGTCAGGCTAATACGGCATGGTGGGCCCCCTCCTGTGCCCCCCGCATGGGCATGCATTCTGGCCAACTTCTTTTTGACCAGATGCCGGAGGTCATTGATTTTTTTGTCAATCCCAGACCTGGTCCGTGTCTCCCCCTGCCCCGCTGAATTCACCTGGTCAGTGATCCTATCCAAAATCTCCCTCCTCCTGGCCGGGGTGGTGTTGGCACTCTCTGGGCCGTGGAGGTAACGCCCATACTCGCTAATGGCCCGGGCAAGAA
Organism: Rana kukunoris; assembly: GCA_029574335.1. NCBI lineage: Eukaryota > Metazoa > Chordata > Amphibia > Anura > Ranidae > Rana > Rana kukunoris. The sequence goes on from CM056052.1 coordinate 426,163,490, forward strand.
TCTGTTTTTCCACAACTGTAAAATTCAGCTTTCGTTTTCTCTCAGTCATCCTTCCAAAAAAAAACAGTCCCAGTCAACAAAATTCACGCACACAAACAAGCACAATCAATCACAAAAAAACACACACACAGAGAGAAAACTACTCACCAAGAAACAGTCCCCAAAAAACAAAACAAAAATACAGCAGGAAAAGAAACAAAAATAAATATATCAATCAAACAAACAGTCTCTCAAACACTTATCAAAAACCACTTTCAAAAATCTACTAACAAACACCTGATCACACAGAACACTAATCTGACAACTACAAAACACACCGCAACGAACAACAAGAACAAAAGCACTTGGTTAAATGGGAAGGGACAAAGGGATGTACTTTTGCAAAGGAAGTGCGTTTGTGTGTGTCTATTTATACTGTTTGCGTAGTTCACAACGTTGCCCTAGTCCATTTCCAATTTCACTGATTGCGCCGCTCCCGAGTTGTGAGCATGCGCACATCGGAGCTGACATGGTCTCGTTCAAGCGCGCATGCGCGAGCCGGCCGCCCCTTCATTTGCATGGGGTCACGGCTCATTTCAATGTAACACGCCCACGTCCTTCCCAATTTGTATTACTCCTCCTTACGCCTCTGAAAAAACTTTACGTATGCGCAATTTCCTGCGCAAAAGCTACGAGAATAGGGTGATTACGCGGCAAAATTGCGCAAGTCTAACGTAAAGGCGGTGCGCTACGCCGGTCTAATAATGCGCAGATGTACCTGAATCTGGGCCTATGAGATTAGGGCATGCAGCTCAGACAAACATAAAAAAATGAGTGGAATTCCACTTTAATTTTTAATTATTTGCCTTTACTATTACACTTCTTTCCTCTGGTTAAGACGTCATTTTCTCTACCCAATGCACACTCTTTCCTCCTGCAACGGCCCCTCACGACTATTTGGGTTGTTTATAATACTTGAATATAGCATTCAACTAACCCATATCTCTAAATGTACCAAGATACTATTCTCTCATCACTATACCACTTCTTCTCTGATGTGTCCCGACATTTCCTTCCTTTGGGACCCACAGCACGCTGTCCCTCCCTTTGGTGGCACTTGCATGCTCTGTGATATGGTGCTTCATTGCATATGTTATGTATGTTCTGTTGATTATATATGATGTATAGGTTTATATCAATATACACGCATAAACCAATAATAGTCTGTTCTCTTCTTAGAAATATTATTAGCTCCCAAAGAAGCGGTTTCCGCGAAACATGTCGAGCTTGGCTGCGATCTAATATACATGCTAGTCGTCATATCTCTTCTGAGATTTCATTGATGTCTTTCTTGGATCATTATTGATTAATTTTGACCTTTTGTTGTTCAATACAGTTTATTGTGTTAACTATTTTCTGTTTTTAATGTGTTTTTTATATGCTTATATTGTAATGTTGGTCCAATAACCCCTGTGGGGATTGCATCAATAAACGTACTGTAATTTTATAACTCGTGCCTATAAAGTCCATTCTTTGTTCCTCTTCAACAATTATTTTTTCAATACATGTAGGACGAGGCACTGCACTATCATAAGACACCCACAGTTCCATCCTGTGCGTGGTGTTTTTTTCTGTTTTGAATTCCTTAGCATTTTATAGTAGTTATGATAGCCGCAGGAGGGGAAGGGCAGACACTGACACAAGCAGACAGGCGGGGCGGGGGGGACAGAACAGGGCTGTGGATGACAAAGGCACGTAAACTTCCCATGGTGTCAGCAGCCATGTGGTCAGTGTACAGAGGGGAGGGCATAGACAGGCAGGATCAGCCAGGTTTTTTAGGGGTCCAAATTACACAGCACAAGCACTGTGCTGTATAACATGCTTTAAGGGAACAGGATCTAAATATATATTTATTTTTAGGTTAACAAACACTTTATGTTTTTAAGATGTCTGGTCAGTCTTATTTTTTTTTTGTGTTTTATGTGTGCTAGTCCTTTGTTCATGTTTTCTTCTGTTGACTTTATAGGTATAAATATAGATGATATATACTAAATACAAGCAGGCACAATATAAGCCTACAATTTTGGGACATTTATCCTGTTTGTCATGTTTTAAAAGACAATTGTGGTATAGGAGTTTAATCTCTGTTCAAGTAAAGTCAGTATATACAATATTGTATATGTGTTTGAAGTATACCAGTCCCCAATATTTGTGTTAAATATCTATATGTAAATATATATATATATGTTGATAATATAATCACAAGGTATGCCTGTCGTCCAGCTACTGTAAATATGTACAGTATTTTGTCATAAAGTTGTTCACTGGAACACACTGCTGCTGTTTTTCCCATTCTTATCTTATTTTCGGTGGGCACATATCTTAAGGTCTTGCTTTGTAAACATATATTTGATTCCCAAGAAACACTGAGTTTTAAATAGCTGTTCTTAAACAGTCTGGTCCTGGATTGTTGGCTGCCTCTCTATATGAGGTTAAACCATAGTTTGGGTACTGGCCAAAACAAAGATGTGCTTTACCTTCCCAGAGATGGAGGATTTCCCAGACTTAGATGCTGTGGGAATCTTTGTAATACAAATTCTTTAAATGTGCCACTTGATATTGTATGGTTGTTGCAATGCTAACTGAGGTACATCTAAGGCATCTTACCTTGAAGGGGATGTTAAGGATTTTTTTTTCCCTAAATAGCTTCCTTTACCTTACTGCAGTCCTCCTTCACTTACCTCATCCTTCGATTTTGCTTTTAAATGTCCTTATTTCTTCTGAGAAATGCTCACTTCCTGTTCTTCTGTCTGTAACTCAACACCGTAATGCAAGGCTTTCTTCCTGGCGTGAAGGAAGCCTCTTAAGGGGGAGGGGGCGAGCAGTAGTGTCAGGACTCCCACTAACACACAGCTTCTGTCTCTATCTGCAAAGTAGAGTGTGTCCTGACTTGCTTGCTCGCCCTCTCCCCCCTCAAGAGGCTTTCTCCACACCAGGGAGAAAGTGTCGCATTACGGTATGTAGTTACAGACAGAAGAACAGGAAGTAAGTATTTCTTTAGAAGAAATAAGGACATTTAAAAGCAAAATGGAAGGATGGGGTAAGTGAAGGAGGACTGCACTAAGGTAAAGGAAGCTATTTAAAAAAAAATCCTTTACAACCCCTTTAAAGTGTATCTAAAACCAAGAACAAAAATTGTAATACACGGCAGCTTACCAGTCCTTGTTTTCTTTATTTCCACCTGATGATCCTGCCAGTAAAACACATCTTATACGAGGGTCACAATGCTAACGCAATCTACTTGAAGGAGTAGTGTTTTTTCCCTATGATAGGAAGTGTGTCTGGGCTACAGATTACCTCTAGTCTTCTTCATAACATAGTGGGGAGGTGCTGTGTAGTTCACAGAGGCAACCTGAGCACAGCTGGTAAGACTGCTTGAGATAACACTTTTTCTTTGTCTGAATTTCTCACTTCCTGTTTCTCCTCAGTAAGCTTTCCACCATCATTCGAGCAGTGGAAAGTCACTTAGAACAGCTTACTGAACAGCTTACTGAGGAGGAACGTGAGAAATTCAGACAAAGAAAGCAAAGCAAAAAAAAAAAATTAGAAGGGAAATCGAAGGAAAAGGTAAGTGAACCAACAATGCACTAGCTTAAAGGAACCTATTTAGAAAAAAAAAGAACCTTTACAACCCCTTTAACTATCCCAGTGTTGTGGACGCATGTTGTGGTTCTATATATACAGAATATTTTATTTATTTATTATGTTAATGGCAAGTAAATTAAATTTTAATGGGTTCAGATATCACACCTGTATACTTCTTATGGGATAGAAGAATTTTAAAATGGGCCTACTCATTCTGCCATACCTTTGTAATTTCCTAAGATATCAAAGTAATACCTATATTGTTTATTTCAGTACAAATTAGGCTTTCTCTTTCTTTCTCAATATGTATACACTGTTTCTTCTGTGTATAAGGACGCACAAAATGTGTTTCTATTACAAAGCATAGCAAAGTTATGTACAAACTAAATAATGCTTTTTTTTCTAATTGTGTCAAAAAAAATTAGGGAACAAACATAAAAAAAAACAAAAAAAACTTTTAATGGCAAGTAAATTGAGAAATATAAAAATAGCTAGGAACAGGGGCAGAAGGAGAATTTTTTTTTTTTTTAAATAACAAACATGTTATACTTACTTGCTCTGTGCAATAGTTTTGCACAGAGCAGTCCCTATCCTCCTCTTCTGAGGTCCCCAATTGGAACTGCTGGCTCCTCCTCTTCTCTGAGTGCCCCCATAGCAAGTAGCTTGTGCAAGCTCAATCCCAGGCCGCACTGTGCATGTCTATGGAAATCCCCCATTCTCTGCTCACAGGATTTGATTGACAGCAGCAGGAACCAATGGCTCATGCTGCTGCTGAGCCTCCTGTGGGAAAAAGGGAGCGAACAGCAGTGCTGCTACAGACAGACACATCACTGGATAGAGATTTAGCTTAGGTAAGTATTTCAGTGTATGCGGGGGTTAGCTGACATGGTAAGATTTTAGTAATGATAATGCAGGTAATGTAGAGAATGCAAGAAAGGTAAAAAAAAAAATGTTGTACCTTTATAACCTCTTTAATAAGGACTGAATAGGATTAACTAAAGTTTACAAATACACTATATTACCAATTATTGCAACGCCTGCCTTTACACGCACTTTAATAGCATCCCAGTCTTAGTTCATAGGGTAAAATATTGACTTTGTCCACCCTTTGCAGCTATAACAGTGTCAGCTCTTCTGAGAAAGCAGTCCACAAGGTATGGGAGTGTGTCTATGGGAATGTTTGATTATTCTTCCAAAAGCGCATTTGTGAGGTCAGGCACTGATGTGGACGAAAAGGCCTGTCTCACAGTCTCAACTCTAATTCATCTCAAAGGTGATCTATCGGGTTGAGGTCAGAACTCTGTGCAGGCCAGGCAAATTCCTCCACCCCAAACTCGCTCATCCATGTCTTTTTGAACCTTGCTTTGTGCATTTCTCCAAATAATTTGGTCGAGGAGGATTATGGTGTGGTGTTGTTTTTCAGGGGTTGGGTTTGGTCCCTTAAAGTGTCAGCATGCCAAGACATTTGTGACATTTTCATGCTCCCAAATTTGTGGGAACAGTTTGGGAATGGCTCCATCCAGTTCCAACATGACTGTGCACCAAAGCACAAACAAAGTCCATATAGTGCCTGACCTCACAAATGCGCCTCAGGAAGAATGGTCAAACATTCCCATAGACACTCCTAAACCTTGTGGACAGTCTTCCCAGAAGAGCTAAAGCTGTTATAGCTGCGAAGGGTGAGCTAACTATATTTACACAGGAACAAAAAGATCTACTTCTGTGTAAATGAAACAAGTCCTTCCTGTCAAAAAAACGATTATAAATTGCTGGTGAATGCAAATAAAGAGCTTTGAGGGGAGGAAGAAAGGCTGGGTGTGCGACACAAGGCCAACATATTTTGAACAAGTTATTGGAGTCATATGACAAGTTCCCATGCTCGCGCTGCATTCGCACCATCTGCAGCGTGCTTCGGCAGCTCTTTACCACATGATCACCTTTGTCCAATCACAGCTGATCACAGATGTAAACAGATGTAAACAGGATTTGCCAGTTATCACCAACCTCCCCTCACGTTGAACACCGGCAAATCTACACAGGGGACATCTGCACTGACAATCAGGGCACTGATCATCAGGACACTGATGATCAGTGCCGATTGTCAGTGCAGATGTCCTCTGCCCCAACAGTGCCCACCAGTACTGCCAATCAGTTCCACCTATCATTGCCCATTAGTGCCACCTATCAGTGCCGCCTATCAGTGCCAACTATCAGTGCCAACTATCAGTGGTGCCTCATCAGTGCCCATCAGTGGCACCTCATCTTTGACCATTAGTACCGCCCCTAAATGCAGCCTATCAGTGCAGCATATCTGTGCAGCCTCATTAGCACACATCAGTAAAGGAGAAAAAAATACTTATTTACAAACTTTTATAACAGAAACTAAGAGAAAATTGATTTATTTTCCAAATTTTCGTTTGTTTTGTTTAGGAAAAAAAAAACACAGTGGTGATTAAATACAACCAAAATAAAGTTTTATCTGTACTGAAAAAATGCTAAAAATTTAATTTGGGTACAGTTTTGTCATTCAAACTGCGACAGCACTTAAAACTGACCTTGGCAGAAAAGGGGGGGGGGGTGTCCGGTAGGCAGAAAAGGGGGGGGGGGTGCACAGTAGGCTAGTGTTTAATCAGGTAACTTTGAAGCCCTGGAAATTCACATTGTATTTTTCATATTCAGTAAAAGTTGATGCTCCTTTTTACATGTTTGCAAGGAGAGTCTTACCTGCATATTAAAATAGGGTATTTGTGCTCACTATAAAATCTTTTTCTTGTCCATTAGGGGTCACAGGATGTCTTAAACCTTCAGGTTATACTGCTGCCTACGGAAGGTCTGGATATTAGCAATCCAGAAAAAACTGTAGGACAATTCAGGATAACCCCTCCTTCTACCAGCATGCCTCATGTTTATAGCAAAGTCTACTGACAGTATGATCATTAACAGAGAGGGGTGTTTATGTGTCCCTTAATGAACTGAAAACTACTGGTAGAAGCAATAGGCTCAGCTACGAGTTGTGCACACTGCATCAGTAAGAGCCGAAACGATCTCCCTAAATTTATCATTAACAGCAGTAGATTAGTCCCACAATGTTAACCCCTTTCTATGCAAAAAAAAAAAAGAAAAAAGGAATTTGGAATAATGGGACCCAGCCACTCAAAAAAATGTGGCTTTCTGCCTGGCTGGCCTACACACAAAGTGCAACTTCAAAGACAGAGCAAGTGCTAAGGCAAAGCTAATGGCTCTAGACCTTTAAAAATTCAACAGTTAACTTTTACTGGAAAACATTCCATGTGGAACGCTGTGCTTGACGGTCACTTCCAGGCAAACCTTGCAACATCTTGTCAAATGTAGGACTCCAAAATCTAAGCTGAGGACAACTTCCAGCAGCAATATAGAAAAAATAAATCTTAGTTTAAAAAGAATTCAAAGGTATGTCCTATTATGTAATCAATGGGAACCCCACAGGACAACTAAAGGGACAACTCCTTAAATGAATAAATGAGGGACTATCCAAACAAATTTTGAACCAAAAAGAAGCTGATTACCTAATGATCCATGCTCCAAAAGTACCAGTCATGTACATAGTACCTAAAATTCACCAAAACAAGGAGTGCCCTCTGGGACGACCTATAATTAGCGGAATCGAATCCCTATTTTCCCGGGTAGGCGAATATTTAGATAGTTAATTTAAAGTATTGGTCCCACTAAGTCCCTCCTATTTGAAAGATAGTAGGGATCTTATAGTAGCTCTACAGAATATTTCAGCCACAGAAACAACAATTATGGTAACAGTAGATATTGAATCTCTGTACACAAACATCAGGCATTCAGATGCACTTGAAGCATTGAAATGGGCCCTTACCAAACAATGTACAATCAAAAAAGCCCAGATTGAATACTTGATCAAAGGCCTTGAATTGGACATGAGCAATAACTTTTTTGGGCAAACAATCACTATTATAATCAAACTGGCGGTGTAGCCATGGGAGCCAGGTATGCCCCTAGCGTGGCGAATGTAGTGCTAAATAAATGGGTGTTCAATAATAGAAACAAATCTCTTTGTTTCTATAGAAGATACATAGACAATGTGATATTATTTTGGGAAGGAACAGCAGACAGTTTGGAAGTATTTCTGGTTCATATGAATGCTAACAAATAGGGTTGTCCCGATACCACTTTTTTAGGACCGAGTACAAGTACCTTTCCTTTTTTCAAGTAGTCGCAGGTACCGAATACCGATACTTTTTTTAAATGTCCCCCACAAATGCAGCCATGTCCCCCATATATGCAGCCATGTCCCCCACAAATGCAGCCATGTCCCCCACAAATGCAGCCATGACACCCATATTCGCAGCCATGTCCCCCACAAATGCAGCCATGTCCCCCACAAATGCAGCCATGTCACCCATATATGCAGCCATGTCACCCATATATGCAGCCATGTCACCAATATATGCAGGCATGTCATCAATATATGCAGCCATGTCACCAATATATGCAGGCATGTCATCAATATATGCAGGCATGTCACCAATATATGCAGCCATGTCACCAATATATGCAGCCATGTCACCAATATATGCAGCCATGTCATCAATATATGCAGCCATGTCACCAATATATGCAGCCATGTCACCAATATATGCAGGCATGTCATCCCTACCTAGCCACCGCCGCCCGGGGAACATCACCGCATTCATTTGAATAGCTGTAGTGTTCCCGCCCGTATAGACACTCCCCCTTGCTCGGGATTGGACAGATCACGATCACCCATCCAATCCTGAGCAAGGGGGAGTGTCTATATGGGCAGGAATACTACAGCTATTCAAATGAATGCTGTGATGTTCCCGCACGATGTTTAACCCATGCGGCGGCGGGTTTCGATGCAGCGGCGTTTGGCGGCAGCGGCGGAAGGGGGGGGGGTTGGGGCGACACGGAAAAAGTATTCTATTCTGGTATCGGGGGTATTTGCGGGAGTACAAGTACTCCCGCAAATACTCGGTATCGGTACCGATACCGATATATCAGTATCGGGACAACCCTACTAACAAATATGGTCTGAAGTTTACGGCTGAAACTAGTCTCATGGTGGTCAACTATTTAGACCTTACTATCAGCAAAAAGGGAACAAAATTTGAGACCAAAACATATTTTAAACTACGGAAAGAAACGGTTTTGTGCCAACTACCAGTTGCCATCATCCTCAATGGATAGGAGAGATTCCCAAAGGGCAATACATGCGGCTTAAGCGCAATTGTGCAACCAATGAAGATTTTACTGTTCAAGCCGATGTATTGACAAAAAAATTATTGGAAAAAGGGTACCCAATAGAAACTTTACAAAAAGTGCTGATTCAAGTATCTCAAATGGAAAAAGAGACACTGTTGGTAGCCAAGCCAAAAAAGCAATTTGGAGGCCAAGTGGCCTTTGTATCAGGTTTCCATCGACAGTTTTGACAAGTAGAAACTATCTTTAGGAAGCATTAGCCAATATTGCTTAAAGATAAGATTTACAATCCACTATTGCATCGAAACCAAAGTTTATTTACAGAAGGGCCCCTGGCCTGAGAAACCGAATAGCCCGTAATATTCCAGATCCCCCCAGGAAACCAATCACACGATGCAAAGCGTGCAAAATTACCAGAAAACCAGGAGCCCCCCAAAAAATTACGCATTTTCAGTCAAATGTTACAATTAAACCTCTGATAACATGCAATTCTGATCATGTGACCTACGTTTTGGAGTGCCCCTGTTCACTCCAATACGTGGTCCGAACCACACGACAACTCGAGTGAGAATTAACGAACACCTTGCAATATATAAAAAGAGTTTTCCCAATCCCACTGTGTATCTAGACACTTTAAAAGCCAACATCAGAGTGATCCAAGTCTGTGCGGGTTCGATGGAATAGACAAAATCTCCAACCATTGGAGGGGGACACACATGAGAAGAGCAATTTCTCAAAATGAGACCATGTGGCTTTATAGGCTAAGAAGTATGCAGCCACATGGTTTAACCAGTTCCCTACCGTGCCATAGTAATATGACGTCGGCAGGAACTGTCTGTCCCTCCGGGTGAACGTCATATAAGGTCCTTTGCTTTGCTAGGCACCCCCTAGTGTTAACCCCTTCCCTGCCAGTCACATTTACACAATAATCAGTGCAGTTTTATAGCACTAATCACTGTATAAATGTGAATGGTCCCAAAAACTTGGCAAATGTGTCCAATATGTCGGCTGCAATGTCACAGTCACAATAAAAATAGCATATCGCCGCCATTGCTAGTAAAAAAAAAATATATATAAATAAAAATGCCATAAATCTATCCCCTATTTTGTAGACGCTATAACTTTTGCGCAAACCAATCAATATACGCTTATAGCAATGTTTTTTACCAAAAATATGTAGAAGAATACGTATCGGTCTAAACTGAGGAAAATTTTATTTTATTTTTTTCAAAATTGTGATATTTATTGAATCAAAAAATAAAAAATATGGTGTTTTTTTCAAAATTGTCACTCTTCTTTTGTTTATAGCGCAAAAAATAAAAACCGCAGAGATGATCAAATACCACAAAACGAAAGCTCTATTTGTGGGGGGAAAAACATAAAGATTTAATTTGGGTACAGTGTTGCATGACCGCGCAATTGTCATTCAAAGTGCAACAGCGCTGAAAACTAAAAATTGGTCTGGGCAGGAAGGAGGTGAAAATGCCCTGTATGGAAGGGGTTAAACATCGAACTAGACTTGAATTGCTACCTGTCTAATTAATGAATTGATGGTATTTGACCTCAAGCTATCTAAAGGTCAAATCATAGGGCTAGGAGCTATTGGTATGCTATAAGCCCTATAACACTGAATTATTGCTAAAATTAAAGTTACGGTAATAGATACCGAGAACTACCCCCTTTTTCATCAGTACCTCCTAAGTTACACATTACAGCACATTTGTTCCAATTAAGGCCAACCAGCCATAGGGAACATTGATTAATTTCCAATTTCCTTACTCGGCAGGTCCTATCATAACTGCCTAGAGATTTGAATCACTGTACCAACCTATGCAATTGTCCATCTCTACAAAATTCAAAATGTCAACTAATTTGCCCTTTTTATATAATAACAATGTATGGACAAGTGGAATATTGGTAGGCAGAGAGATCACAATTCTACCGGGTAATTATTATTCCCAATTAAATCTAGGATGAAAATTATTTTAACCATATATATCCACCCAGGGGTTAATTATGGAATGTGGTATACCTACCTATGGATAATAGTAGTACATGAGGAAGGCTCCATCTAGTGGCCTTCCTGGAAATGCTACTAAACTAAACCAAATTCCTCCATCATCAGTCATAAGTTTCATAGTTGTAGTTTTAGCTTAGTAAGCGCAACAGCTCTAATTCTTTCTAATTTTTTCAAAATTGTGATATTTATTGAATCAAAAAATAAAAAATATGGTGTTTTTTTCAAAATTGTCACTCTTCTTTTGTTTATAGCGCAAAAAATAAAAACCGCAGAGATGATCAAATACCACAAAACGAAAGCTCTATTTGTGGGGGGAAAAACATAAAGATTTAATTTGGGTACAGTGTTGCATGACCGCGCAATTGTCATTCAAAGTGCAACAGCGCTGAAAACTAAAAATTGGTCTGGGCAGGAAGGAGGTGAAAATGCCCTGTATGGAAGGGGTTAAACATCGAACTAGACTTGAATTGCTACCTGTCTAATTAATGAATTGATGGTATTTGACCTCAAGCTATCTAAAGGTCAAATCATAGGGCTAGGAGCTATTGGTATGCTATAAGCCCTATAACACTGAATTATTGCTAAAATTAAAGTTACGGTAATAGATACCGAGAACTACCCCCTTTTTCATCAGTACCTCCTAAGTTACACATTACAGCACATTTGTTCCAATTAAGGCCAACCAGCCATAGGGAACATTGATTAATTTCCAATTTCCTTACTCGGCAGGTCCTATCATAACTGCCTAGAGATTTGAATCACTGTACCAACCTATGCAATTGTCCATCTCTACAAAATTCAAAATGTCAACTAATTTGCCCTTTTTATATAATAACAATGTATGGACAAGTGGAATATTGGTAGGCAGAGAGATCACAATTCTACCGGGTAATTATTATTCCCAATTAAATCTAGGATGAAAATTATTTTAACCATATATATCCACCCAGGGGTTAATTATGGAATGTGGTATACCTACCTATGGATAATAGTAGTACATGAGGAAGGCTCCATCTAGTGGCCTTCCTGGAAATGCTACTAAACTAAACCAAATTCCTCCATCATCAGTCATAAGTTTCATAGTTGTAGTTTTAGCTTAGTAAGCGCAACAGCTCTAATTCTAGTGAGAGGGATCTCATCTAGTTTTAAATGGATTGCACCACTAAGCATTTTTTACATAGTTAACGATTGCAATCATTGCCAATGGTGTACTGACCAATCCGCCACTGCGGCTGCGTTCCAATTGGCCAAACATGTTGTCTATCAAACTACTTCTCCCCTCCGCATAGACTCAAAATACGTGACATTCTGTGACCAGGCACGCCCCCCCTGAAGACGTTATCTTACGAAACGTACGTTGGCAGCGTAGCCTGGTCATGTGCTCTATGCTAAACCTTCGATCCGGGTCCCTGGAGAGAGCGAGCAGCTGTTGTTGGAAAGCACGCAAACACGCCAACACAGAGGTGAAGGAATCGGTGCTTTTACTGACAAGCCTGCAGCCCCAGTGTCGAGATGGGCACTTTTTAATGTAAGCGGCCATTTGGCCTATGTTTTTTTATTCAGCGTTTTAATAATAAATCAGGTTGCACTATGGAAGTATTTTTCTGTTTCTTGTTCCATCCATAATATTCCGGAGGACAGAGGTCTTCACAATTCACTCCTGTAATATGATATGAATGCAGGCATTATCCTGCATAAGCGGTCTTGACCATCTTTTTCATTAAAGAGGTCCACAGAATCTGGTAAGCTCACTACCATTACTTGAGCACTTTGGGTGTCGTACCTATGAGTAGTATGGTGAAGGAATAAAAGTGGCACTACTTGGGTGTGGAGACATCATCAAGCACAGCAAGATCTATCTATTGGCGGATGTCATTTTCTTCATTGGATTTGAAGCAATTTATTTTGGTTTGGTTTATTGTGACACAAGTTCGGGACTTTGGCACTGGTTGCCTCACTGAACATCATTATAATATTGTTATCTAATCACAGGATTTATTACCAATATTATCAAATAGGTGTAAATCAATAATATAATCACTATTGACACGCAAACTAACACCCCCTATCACTCACGCTGATAGAAGGTATCCACTCCATCGTATCAGGGGAGCAGCTTAGAATTTAAATACACAGTACATATAATGTATATTTATTATTATTATTCAAACATATATTTTCTATTGTTGGCGCGGAATTCACACAGTTTACTAATGCAGACCACGTGACTGGTGAAACTGTTCAGCTTCCTTCTTTCTTCCCTTATTTCCAGCACTCCGGAGAGCCCCCCTTTAAGTCTCTTTACAAGAAAGATCAGATCACATATATTCCATAGATGGACTAGACCAGTGTTTCCCAACTCCAGTCCTCAAGGCACACCGACAGGTCATGTTTTCAGGATTTCCCTCGATTGAAACAGCTGTGGCAATTACTAAGGCAGTGAAACTGATGGAATCACCTGTGCAAAATAATGGAAATCCTGAAAACATGACCTGTTGGTGTGCCTTGAGGACTGGAGTTGGGAAACACTGGACTAGACCATATGTGCCTTACAGGATTGATTGATATTCCTCACATGGATGGCTAAGCATCTATTTTTATTACTAAGGAAAATGTGGGCATTTGGACTGTTTTCTTAGGCCTCGTACACACGAGGGGATATGTCCGCTGAAAACGGTCCGATGGACCGTTTCAGCAGACATCTCCGATCGTGTGTATGGGCTAGCGGACAGATTTGTCCACCCGACAGATTTCAAAGCATGCTTTGAAATCTATCCGGTGGGAATCTGTCCGCCCGACATGTCTGCTGGTTAGTACACTTACCAGCAGACATGTCGTCCCGCACCGCCGCCGCGCCGCCGCCGAATGGATTCGGCGCATGCGCGGAAGTGTTTTACTTCCTGGTGCGGTGACGTGGCGGTGATGTGGCGGCGTCAACGTCACCGCCGCGTCACCGACACGTCACCGCGCCGTCCGCTGGCGGGGAATTTGATCCGATGGTGTGTACACGCCATCGGATCAAACTCCAGATTGGACATATCCGATGGAAATGGTCCGCGGACCGTTTTCATCGGATATGTCCGATCGTGTGTACGAGGCCTTAGGCTGGTGACTTATGGTTGACCCGGTGAGAGGACTATGGTTGCCCATTGTGAATGGCTAATTTTTCAACACAGTCAGTCATATACATAGAAGACTTATGCTATATTTGCCTTCCCTTGGAGTCTTCCAGCACTGTCTACTAATATAGAGGAAACTCTTAATGACATGTCCAAATTAAAGCTGATGTCTAGGACTTGTCTGATATTTTTTCAAAAGTTTTCTTGTGTGCAGTATTTAAATGAAGATACATGACATATATGACATGTGGTCAGTTCATATTCCAACTTGAGATTTTCCTTTATACGCTCTATAACCAAATGCAAAACTTTTTTTAGTTTTGGATAGAGTAGAGGTAAATAAGAACCTGTCAGATTCTATTACTGTCTGTGCCCCTGTTAGGGAGATTAAAAGTGAATCATTAAAAAGTGAAATTCCCATATTTTTTTGTTGTCTGCATTAAAGTAATAGAGGGGAACCTTCCAATGGGGATACTAGTTCTGGTGACCTGGGGGTCCCCAAGGAATTTCTTTCATTTGCACGTTTTTCTCTCACTTCCTGTGGCTAGGGGACTGTAAGAAAAGGGACATTTCCACAACATAACTCTCCCTTAATTTATCCAAAGTGGGAAAAAAATGCCTATAGTTCTAACAATTATGCATAGCACTGCAATATTTCACTTTCAAGAGTTCATTGTGGGACAATAAGGAGTTGCTGCTGTGGTTTCTCTTTAATAATTGGCCAAATATCATTTTAATAATGTTTTTGTAACTGATGATTGTTTGCTCATTTTTGGTGGGTCCAGAGGAAAAGGAGGGCTCGCTCTACATGTTACGCGTTTGAAAATAACGCTTCCTCAGGAGCATAGACATATCAATCTATTAAAAATTATACAAACAAAAGAACAGTAAATTAGTCATATAGATGAATCAATAAAAACTAACAATACATACTTAGTATATATACATTAACACTTATCACTGTGTGACAGGACAGCCAGGGAACAAGACTCTAAAGTGCTGGGGAAAAGAAGAAAAACGAAGGGGAGGGGGGGGGGGTGGAAGAAGGGAAAAAGAAGGGGGTGGAGAGGGCAAAGGAAAGGGGGGGAGGGGAGTGTTTGGGAAAAAAAGGATGAAGGGGGTGAAGAAGAACACACCTCCCCCTTTTTTCTTCTTTCCCCTCTCCCCCTCCCTTTTCCCTTTTTCCACCCCCCACCCCCTTCGTTTTTCTTCTTTTCCCCAGCACTTTAGGGTCTTGCTCCCTGGCTTTCCTGTCACACAGTGATAAGTGTTAATGTATATATACTACGTATGTTAGGTTTTATTGATTCATCTATATCAGGAGTCTCCAAACTACGGCCCTCCAGGTGTTCAGGAACTACAATTCCCATCATGCCTAGTCATGTCTACGAATGTCAGAGTTTTACAATGCCTCATGGGAAGTGTAGTTCCACAGCAGCTGGAGGGCCGTAGTTTGGAGATCCCTGATCTATATGAATAATTTACCGTTCCTTTGTTTGTATAATTTTTAATAGATTGATATGTCTATATGTCTATGCTTTGTCATGTTACAACCAAAAAAGTAAATGTATTTTATTGGGATTTTATGTGATAGACCAACACAAAGTGGCACATAATTGTGAAGTGGAAGGAAAATTATAAAAAAAAAAACAATTTTTTTTCTCAAATAAATATCTGAAAAGTGTGGCGTGAATTTGTGTTCATCCCCCTTTACTCATATAACCCTAACTAAAATCTAGTGGAACCAATTGCCTTCAGAATTCACCTAATTAGTAAATAGAGTCCACCTGTGTGTAATTTAATTTCAGTAAAAATACAACTGTTCTGTAAAGCCCTTAGAGGTTTGTTAGAGAACCTTAGTGAACAAACAGCATTATGAAGGCCAAGGAACACACAAGTCATGTCAGGTATAAAGTTGTTGAGAAGTTTAAAGCAGGGTTAGGTTATAAAAAAAATATCCCAAGCTTTGAACATCTCATAAAACACTGTTCAATCCATCATCCGAAAATGCAAAGAGTATGGCACAGCTGCAAAGCTACCAAGGCATGGCTGTCTACCTAAACTGACAGGCCGGGCAAGGAGAGCATTCTTCAGAGAAGCAGCCAAGAGGCCCATGGTAACTCAGGAGGAGCTGCAGAGATCCACAGTTCAGGTGGAAGAATCTGTCCACAGGACAACTATTAGTTGTGCACTCTACAAATCTGGCATTTATGGAAAAGTGGCAAGAAGAAAGCCATTGTTGAAATAAAGCTGTAAGAAGTCCCGTTTGCAGCTTGCGAGAAGCCATGTGGGGGACACAGTACACATGTGGAAGAAAGTGCTCTGGTCAGATGAGACCAAAATTTAACTTTTTGGACTAAAAGCAAAACGTTGTGTGTGGTGGAAATATAACACTAAACATCACCCAGAACACACCATCCTGGTGGTGGTAGTATCATATTGTGGAAATGCTTTTCTTCAGCAGGAACAGGGAAGCTGGTCAGAGTTGATGAGAAGATGGATTGAGCCAAATACAGGGCAATCTTAGTAGAAAACCTGTTAGGCCGTGTACACACGACCAAATAAATCTGGTCAAATCGGTCTGACAGACCGATTTGATCAAATTTGTCTGCTGGGCTGTTTTGGTTTGATCACTGTACACACGATCAAACCAAAATCCCCGCCGGCAGACAGCGTGGTGACGTTGCCTGGGCCATACTTACCATTGGGCTTGACTGGGCTCAAGCCCATGGGCCCCGCCCGTTTACGTTAAAAATGTTTTCAATAATATGCCAGTCATTTAATTTTTCATTTAAAGTGTGTTGATTGGTTTAACATTTTTACCTGTTTTAGGGGCATTGACCATTTTTGTCCTCCGTCCAATTAGACAAACTGTCTTTGTTTTATTATTACCCCTGTGAAGCTATTTTTGCAATATTATGCACGGTGTCTGTCCTTTTGCTGGATGTGGCATGTTACTTTGGCTCCAATTGCTGGATTTGCCCTTTGAATACATTGCACTCTGACTTGTGTCAGTGCTTTTTTTTGCCCATGCGCAGTATACATCATGTCCTTTGGGACAACGGTATGTTTACTATGGATGACTATGCGTCATCATTATGTGACGCAGTCGCGATGACGTCATTACCCCGGTCATTCTTCTGCACATGTGCGGGCATCCGAATGACACTATTTATAGCTGTGGCTGCTACCCATGGACAGATGTGATGGCTTGTATGGTGGAATTATATGATCCCTTTCCATCTGACAGGTACAGTGGAAGCTCTTTCCTTGCCAGGCTCTTTAAGGTGATATTGGGTTATTTATCCCCATACACACATTAGTTTTCACTTTCAAAATATTTTATTTTCATAGTATATATAATACAATTTTATATAATTATTTACTGTACACACATTAATTTTATGCTGTTTTGCTTCCCTAGGCATACCCCTTTGAAGTGGGAGAACTGTACCCTCCACTTTTCATCATGGGTTGCTTATACCAGTATAATTTTATCTGATCCTGGAATTTTGGATACGCTTGAGTCACTTTCGGGTAGGGCCCGAAAGTGACTCAAGCCCAGGGGCCCCCACCACCCTAAGTCCAGCCCTGGACGTGGCGATGACGTTGACGCTGCCACGTCACCGCACCAGGAAGTAAAACACTTCTGTGCATGCGTCAAATCCATTTGACGCATGTGCGGGCAGATATGTCTGCTGGTTAGCGTACTAACCAGCAGACATATCAGACGGACGGATTCCCAGCAGACAGATTTTAAAGCATGCTTTAAAATCTGTCTGCTGGAAAAATCTGTCTGTCCGCCCGTACACACGATCGAATCTGTCTGTCAGACCGTTTCCAGCAGATAGATTTGATCGTGTGTACGCGGCCTTAGAGTCTGCAAAAGACTTGAGACTGGGGTTGAGGTTCACCTTCCAGCAGGACAACAAGCCTAAACATACAGCCAGAGCTACAATGGAATGGTTTATATCAAAGCATATTCATGTATTAGAATGGCTCAGTCAAAGTCCAGACCTAAATCCAATTGAGAATCTGTGGCAAGACTTAAAAATTGCTGTTCACAGACGCTCTCCATCCAATCTAATGGAGCTATTTTGCAAAGAAGGATTGGCAAAAATTTCACTCTCTAGGTTTGCAAAGTTGGTAGAGACATATTCAAAAAGACTTGCAGCTGTAATTGCAGTGAAAGGTGGTTTAACAAAGTATTGACTCAGGATGGCTGAATAAAATGCAAATGCATGCCATGCTTTTCAGATATTTGTTTGTAAAAAAAAATTTAAAACAATTTATGATTGTCCTTACACTTCACAATTATGTGTCACTTTGTGTTGATCTATCACATACAATCCCAATAAAATACATTTACGTTTTTGGTTATAACATAATAAAAGGTGGAAAATTTCAAAGAGGTGTGAATACTTTTTCAAGGTATTTTTTGTTTATATATATAAAGGTGCACAGAATAGGGGCCCACAGTGCATTTCTGGCACCAAAGAGTTTGATCAACTGATTCTAAGCCCCAATAATGGGTAATAGGTGTAGACAAAGGTAAAAACCTAATATCACAACAAAGGATAAAGGTATATGCAGAGCAGCTGTTTAAGCATAAAATGAGAAAAAATCATCAAATAAAATAATATAAAAAATACACCAATATCTAAAACAC
Source organism: Rana kukunoris (assembly GCA_029574335.1). NCBI lineage: Eukaryota > Metazoa > Chordata > Amphibia > Anura > Ranidae > Rana > Rana kukunoris. The sequence goes on from CM056052.1 coordinate 426,182,148, forward strand.
AATAAAGGATCTATTGGTAAACAGCGCTGATGTTGGATAAGTGTCCAGCTTCACATGAAAATAAATAAATAAAATGATGACGTGGCAGAAATAGTCCTAAAGTGCTTCTAGGATTAAGTGGGCAGTGCATCCTCCACCAAGAGCAGCAGGGGTTAATTCCCAATGTTGGTTCATATAAAACACAAAGAACATCAAAAAATAGTGCAATACTGCTTTAATAAATTAACTTCTCATACAGAATACCCTGCTTCTGATCTGCGTACATTAACCACTTCAGCCCCAGAAGGATTTACCCCCTTCCTGACCAGAGCACTTTTTGTGATTCGGCACTGCGTCGCTTTAACTGACAATTGCGCGGTTGTGCGATGTGGCTCCCAAACAAAATTGGCGTCCTTTTTTTTCCCACAAATAGAGCTTTATTTAAGTGGCATTTGATCATCTCTGCGGTTTTTATTTTTTGCGCTATAAACAAAAATAGAGCCACTATTTTGAAAAAAATGCAATATTTTTTACATTTTGCTATAATAAATATCCCCCAAAAATATCTAAAAAAAAAAATGTTTTTTCCTCAGTTTAGGCCGATACGTATTCTTCTACATATTTTTCGTAAAAAAAAATCGCAATTAGCGTTTATTGATTGGTTTGCGCAAAATTTATAGCGTTTACAAAAAAGGGGGTAGTTTTATGGCATTTTTATTAATATTTTTTTTTTACTAGTAATGGCGGCGATCAGCGTTTTTTTTCGGTACTGCGATATAATGGCGGATACAAAGGGCAATTTTGACACATTTTTGGGACCATTGGCATTTTTATAGCGATCAATGCTATAAAAATGCATTGGATTACTATAAAAATGCCATTGGCAGTGAATGGGTTAACACTAGGGGGCAGGGAAGGGGTTAAGTGTGTTCCTGGTGTGTTCTGACTGTATGGGGGGGTGGACTCACTAGGGGAAATCACTGATCTTCTGTCCATACATTGTATGAACAGGAGATCAGCGTTTCCCCGCTGACAGGACCGAGAGCTACAGTATGTATTTACACACATACAGTAGCTCCCGTTCCCACTCTGTAACGAATGAGCGCGCGCGGGCCGCCGGCGGCATGCGCGCCCCGTAGCGGCCGCAAAAGATAGGACGTAGAGCTACGTGCTCTCGCGTAGCAGTGCCGACCTGCCGCAGTAATATGATGGCGGCTGGTCGGCAAGTAGTTAAGGTCACTTGATAATGAACATGTAAGGTAGTGTGTAATCACCGCTGTAGTACAATACCCAGAAGCCGCACTTAATGATGCCCGCACAGCGCTGGAGAAAATCCTTCCTGGATACAGGTCTCAGAGCGGTGAAACGCACTCCTCACTCAGTATACTCCCTGGTTACGCCGTTGTAGCCACGCACTGACGCGTTTCATCACTTCTGACTTCGACAGAGGGCGTCATCAAGTGTGGCTTTCGGGTATTGTACTACAGTGGTGATTACACACTACCTTACATGTTCATTATCAAGTGACCTTAATGTACGCAGATCAGAAGCGGGGTATTCTGTATGAGAGGTTAATTCATTAAAGCAGTATTGCACTATTTTTTGCTGTTCTTTGTGTTTTATATGAACCAACCTTGGGAATTAACCTCTGTTGCTCTCTGAGGTGGTGACAGAGTTCTGAGCGAAAAGGAATTTGTTTGCAAGGCTTTATTTATTCATCCTTCTGATGAGTGTGAACCCCAGAGGGGGCGAGTGCCACTTTTGGTGAAGATTTTGAGTTGGTGGAGGATGCACTACCTACTTAATCCTAGAAGCTCTTACCACTTTAGGACTATTTCTGCCACGTCATCATTTTATTTATTTATTTATTTTCATGTGGAGCTGGACACTTATCCAACATCAGCGCTGTTTACCATTAGATCCTTCATTGTGTTTTAGATATTGGTGTATTATATATATATATATATTGTAAGGGGTTAGCTCGGTAGTGGGGGTGTGTGACCCCCTGGATGGGTTCACTACACACTAAACTATACAGAGAGGCAGTTGAAAACAAAGAGTTTGGTTTATTCTTCCATATTGCTGGAAACAAGTGCAAGCATCCAAACAGCATAAACAAAACAAAACATAAAATAAACCCTGGCCACTTGGGGCGTCTACCTTCACCACACAGGAACCTATCTATGGAGTCTGGCACAGCCTACTGCTGGGCAGACACTGCTGGTCATACAGCAGAGAAACAATAGTATTTTTGATTATTATCACACAGAAAAATCAACAACCACCTCACCCCTTAAGAAGTCTTTCTGACTGCTCTCCTTAACTCAACAAGCCTCAGGATGCAGCAATCAGTAGTCATCCTCTGGATGACTTATAGAGGCCTTAATTGCCTCATACTGAACAGCTGAAGTTTTCCAACGCCCTAAACCTTTCTGGCTACCTCTGTAGCCGACACCCGATAGTAATTGGTGAATTATCTAAACAAGGCAGAAATGTATCTCCCATCTGTGACAACACCCACAGATTTACCTGACTTCCTGTCACATACCCCCCCCCCTGTTTCAACCCTAGGGTTGGGACACAGGTTGCCAGGCACGCATGCACTCGGGACAACCCATCTGCATTCCTCATTTTAACACCGGGGCGATGTGTTACCACAAAACGAAATTCCTGAAGGGCCAGGAACCACCTATTTATTCTCCTATTGGTCTCCTTGTTCTGTGCCATCCACTTCAATGGGGCATGATCCGTCACCAGTTTAAACTGTCTACCCACGAGGTAGTACCGGAGAGAATCCAAAGCCCATTTCACCGCCAAACACTCTTTCTCAATGGTGGCATAATTCTCCTCATGGAACTTTCGGCTGAGATACATAACAGGGTGTTCCTCTCTCTTGATAATCTGGGACAGTACAGCTCCAAACCCCACATTTGACGCATCTGTCTGAACCAGAAAGTCCCGTGAAAAATCAGGCAAATTTAAAACTGGCTGACTACATAAGACCTGTTTTAAAGACTGAAAAGCTGTTTCTGCTTCGGGAGTCCATTTGGTCATGACAGACTCCTTCCCTTTGGTCAAATTGGTCAGGGGAGCAGCCTGTGAGGCAAAATGGGGAATAAAGCGGCGATAATAACCCGCGATCCCCAAAAATGCACAAACCTGTTTCTTGTTGGTGGGACGTGGCCAATCCTGAATAGCCTCAACTTTGTTTATTTGGGGCTTGATTAGACCTCTTCCAATGGTATACCCCAGATACTTTGCCTCTTCTAGCCCAAGGGTAATTTTTTTTGGATTGGCTGTAAACCCGGCTTTATTTTAAAGTAATAGATTATAACAGTTACAGTATGTCAGATGACAACAATTTAGAATGAGATACAGCATTGAAATACAGATAAATGCAATAATAATTGTACTGTTGTAGGAGTTGTAGTATTATACAGATATAAATAAACATAAATAAAAAAAGTTACTAATAAATGGGAATGGGAACAAATGGAGGGAAGGGAGAGGGTAGTGGTGTTCCGAAGGTGGATTTCATTTATTTTATTTCACTATTATCCATGAAAGGGTATCAATACCATGACATGAGATCTCTAGAGTCAAAAGTGTCTGACGTATAGTATATGGCCCAGGGTTTCCATATGCTATCAAATTTTTCCAATCCATTTTTGTCTAGCGCTTCTTGTTTAGCATGTACGAATGAAAGATTCATGCTTTTTTCAGCTTCCGACAACAGTAATGCAGGTGATTTCCATGCACTAGCTATTACCTGTTTCGCGGCTATCATAAACAAAAGAGAGTCATAGAGTCACAGGGATCAGGAACAGGTGAAGACTTGCAAAGTCTCTTGTTGGGACTATGATCCCCATTTTCTCTGGAGGCAGAAGAGGAGTTATACTTGTCAGGATGTAAGGAGTACTTTCGACGAGAGTCTGAGGCATCATGGACGGCGTTCATCAGCCCCACATTCTGCAGAGTAGTTTGCAAACCCATCTATGGCAAGTATATTTGTGGTTTAGGTATGAAATCTCACAGAGAAGGGGAAGCCCCACTGGTAGATGATGGTGTTGTGTTGCAATATTTGGAGGAGTGGTTTCAGAGCCCTTCTTTTGTTGATAGTTAGCTGTGACAGATCAGCGAAAAGTTGGTAATTGTACCCTTGAAATTGCAACGTGTTTTTTTTGGAGCAAGGGCTCTGTGTACCCTATCCATTTCAAGTCGCTCCAACGGTATTCCCAGTTACAGTTCCTGAAAAAGAGCAGTCATTGTGGCCTGTAAATCAATCACTGTTTCAGGGATTCCTCTAATGCGAATATTTGACCTTCTCGCATGATTTTCGTAATCTTCCAATCTTGTTTGTAGAGTCAAATTCTACTCTTTAAGGTTATCGATTTCTGAGGAGAAATCAGCTGTACATTTTTCCAAATCGTCAGTGCTGATGTTCGCTGTCCTAGTTCCCTTATCTCCTTAGTAAGGCTTGTAGTCATATAGTCTGAGGTAGCCTTTAATGTTTTTTGTAACAGCAGCTCTATTTGTTCTAGTGTTACTTGTGGTGGCAAGTCCTTCTGTAATGTTTTATTACAGTTCTCCATAATATTCCCTGGAGAGTATTTATTTTGTCTTTGTTCCTTTAATGGGGCCGGAGCTTCATTGTGTGACACAGCATGAGGGTCTGTCTGCTGTTATAACTCCCTCCCTGCATAAGATGGCTTCAGTGCAATGACAGGAATACTGTAGCACTGTGAGGCATCTCTCTCTCTCTCGCCTGTTTTTGGCACAAAATGTGCTCCAAAACCCCCGAAAAGGGTACCCTTGTGAGGTACCCTTTCTCACTGCTCTCCTCAACTCAAAAAGCCTCAGGATGCAGCAACCAGTAGTCATCCTCTGGATGACTTATAGAGGCCTTAATTGCCTCATACTGAACAGCTGAAGTTTTCCAACGCCCTAAACCTTTCTGGCTACCTCTGTAGCCGACACCTGCTAGTAATTGGTGAATTGTCTAAACAAGGCAGAAATGTATCTCCCGTCTGTGACAACACCCACAAATTTACCTGACTTCCTGTCACAATATATATATATATGTACATGTTTTAGTGGTGTATCTAGATTTTTTGTGTGGAGTTCCACTTTAATGTACAAGTCTAGTATTCATAAATGCTTCTAGGCAAGTAGACCCTGCTGAGAAATGGATTGGAATACAGTTCTTACTGGTATTTCTTTAATTCATCATCTTTAAAAGAGAAGTATGTTTTTTTTTTTTTTTAGATTAATACTTACCTAGGTAAATGCAGCATCAGACCAATGCTGAATCTGTCCCCTGCCTTGTCTGAGAACCGAGCCACCGAACATCGCCGATGGCTCGTTTTCTCACAGCTTCCCGAGAGCAGAGCTGCTGACCATCAGTCAGTGTCTCTCCTCTCTGCTTCTCCATGCTCATTGGAGCGCTGAGCTGTGGAGGAGCGGGGAGCGGCCATCTCAGCATCTCGCTGAGACGGTCAGCGGGCATCAGTCAAGGCAGCTGGTGGATCCAGACTTGGGAAGTCGGGATGACGCACTGCCTTGACTGATGGCAGTGATGTCAGTGGACTTTAAACCACTCTCTGCTGAAAATGGGTCACAGGAGAGAAAAATTGCACTCCTGTAGTGCTGATAGCCCTCAGGAACACCCTTTAATTCCATCTACAGGAAGTGACCCTGACCCCAACGGCACATATATCATCCTAAAGGGAGACATCAATACGCGCCCGTATACATTGGTAGCCCTGTATGCCCCCAACAACCATCAGTTACGTTTTCTCAACAGACTACTGAAAACAGTTAAATCCCGCCAATACGGAAACCTTGTGGTATGCGGAGACTTTAACCTCATTGTCGACCCAAAACTGGATACCTCCACGAAAAACTACACTGGCTCTACACACCTAGGCAAGACGATCCACAGAGAAGAACTATTCGATGCATGGAGATGTACCCACGCTAGATCAAGGGACTATACTTTTTTCTCTAATAGACACTGCTCATACTCTCGTATTGACCTGTTCCTGGTCGACAAATGGCTGCTACAAAAGATTTCTTCTACTCAAATTCACGATATCACGTGGTCTGACCACGCAGCCATAACCATGACCATAGCTGACCAGGCTGCCTCCCCCTCCTCTCCCATCTGGCGTAATAATGTCTGACTCCTACAAGACCCACAGTTCTCGGTAAAGGTCACTCAACACCTTTTCTGAACAATGCAAACTCAGTAGATGTCGCCTAAGATTGATATATGATCTTTCCTCAATGTTTTCTTCTCCTATTTCTATATGTGGCATTGTTACCAATATCCTTTATGTTATTCCATTCTTTTATTACTGTAATTTGTAAAATTCAATAAAAATCTTTCTATTGGAAAAAAAAAAATTGCACTCCTGCGACCCTTAGGAGAAGCTCACCCTAAAAATCTCAAGCTATTAATGTTATTTTTTTTTATATTTTTGTTTGTGTTTTTATTCACCATTTTCCTGTTGTGAAGCTTAAATTAAACCTGTGTGGGATATTTGTTGTATTATTATATCAAGTGCAATCAGCCTATTTTTAAAGCCCATCTCCAGGCAAATATTATGCATGTGACATGCAAGTGCTTTTGAAGTGATGGAATGCTAATTATTGAATAATTTTCCACAGTCATTATACGTGCGAAGTATGCTTCCAATTTTCCCACACTTAGATAAAACAATGATCTCCATTATGTCAGAGAAACCATGCTTTGAATAATTAAATTGAAAAAGGAATGGATATTTTTGGATCACTAGTTTAGATTAATTCAAATTACAGTATTTTGTGAAGGCCAGCAACTTTATCACTATTCGGGTGCTAATTGAAATTGCTGCCAGGAAATGTTCTAATATCTTAGTTTCCTCTGTACAGTCAATGTACATTCTCCAGTATATGCCATGGAAAAAATTTCCTGCTGTTGTATATCATGCTCTGTAAAGTGAAACCCAAATATTCAGACCCAATAGTAATTACAGTGCACAAATGTATTTTATGGTCATCATACAGAAGTGAATTTCAACACCAGGTGGCTCTGTAGGTGGTAACTGCATCTCAAAGTCCTGGTTAAAAGTAGAAGATGTGAAAAAGGGACATCAATAATAGCAGCCCAGGTACTTTTTTATTTTTTTTAAATGACTTCATAAGTAATTTACAATTCAGAAGGAAACACAATCACAAATGTAGCACTATCCCCGAAGGAGCTGCTGGTTTATTTTGGGTGGCACGTTACCTCGTGGCTCCTCCGCCGTCTTAGGGGTGTATAGTGAATATAGCAGTAACGGAATGTCCACGACAGGTGTCTTTTTCTGTGCTCTATATTTCCCAGCCGGGTAAAAACATTAAAACTTGTGATGAAGAGTAGAGGTGAAGCAGAAGGAGAAATTGCAGACTCAGGCATAACAACAGGGAAACAGTCCTGCTCCTAACAATACTTTGGATTCTTCGCCACTCTAGCCAGAGTGGGTATAGCTTACCTGGACAGGCCCCTCTCACTGACCTGGCAGCCAGAGTATCGCTCGAACTTGAAGGAAAAAGCCTCTGCCACAGGCCCTCCCTGTGATTATAATCACGGAGATACCTTCCTTGATAGAATTGCGCCTGGATCTCCTTCAGATAATTTGAGGTACCGACTGACAGGTGACCAGCCTCTCAGTGTCCGGCTACCTTGATCCCCGGTGGTTTGTCCAGACCCTATTGGATCACCAGTCTCTCATTGCTCTCCTCAGATGGACTTCCCACCGAACAGCTATCTCACTTGGGATCTTCAGGATTGGGAACCCAGTCGACCACTGGGCTCCCCGCCACAGCTCAGTTGTCCCAGACCAACATGGTCCCGGAACCAGGAACACTGCGTGGCACGCGCACCCTGGCCTGGAAGGATATTACGCCAGGGCGCCGTGATGCAGTCACCCTGAAGGTGGGTGCCGCACTCCGAAGAAAAACCCAGACTAATGGTGTCTGTCCCATAAATACCCTCCCCCAGCATGCACAGCGAGGCTGAACCCTCCTGATAGGCTGCTGGGGAAGAGCACCCAAACCTTGACTCCACTGCTGCCACCCATCGCTCCGGGGTAGGAACTACACCCCAGCAACAATAGACAGCCCACAGCACAGCCAAGCTGAGACAGAGACCCAGTTTTGAACATAATAATTGGATCAGAGTCAGTTAACACGCTGATCCCTTTCTAAATTTAACTAGCACCGGTACTTTTTAAGTAACCAGGCGCTACACTAAAAAACTCATACAATCTTACATTTGTTATTGTAATTTCAAAAGTAATTTTTGTTCTTCTAAAAACTGAGGCTTTCATTAAAAATACCTAGTAAGCCTACCATCAAAGTTCTTGTTCAGGGACCTTTTGTTATGGGATAAAAACATGACTCACAATTTCTCCCCTGCATACTCTAAGGCAAATCCAATTGATCCTATTAAATCTTGTTAATCAGTTTGGTCATTTGTAGGGCTAAGGAGCAAGTTATTGTCAGACAAAGGTCAAGGGAAGCCTGGGCACTGCCATGGGAAGCAAGTAAAAATGCCCCAAAAAATTTAAAATTTTCAGTTCCCTAACAATTCCACCACACGCTGACAACATGGCTGCTGTCAGTCCACCAAAGCTTTCATAGGAGTTATTTATTCCTTCAAATGATTGGCTCTTGTTGACCAGGGGCAAAGGCTATGCACTGCATTTTAAGTTGTTCCTTATTACTGATGGGGAAATATTAAGACTTTTCAGCCAAAAGTTACCAATTCCCACACTTTTAAAATCCCTGGGTATTTGTCAGAAATCTGTGATTAGAAAGTATAACATCTTCCTCCATAGTTGCAACATGCTTTGGTTAGGGACTAGAAACCGCAGTGTCATTGCTCATTGCACAGGCATATTCTACCGCTACTACTGAAAGGAATCAAATGCCCTCACATGCTACTGTTAAAGTGCATGCATGTGGACAGGAACTGCCTGCAAAGGGGCTGCAATAAATCAGCAGTGCAAAACAGGGATTGAAAAATGGTGAAAACTGTTTTTTTTTACAAGGGAAAAAAAGCATGACAATTGTTTATGTTTGTCAGTAGATGTTGACTTTAATTAAAAACATATATACATGCCCTCAATTAATTCCATAACACACAAGTGAATATGCGCAAAGAGTGAAAAACACACAGGTACCTCAGCAGTATAAGTAATAATAAGTTAAAAATTGATAATGATAATAATGTACAAGAGGTTTTTGTACAGTATAAATGGATAAAAAGATAAAAATTAATTAAAAAGTCCAAGGCTCAAGGGCATGTGGATAAAAGGAGTCCGAGGATGGATGAAGAATTGCTAGTTATGGTGGGCACACATACATGCTCAGGGCTGCCATCATTGGGGAACAGAAACTGTGTTCCAGATACTGTCAAGAGAAAACAAGGGGAGAGGCGCCTCTAAGAGTAGATGTTTAAGTGATTTAATTGGTTTAATACATACAGGCAACTCACGTTTAGTAGAGTAAAAACAAGCATTGTATAAATTTCCTTGGGTGGAATAAGTCCTCAGGTCTGTCACTGTTGTTCTTATGCGCTGCGCTGTCTGCAGTGGTCCTTTTCCAAACACTGTAAGGTGTTGGGGCCGGCGGTGATGGTATAGATGCAGGGTCAGGCTGGAATTTTGAATTCTGCGGCAATCCGAACGTAGTGACGTCACTGGCATGCGACGCGTTTCAGAGCTGGCGCACTGCGATGACACGGCAGTCGCGCTCCTTTATCAAGCTCATAAAGGAGCGCGACTGCCGTGTCATCGCAGTGCGCCAGCTCTGAAAACGCGTCACATGCCAGTGACGTCACTACGTTCGGATTGCCGCAGAATTCAAAAGTACTCTTAGAGGCGCCTCTCCCCTTGTTTTCTATTAATTCCATAACCACTGGCTATCATGATTTTACAGTGCACTAAACTCCAATGCAACAGAAAGCTTGTCAGGAACACTTGGCATATCCCTTTTAAATAATGCTTAGGCAGGGTGTTTAAAGCGGACCTTCAGTCATCAACCTTCCATATATTAAATCTTCTGCCCTTGTTGTTTTAACTTTGGATAGTAACTATTTTTTTTTTGCCGGTAAATACCTTATACAGCCCACTTACTCTTTCTTGTTTGGTCATTAGCCTAGGCTTATGACATCATGCACAGCTCTCTCTGTAACTATTATGAGAGTTTTCCCCGGAAGGAAGGGGGGTGAGTCATAAGAGGGCCAATAAGGGCTGCATAGCTGGAGGTGTGCCTCTATGTAAATCCAGGAAGTGAACAGACAGAAGCTTTTGCTGCCCACAGTTAAAATGGTTGCAGCCAGACACAGTGGAGGGAAATTTCTGCAGCATAATGTATTTGGCAAGTACAGAATCACAGTATATATAAAATAATATGCAAAGTGGTTAGAGGGATGCTTCAGAATGGCAAAGATGTTTTTATTACAAATCATGTGAGCAGACTGCAGTTTATCTTTGATGGCTTGCTAAAATAGAAAATCAAAATGAGTTATTAGCCAGACTAGGGACTTAGTTAGCCCTCACAGCCAACCTTAGCTATGGGCTGGAGGAGTGGTCATACTTTGAATACCTTTACTTTAATGGATGTTTAAGGTCTGAAAAATGTATTACACAGATAAAGTATTATGATACTTTTGGTGGGGGTGTTGTAACATGGAAAAGAAACTTACCATTCTTCTACAACTTGGATGCTCTCCATTTTCGTCGTGTGTGCCATTCTTCCTGAATTCTCCCCTCTATCTTCATTCCTAACAGTGAGGCTGCAATGTAGTACAACACTTTATTTTGTCTAGAGAAAGTTAAGCAATTTAAACAGTGTTATTAAATACATAATTAACGACAATATAAAGGATTTTGCTAGGTCAGCTTGTCAAAAAATATAGTTGTAAAGAAAGCATGGTAAATGGCACGAAGAGCCTTGGGACCAATTAAAAATGAAATTCTGAGATAATATGTCAGAGCTTTCGAAGACAAGTGGGAAGTTAGAGTTATCAGGCACCTATCTAAAATAAATCTAAATGCATTTAATTAAGTAAAGGGTTTAAAATGGTTTAGTATGTCTTCACGACCCCGTATCTGGAATACAAGCCAGGTGACTGCAGCAATTTTATTTAAAAAAATCTGATTTAATAAAGTTCTCATTTAAAGCATATTTTTACTTTTGCAAACAAATTTGAGAAAACCCCAATTCATGTTTATGTGTTCCTATTTTGCACAAAAAAACTTTCAGACATTTCTAAGGAGACGGTTTTATGGCTACATAATTTGTAGATAGTTTCAGTGTCTTTGTCAATGAGGGACAGTCTCATCTAGGAATGTCCCGATACTACTTTTTTAAGATCGAGTACGGATACTTTTTTTCAAGTACTCGCTGATACCTGTTACCAATACTTTTTTTAAATGACAGTTTCTCAAAGCACAATACAGATTAGGTGGCACTGATCTGCAGCACTGATAGATGGCTGACTGACACTGACAGATGGCACTGACAGCTGGCTGGCACTGGCAGATGGCACTGACGGCTGGCACTGGCAGGTGGCACTGACAGCTAGCACTGGCAGGTGGCACTGACGGCTGGCTTGCTGGCAGGCACTGGCAGATGGCACTGACGGCTGGTGGGCACTGGCAGGTGGCACTGACGGCTGGCAGGCACTGGCAGGTGGCACTAATGACTGGTGGGCCCTCTAGGTCTCAGGGCCTTGGTCCCGATACTGGGACAACCCTAGTCTCATTTATCCCTTAATAACATACAACACAGGAAGGTGGTTTCCAAATTTTTAACCCTTTGTTAGGACAGACAGTAGTCAAATCGAAAACAGTACAGACAGCATTAACTATGTCAAACATTACTCCAAAGCCCCCTCCTAAGCATTACAAAGCAGAAAGAGCGTGTAAAGATTTTTAGGCAAGTAAAAATCACTTAAAGCAGTTTTGATTTTTTTTAGGTTATGCTATGTTAAAAGAGAATTTTGGGTTTCGGTTCAATGCTGCATCTGTCCCCTGCCGGCTCTAAGATGGAGAACCGAGTGATCATACACCACTGATCGCTCAGCACTTAGTCTTCAGGCTGCAGAGAACTGGTAGTAGTCAGCAGCTCTCTGCTCTGCTCCTCCAGTGTTCAATAAAGAACTGGGCTGTGGAGGGTACGGAAGTGGCTGGCTCAAAACCGGGCCTGGACCGGCTCTGTGACATGAACCGGCAATGGGCAAAATCCTGCTGTCGAATTGCGCTTACAGTAGGGATTGAAAGTTTGGGCACCCCAGGTAAAAATTTGTATTAATGTGCATAACAAAGCCAAGGAAAGATGGAAAAATCTCCAAAAAGCATCAAATTACAGATTAGACATTCTTATAATATGTCAAAAAAAGTTAGATTTTATTTCCATCATTTACACTTTCAAAATTACAGAAAACAAAAAAAATGGCGTCTGCAAAAGTTTGGGCACCCTGCAGAATTTATAGCATGCACTGCCCCCTTTGCAAAGCTGGGGCCTGTCATGGATTGTTCTCAATCATCATCTGGGAAGACCAGGTGATGTCAATCTCAAAGGTTTTAAATGCCCAGACTCATCTGACCTTGCCCCAACAATCAGCACCATGGGTTCTTCTAATCCAGGGGTGTCAAACTGGCGGCCCTCCAGCTGTTGCAAAACTACAATTCCCATGAGGCATTGCAAGGCTAACAGTTGCAAGCATGACTCTCACAGGCAGAGGCATGATGGGACTTGTAGTTTTGGAGCAGCTGGAGGCTGACATCCCTGTTCTAAGCAGTTGTCAAGAAAACTGAAACTGAAAACAGTTGACGCCCCCAAAGCTGGAGAAGGCTGTAAGAAGATAGCAAAGCGTTTTCAGATGTCAATATCATCTGTTCGGAATGTAATTAAGAAATGGCAGTCATCAGGAACAGTGGAAGTTAAAGCAAGATCTGGAAAACCAAGAAAAATATCAGACAGAACAGCTCGCAGGATTGTGAGAAAGGCAATTTAAAACCCACGTTTGACTACACGATCCCTCCAGAAAGATCTGGCAAACACTGGAGTTGTGGTACACTACTCCACTATAAAGAGATACTTGTACAAATATGGTCTTCATGGAAGAGTCATCAGAAGAAAACCTCTTCTACGTCCTCACCACAAAAATCAGCGTTTGAACTTTGCAAATTAACATATAGACAAGCCTGATGCATTTTGGAAACAAGTTCTGTGGACCGATGAGGTTACAATAGAACTTTTTGGCTGTAATGAGCAAAGGTACATTTGGAGATGAAAGGGCACAGAATTTAATGAAAAGAACCTCAGTTCAACTGTTAAGCATGGGGGTGGATCAATCATGCTTTGGGTTTGTATTGCATTTCATGAGTAGAAGGAAAAAATTGATTCAATAAAATTTCAGCAAATTTTGGATGGATTTTGGATGGTAACTTGATGCCATCTGTAAAAAAGCTGAAGTTAAAGAGAGGATAGCTTCTACAAATGGATAATGATCCTAAACACACCTCAAAATCAATGGGAGTTTACAACAAGAGGCGTAAACTGAAGGTTTTGCCATGGCCTTCACAATCTCCTGACCTCAACATAATTGAAAATCTATGGATAGACCTTAAAAGAGCAGTGCGTGACAGACAGCCCAGAGATCTCAAAGAACTGGAAGACTTTTGTAAGGAAGAATGGGCAAAGATACCTCAAACAAGAATTGAAAGACTCTTGGCTGTCTACAAAAAGCATTTACAAGCTGTAATACTTGCCAAAGGGGGCAGTACAAGATATTAACTCTGCAGGTTGCCCAAACTTTTGCAAACGCCATTTTTTTGTTTTCTGTCATTTCGAAAAGTGTAAATGATGGAAATAAAATCTAACTTTTTTCACATATTATAAGAATGTCTAATCTGTAATTTAATGCCTTTTGGAGATTTTTCCATCTTTCCTTGGCTTCGTTATGCACGTTAATACAAATTTTTACCTGGGGTGCCCAAACTTTCGATCCCCACTGAACCTGTAATAAATAAATACACTCTGAGAAAGCACTGTAAATATTGGCTGGATTGATCTGCTTCTGGAATCTGTGCCATGTAACTTCTCACTTGTGGTGGTGGTGAATTAACTCCATTAAACTTAGCATGAGAGGCTTACACTGGTATCACAGCAGAAGGAGCCTGTGGTTACTGTTGACTCTGTCACAAACAGTGAGAGCAGGTGATTTAGGTAATGTCTGAACATAAACTTGAAAGTTTCTTAAAAAAAAAAAAAAAAGTGTTCTAAAACACAAATAATTATTTTTGCAAAAAGGTCAATGGCTGGCACACTGTTGGTCACTAAGCCTATTGCTTAAAGCAGGGGTGGCAAACACAAGGCCCGCGGGCCGAATCCGGCCCGCAAAGCCTTGTCATGTGTTGTTCTCACAGCAGCGCACTAGCGCAGTAAAAACCCGATTTTCGTCCCTCCATAAACTTCTATGGGACAGGAGAAGCTGCATGTAAATGTAGGGGTGTCTGGCTGCATCTGTGTTGGCTCACTGTGGTCAATACAATGTCACAGTGCACAGTTCCCCCCTACACAAATGGGAGAGGCTGAGTCTGCTCTGCCTTCCCCCTCCCCTCTTCCTGTGTGAAGTCCGTGCAGTGAGTGAAGAAGCCATGCAGCTGGGATATTATGAACAGAGCAGCCGGCAGATAGAAGGTACACAGGATACCTCTCAGTGATAAACCTCCAGGGACCATCAGAGTGTGAGCTCAGTGACTCTTATCTCCCTTCCCCTCGTTTTTTTTTTTTTTCTCCAGCAGTAGTTGTTATAACTGCAGCCAAATTGTGTCATCAGCCTGTGGAAGTGCTTGGTCCCTTGGTGCTTGCTGTGTTTTGGCCCATTGCTGGTGTATCTGCAGTTTTCCTGTGTTTTACCCACAGTCCTATGATTTTTAATAGGTTGTGTGTTTTTTCTGCATTTTCTGAAAGCGCACTAAAGTTCCTACATGCTGCATCTTTGGCGCACTGTCAGAAAATGCAGGAAAAGCCTGCAACCTGATATAGAGCAATCCCTGAATTCCTGCCCTGTGTACATAGCGCACCCCTAAATTCCTGCCCTCTGTACGTAGCGCACCCCTGAATTCCTGCCCTCTCTATGTAGTGTACCCCTGACTCCCTACCCTCTGTACGTAGTGTACCCCTGACTCCCTACCCTCTGTATGTAGCGTACCCCTAAATTCCTGCCCTCTGTATGTAGCGTACCCCTGAATTCCTGCCCTCTGTACATAGCGTACCCCTGAATCCCTACCCTCTGTATACATACCTTTTTTACATACCTAAATTCCTGCCCTCTGTATGTAGCGTACCCCTGAATTTCTGCACTGTGTACGTAGCATACCCCTGAATCCCTACCCTCTGTATGTAGCATACCCCTGAATCCCTACCCTCTGTATGTAGCATACCCCTGAATACCTGCACTCTGTACATATCACACCCCCGAATCCCTACCCTCTGTACGTAGCACACTGTTGAACCCTGCACTCCGTACATAGCATAATCCTGACGTAATCTTGAACTCTGCACTCTGTATGTAGTGCGACCCATATACAACTGGCCCTTTGAGGGCGACCACACTGCTGATGCGGCCCTCGACGAAATTGAGTTTGACACCCCTGGCTTAAAGGATATGTAAAGATTTGTTTTAAAAAAAAACACAAAACAAACAAACATGTCATACTTACCTCCTCTGTACAGTTGGTTTTGCACAGAGTGGCCCCAATCCTCCTCTTCTGGGGTCCCTCAGCGTTGCTCCTCCTCTTTTTGAGTGGCCCATTGGAGAGCCGCTCCTGTGTCCTGCTGCTACATCCATTGACACTGACAGCAGGACTCGGCCTGATTTGATTGACAGCAGTGGGAGCCAATAGCTGCGCTGCTATCATTCTATCCAATCAGGACCCAAGACACCAGCTGGAGCTGGTGTGCACGTCCCTGCGACTTGAAAGACCGGGTTCAGGTAAGAAAAAGGGGGGCTCTGGAGGCTGCAGCATTACAGGAGGTTTTCACCTTAATGCATAGAATGCATTAAGGTGAAAAACCTTGAGGATTTCAACCCCTATATAGGCCAACAGTCTGATGTTGGAGATGACTGGTTAAAAAAACACCCATCTTATATCTAATGAGGTCAGATAGGAGTCCTAAAGGATATTTGTTACAACTCTGGGCATTTCAAATTAGTTCTATGAGAAAAAAAAATGGATAATGAGACGCTAGTGAACGCAGAATTAGAAAGTGATTAGTAGAGTTAAGCTGGCCATACATTATACAATTTTCTTATTCAATTTCCTTTAGAGTTACCTATGTAGTGCAAGGGCCGGTATTTAGGTCTGACCTCATATTCTATGGTTTTGGTAAATGCAAAGGACAATTGTACAAGAAATTGTATAATGTATGGCTAGCCTTAGAAAAACAGCAGCTAAAATGATTTGCAAATCTCAACTTAACTGTTAGGCCGCGTACACACGATCAGACATGTCCGATGAAACAGGTCCGACGGACCGTTTTCATCGGACATGTCTGAAGTGGTCTTTTGGTCTGATGTGCGTACACACCATCGGACAAAAATCCCCTCGGACCAGAAAGCGTTGACGTAGAACAGTGACGTGCTGAAAAAAGGAAGTTCAATACTTCCAAGCATGCGTCGAATCAATTTGAAGCATGCGCGGGATTTTGGTCCGATGGTTGGGCGTACTAACCATCGAACATGTCCGCTGCGGACCAGTTTCAGCGGACATGTTTATTGCCGTTTTTAGGCAGTTGTGTTTAACATTGCTTCTTTGAAAGCAAAAAAATGGGTTCAGACACTAAAGATTTCCAAGTTTCAGATGCCAAAAGCGACTTAATGTGTTTTTGGCCATTTAAAAAATATATTTTTTAAACGCTTCTAAACGCAAATGCAGCAAAACGCTGCTTAAAGCGGAGGTTCAACCAAAAATCAACTTTCTGACATTAGATCCAGCATACTGCTAACATCTGCAGTATGCTGTTTTTTTTTGTACTTATTGTTTTATGAGCCGTTGTTATCCGGATCCGAGCGGGGAATCCTGCGGGGAATGGGCGTTCCTAAGCCAAGAGGAGTTGATTGACGGGCTGCTAAGGCGTGTCACGCCTTCCAAAAATACCCAAAGTGACACTCGGGCCTTAGCAGCCCGTCAATCAACTCCTCTTGGCTTAGGAACGCCCATTCCCCGCAGGATTCCCTGCTCGGAGCCGGATAACAACGGCTCATAAAACGATAAGTACAAAAAAAAACAGCATACTGCAGATGTTAGCAGTATGCTGGATCTAATGTCAGAAAGTTGATTTTTGGGTGAACCTCCGCTTTTTTTTAAAATAACAAACATGTCATACTTACCTCCACTGTGCAGTTAATTTAGCACAGAGTGTCCCCCGATCCATGTCTTCTGGTGTCCCTCGGCGACTGTCTCGGTCCTCCCCGCAATTAGTCACCACAGTAATGCGAGAGCTCGCATGGTGGTCAGTAATTGCGGGCTACAGCAATCGGCCATATCACCGCTGCTCTCAATCTATCCGCGCTAGCCAATCAGCGGCCAGGCTGAGCGGCGAAGAGAATATCGGGACCGCGCGGGACTTTCGAGGGGTCAGGTAAGTATAACGGGGCTTGGGGGGCGTTAACATCAGATGTTTTTTCACCTTAATGCATAGATTGCAAGCCGTACGCGCAGTGCCCCAAATTGGAAGTAAGAGGACCGACCAAGCATCTTTTTCCATCTCCCGGTTCCTAAAATCTATTCCATACACCGGCCCCTGACAGGGGACAAACAGAGATTAAACTGTTAAGAAAATTATTTAAAAAAAAAAGATGACAGCCTCTGCGGAGCTGGGTATTTTTTGGCCGTGTTACTGAACGCTCATGCACAATGGCTGTAGGCTCATGCGTCCTTTTGTGGAGGTGACAAACCTGGTCAGTCAAACCCAAGGCAACATCATCGACCTCATCCCATATGTGTTTTTTCTGGAGCATGCCCTACAAAGAGTGCTGGATCAGGCCGTAGATGAGCATCAAGAGGAAGAGTTGTGGTCACCATCACCACCAGAAGCAGCCTTGTCGTCGTAGTTTGCTTGACCTGCGGCAACGCAGAGAGAGGAGTCTGAAGAAGAGGAGTCAGAGGAGGAAGGTGGCTTTGAGGAGGTGGAAGACCAACCACAGCAGGCGTCCCAGGGGGCTTGTCGTCACCTTTCAGGGACCCTTGGTGTTGTACGTGGCTGGGTGGAGGAAGAGACATTCAATGACATCAGTGAGAACAAGGAACGGGACATGGCTAGCTTGGTATCCAACCTTGTGCAAATTCGGTGTTTGTGGTTGTGCAAATAGACTGTTTGCGGTTGTTTGCTGTGCGTTAAACGGGGAGTTTGGACTGTCAGAGTTTGGTCTGTCACTGTGAAGCGGGCGCAACCCTTATACTACCTGATCGATACAACATCATACCTGATGTTTTAAAGCATGTTATTCCAAACAATTTAGGAATGTTAGGTGATTTATGCCCTTTATGGATTAAAACCCGACTCTGCGTCAACTACGTAATTTTCCATGGAAGATTTGCCATGGATCCCCCTCCGGCATGCCACAGTCCAGGTGTTAGTCCCCTTGAAACAACTTTTGTGGCCAGAAAGAGTCCCTGTGGGTTTTAACTGACCAAATATGCAGCAAGCATGATTTTTAACACCACAACGGGATGCATTTTTGTTGAGCTTTTATTGTGCTTTTTTTGATGCAAAAGTGCTTCAAAATCTGCTCAGTGTGAAAACAGCCTATCCGTCGAAAAAGTGCCGATAATGGGCAAAAATGAATTCATATTTATTTAAATTCATGATAATAATTAAAAAGTTGAATATAATACAATTATATATAAAAATATATATGTTTTAAAAACCATCAAAACCTGTGTGAATCCAAGGCAGGCACTAAGTGTACAGTACAGTGGAACCTCAGATTGGGAGTAACGCGGTTAACGAGCGTTTCGCAATACAAGCACTGAATTTAAAAACATTTTTTACTCAGTTTGCGAGTATTGTCTTGCAAAACAAGCACGGTTCAGGCAAAAACGGTGTGCAGTACCGCTTTTGGCCTGAGGTGGGGGGGCGCCGGAGCCGAGCAGAGCCAAACATTGGCGAGCAGAGCCGAACGTCGCCGATCGCATCCAATCTGCGCCGTTCAGAAATGGACGGAAAGGCCCGAGGACAGCACAGCTGACCTCGGCAAATCTTGGGTAGGAAGTCTTTCCAAGGTTTGTCAAGGTCAGCCATCTCTGGCCGTATGCGGTATTGCATCCTATCGAAGTCAATGCGGAACTAATTATTTTTGTTTCCATTGACTTCAAGAGGTAAACTCGGTTTAATATGTGAGTACTTTGGATTACGAGAATACTCCTGGAATGGTTTATACTCGTAATCCGAGGTTCCACTGTACATTATTAATTTTTTTTCATTCAACCAGTAGGTTGAATTAAAGTCAACTGCTGCAGAAAAAAAATCATGTCTTCTGCCCTACCATCCAAGGCTGTGTACAATGAGTTGTGAATGGATTAAAATACAAATCCTTTGGTAGGTAAAACATTTTCCTTTTATAGCACCTGTGTACTTTCAGTACAGGTGCTATTCCTAAATTTAAGGGGGATGAGAGAGTAATTTGGCTCTCATCCAGTGATTTGACTAAATTGGCTCTCTGTTTCGGCTGGGCTGTGCTGTGGGCTCGTTCTGTTGTCCTTGGGGTGTTGTTGCATCCCAGGGCGATATGTGGCAGCAGTGAAGTCTAGGCTGGGGTGTCTCTTGCCAGCAGCCAATCAGGAGGGGTTTTCCCTCGCGGGGCATGCTAGGGGAAAGTACTTCTGGAACAGACGCCATTAGGCGGGGTCTTCTGGTTCCTGGTGCGGCACCCACCTTTAGGGTGACCGTACATCACCGCGCCCCGAGCGTTATGGCCTACCTGGCCGGAGTATACGTGCTACGCAGAGATCCTGGTTCCGGGACCATGTCGCCCCGGAGCAACTGAAGTTATGGCGGGACCCCAGTGATCGACTGGGGTCCTATCTATAAAGATCCCAAGCGAGTTTAGCTGTTCGGTGGGGAACCTAGTTGAGGAGCACCAATGAGAGGCTGGTGATCCAACAGCACTGGAGCGAAGCATCAGAGATCGAGGTGACCGGACACTGAGAGGTTGGATGTCGGCAACCTGTCAGTCGGTGACCAACTGAGAACTACCTAAGGTCAGATTCAGGCACTAAATTCACTAAGGAAGATTTATCTCATGATCTACATTCTAGGGAAGGGTCTGTGGCAGAGGCCTGTTTTCCCAAGAGGTTCCGAGTGATACCCTGGCTGCCAGGTCGTTGTGAGAGGTACACTACACCCACTCCGGCTGGAGTGGCGACGAAAGCAAAGTGTCGTCAGAAGCAGGACTGCTTCTGTCACTCGTAGGCCCGAATCTGCTACTCTTTCTCCTCATCCATCTTTTCTTATTCACCTCAAGTTTATTGTTTTATCGTGTTGGGTAAAATAAAGCACAAGAAAAGGCATCTATTGTTTGGACATTCCATTACTGCTACCCTAGACATCGAAGCTATAGAGGTAACAGGCTGACCCAAATCTATCCAACGGCCTCAACGAGTTGAGGTTCAATGACTGATGCAACTGTCATGGACCTGGAGATACTAAAGTGTTTCTACTTGACATCTGTTACACAGGAGAGGGTGGCTAATAAATCATAATTCATGTACGTGATTTCATGTAGACTCACAACCAGTCAATAAGAATGACTGTTTCAATGCTTAAGAACAGACTATTGAAATGCTAATTGAGCCGGCTTGTGAAAGACATTTCATTATATACTATGTGATAAGACTGTTTAAAGCCTTTTGTTTATCAGATGTAAATATCTTCTGTCAGTTGAGACGGTCCGTCTGTCTAAAGATGTGGAGTGAAAGACATACCATGTTCTATTGTGTGTGTGAAGAAATTCTGTGTTTACTCTTAAGAGGTTATGTATTGTATAGTGGGGAATTTCAGACGGGATGCCTAGTCACCTCGTCGGGGTAAATGATTAGATAATTGGCTCATGTTACTTATTGTTCTGATTGCTTCATTGTAGTAATTACCTCCTCTCTATGTGGAGCCAAGCTGGCTAGATAACGTATTCTGTTACAATTAGTGATTAAGTCATGCTAAATAGATCTGTGCCAAAATGTCTCTCTGTATGGAAGCCCCAGTGTGTGGAAAAGGGGGTGGAGATTTCATTGTTCTTTGATTGATGACAAGCTTGTAAACTGTATATAAACCTGCAGAATGCTTCTATTAAAAGAGTCATGTTTGAACATACATACAGCCTGCCTAATGTCTGTTCTATTGGGTCCGATCGGCACATAGCTGTAGGTCGGATCCCGGAACCTTGGATGACTGGACAATCAGATGTTGCCATCTGCAATCTGATCCAATAGAAGCAGAGGAGTGTCGGGAGAGCAGAACCGAGCGAGCAAGGGTCTTGTCACAGCAACAATCTTCAAAGAATATGCTTTGATGCAGAAGACAGAAACAGACACCAGAAAGTACCTGCAGAACCTTCCATAAGAAAGGATACATCATATCCACCAAAGTGCTGTACCAACCAAAATACATAAAATAAACAGCTGTGTACCACTAGTAACTACATATGGTATAATCCAGAACGTAAGGTTTTCAGGAGATAAAGGGAAGAATCATAACAACAGATGAAAGAACTCCACAACCTTTGATTATGGCATCCAGACAACCACCCAATCTCAGATACAAACTAATCGCCATTAAACTTCATTCTGACAACAGAACACTGATAAGAGAAGGGAGCCTCGCAACAATTAATGCTGCAAACTGTGAAACCGCAAAAATCAGTTATAAAGTGCATACACATAGAAAAATAAAACTTTCAATATTGCGGGCTTAGGACCCTTTCACACAGGCATTACAATCAGGTCTGCCTGTCATTTTTTTTAGGCGGACCTGATCAGCCCTATGGACATGTGGATGTAAACAGAATAGTGTCTGTGTATACCCCACCTACCTCCATCTGTTGAGGTCCGGAAAAAAAAACCCCAGAAAGGGTTAGAGGCCATAGAAACAGACTGCAATTGATTCAGCAATTCTTTAATACTGATGACATTGATCTGTTCTTTGGGCATCCCATACCCCTTCCCCAACCAAGTTATATCAGTCAAATAAACAAAAACAAAACAAAAGCAAATGACTGTTCATTGTCTACTGGAGAGGGATGTATGAAGGTCTGGCAGCAGGGTGAACATGGTGGATGTTAGTAACTAGTAGCAACCATCCGCTACTTATATAAGATTTTTGCTGGCAACAACACAACAAAACCAATTGTGGTAAACGTGAAACAAAAAAATGTTGCCACGCTAAACATAGATAATGAATTAAAAAGTGTCTATAAAGTGTGAACAACTGGTGCTGTTCTGAACAATGCAGGTGATATCCTTGATGAACATCCAGTAACAATGAGCATAATTGATGTGCATGATTGATGTGTGATCACCTAAGTGCACCTCCACCGATATTGATATAAAATGCCTCCTTACCAGAGGTCTAGACTCCAAATTATAAGAATCTAGACAAGCGTGATATAGGAGTAAAGAAGATCCAATCAGCTTCCTCTATTATATTGCAGGTGGTGGTACTGTCATGGTAAAATTGTAGGGTCCATGAAGGAAAGATAAAACAGCTACATAGTGTAAAACTGGTTTGACAGTTTATTAAAAAGAAATCAGTGCTAAACACTAAACACTTACAGAAATCCGGTATGAAATGAGCATTAATAGAACCAACGGACATGGACTCCACACAATGCTTTTTGTTAGAATTAATGTCATCTCAGGTATGGGGTCCATGTCCTACACCAAGCAAATATATACTGTCCAAAAATAGGCAGGATACAGCCGCCCCCACCGCTCTAATCAACGGTATAGACATGTTGGTAATAGTATAGATGTCCAAGCATCAATTTAGAACCAAGATGGCCACCGGAGACCATTTAAGCCTCGCTGTGGGTGCAAGCATTCAAGCCTCACTGGTTATAAGTCAAGCCTCGTTTTGGAGTCAAGCCTCACTAATTCTAGGTAGGGATGAGCTCCGGCGTGTTTGCACAATCCACGTGCAGAGCCCTGCCAGGAAGTTGACACTGTACTGCGCTAATCACAGGCAGTGAGACATTTCCCAATCTCTGGAGCTACGCATCGGCACAATGTCTCCCTGCCTGTGATTAGCGCAGCGCCTTGCTGACTTCCTGGCGGGCTCTGCACGTGGAGTGTGAGAATCCCTAGTTCTAGGTACAATTCAAGCCTTACCCCCAGCATCCCTCTCTGTCCTCATCGTACTGCATCCCCCTCTGTTCCAGGCATCCTTCTCTGTCCTCATCACACTTCATCCCTCGGTCTGTCCCCAGCATCCCTCTCTGTTCCCAGTGTCCCTCTCTGTCCTCATCGCACTGAATCCCTCTCTGTCCCCTGTGTCTCTCTCTGTCCTCATTGTACTGCATCCCTCTGTCTGTCCCCAGCATTCTTCTGTGTCCCCGGCATCCTTCTCTGTCCTCATCACACTGCATCCCTCTCTGTCCCTAGTGTTTACCTCTGTCTTCATCATACTAAGTCCTTCTGTCTGTCCCCAGCATCCCTCTCTGTCTGTCCCCATCGTCCATGTTTGTCCCTGACATCCCTCTCTGTCCTCATTACACTGTGTCCCTCTGTCTGTCCCCAGCATCCCTCTCTGTCCCTGGCATCCCTCTCTGTCCTCATCACACTGCATCCCTCTCTGTCCCTGGTGTCCACCTCTGTCGTCAACGCACTGCATCCCTCTCTGTCCCCGGCAGAGTGGGGCTGCACTGAAAGCTGCACTGATAGGACTGTACTGATGGGCACTGATAAGGCTGCACTGTTGTGCACTGATGAGGCAGCACTCTTAAGCTGTACTGATATGCTGTACTGATGGGCACTGATAGGCTGCACTGGTGGCCACTGATGATGCCTGTTTTGGAAATTTTATGAAGATGTATTTAATATGATTTGTCACAGTGTCTCCCAGTGTTAGTACTCCTGCAGCCCGCTCTAAAGAGCTGACTGGGGCAGACTGAAGCTGTTCGATGCACAGACGTTCGTCTGGGGGGGGGGGTGTTTTCACTCTGTGAAGACATTATTGGTTGTGAGGGGATGTATGCTCTTGTCGCCCATGTGTGCCTCAACAAGCAGAGTCTTGTTGAGGCACACATCTTTGAATTATTATGGTTGGGGAGAGCGTCCATGATTTCAAGCCATGCAGCTTCCTTTGTCTAGTTGAAGATGATGGCTTACAGGTATGAGGGCGGGAAATCATACACACTGTCCCTGCCCAGACATGCCCACAAGACTCAAGTAGTCATTGTTCATTGGTTGTTGTATGACCCCTCCTGTTTGAAGGAATGCCTATGCTTGATTGGTCGATTGTAAAACTATCTATTGTTATATAAATAAAGATGACTCAGAGGTTCAGGTCAGTATTTTGTTCGGACAGAGGATGTAAGCAAGTCTGTTTACTTGGTGATATGCGGAAAACAGAGTGATACTAAGATGCATTATACCATTAGGCTGAAGGGGCGCTTAAAGCGCAGGCGATATGGATTTTTCTTGTTGGCTGCCCTGACTGATACCCTGCCATATAGTTCTATGTGTGCATATATATGTGTATATACACACCTTCTTACCTTTGCTCTTGGACTATTGGGTACCACTACTTGAGGAACCTGTGCTTTGCTTTTTTTTTACTTGTTTAGTGGATTACGCATGGCGTATAGAGAAATATCCATGAGAGGCCACACTGATGGGCACTACTGAGATTGCACTGATGGGCACTGATAAGCTTTATGTTGATATTGTTTAAAAGTTCTTCTTAATATTTATTTTTGGAACTTAATTCTGCATAAAACCTTTAACAGTGTCATTTCATGAGATAATTTACAAGGGCGTGTTTAAGGGCGGGGCAGGGTAGGGTTGTATTTAAATTAGGGCTGCATAAGTTTACTCAAGCCTAGGGCAGCACATAACCTAAATACACCACTGGATAGAACATATGAATGCATCACCCCATGCGTTTAACGAAATTCTGACAAGAAAACTGTGGAGTTTTTCTGACAGAATGTTAGCTCGAACTTGTGTTGCATACACATGGTCACACAAATTTTGTCAGAAATGTTTGACCGTCAAGACGTACGACGAGCCGAGATCAATGAAGTTCAATAGGCAATTAGGTAATTTGGCTCTTCTGCTTGATTCTGAGTATTGGAATAGCATTGGAATTGCATAGGTACAAGCAAATTTTCCGTTAGGAACTTTTTCCGTAGGAAAAATAGAGAACCTGCTCTTCAATCTTTTGAAATTCAGACATTAAAAGTCAGATGGATCATACACACGGTCGGAATTTCCGACCAAAAGCTTGCATCGGACTTTTCTTGTTGGAATTTCCGATCGTGTGTGCACGGCATAACTCTTGAGCAACTAATTGTCTTGTCTTTTTCATGATACAGACACCTCACTGCCAAGATTTGCCTTGCAGCCTTTAACCTTCTGTTTTGAAAATACCATCATTTGCACTATTTGAAAAAACTAATGATAAATAATGATACTACATAATGAACTCCTCTGTTTCCAGTTGCTCAGAGAGCAATACTGTATCATCTCCAATAATGAGGCTGCTGCATTAGTTCCCCTGGTACACTTTACATTACTCCTGTCCATTGCTTGTCTTTCAACCAACCCCTCCTAAATACTGCTTGGTACTGTGTTCTCTCTGCTGTCACATAGAATGCCCAAAAACACGTCTGGTAAAGGCTACCATCCCTCAGAGAAGCCCTACTAAAAGGATCGTGGACTTAACAGCAAAGCTGACAAATGCTTCAGAATACAGCACAGCTGCATTGATTCATGGATCATGTTAGCAGTTAACTGATTTATTGTGGTGAAAATGCATTTTGAGGTTATTAGATGAGAAATTTGTATAAAATGAGTAAGAAAAATTGAAAGCACCATTACTATATCTAACCTGCTATGTACTTTCATCCTACAGCTTTACCTAAAGGCAGGAAACAATATATGTACTTTATTTACCTGTATTGGATAAGGTACCAAATATACTGCAAGACATACCATGAGCAGCTGCAACAACAGCACCAGCAAAAGCAGCATGTGTTCGGCCTTTGGTTTCCACCAGGCGCTTGTGACACAGGTGAGGGTTCTTCATTTTGTGACTGTTGCCTTTTTCGCATTTCAGCGAGTCCAAAGTAGCTAAAAAATATCAGAAGACAAGATGTGAGATGGTGTGCAGTTATGCACCATTATTAATAATCATTCTAGTTGAATTCATAAGCACATGCTATGAGTGTAAAGCAAGCCTACGCTTTGTTCATTGCTCCATTATTTATTTTACAGCACTCGGTCATGTGACACAAATAAATTCAGTAATGGAGGACTTCTCCTTCAACAAGCTGTTGGTCCTGTTCTGACAGAGGCATAAAAAGAATGAGAAGGAGGGCATGCATATGTATATACTGTATACAGACTACTGGGATTGCCAGATGGGAGGCTAGTATTATAATTCACAGGGTTGCTGTGGATGGTGAAGATGAGAGCTTTGGGGGTAGCAATTGCACTTGTCCTAAAAAGTTGCATATGTACTGTATATATTATGCACATGTACTGTATTACATGTAGGAACCCTGCCCTAAGCAGTAGCGTCCCTACTCTTAACCTCCCTGGCGGTATGATTCTTTCAGATTTTAGGCCCTGAAAGCGGTACAATTGTTTTGCATGGAAATTTGGCGTTTTATATTATAGGCCTGTAATTCTTAGGAATAACTCACTTAAATCTGTCCAAACAAGAGTCTAGTAGACATCCCGGGTATGATAAAGTGTGAAACACAAAATCATAAATTATAATATAATAAATAACTATAAATAATTATAACAAATAATAATATAATAATAATAAAAATTATTACTTTCAGTGTTTGATGACGAATTTCCCCACAAATGACTATCGCTCAGTTCTGCAAGTTATTCTAATTTATTATC
This sequence comes from Rana kukunoris, assembly GCA_029574335.1. NCBI lineage: Eukaryota > Metazoa > Chordata > Amphibia > Anura > Ranidae > Rana > Rana kukunoris. The sequence continues at coordinate 426,209,300 of CM056052.1, forward strand.
GCTGTTTTCTAAAACCACTTTTGACATACAGGGACATTTTTGGTTGCTATGGACAGTTTCCAGGCAGAAAGAATATATTTTATTATATAAAAGTGAATGCAGGGCACTGGACAGACCACTAGGGACAAAGGGGGTGTGTATTTATTTTATACAGTACTGTAATCTATAAGATTAGAGTATACTGTATGTGTACTGTGTTTTTATTTTTTTTTATTTGGTGCCGATCTCCATCTTCGTGTGTCGTAACGTCACAGGGAACGGAGCTCGGCGGCACACGGGCACTGTGTGAATCGAGCGAGGAGACAGCTCGCTCACACATCTGGGAGACATCGCAGGATCAAGGGGACAAGGTAAGTAATCTCCGCCTGGATACTGCGATGCAATTCTGAGTCTGGCTCGTGGATACCGCTTATGGTACTGGATTTCCACCCCAAGCCAGACTCGGGAATACCGCCATGGAGGTTAATATTGTTGCTGCTAGGCTGTAGAAAGCATTAGCTCTAATTGATAGTTTTGCTTGTGCCTGCTTTTGATGAGTGTACCGGCAATGGTGTAAGAGAATCCAAAAATCTAAGATATGAATATTTATGTCTTTCTGGCCAAACATCGGAAGGTTTATTGTCAGTGGTGCATGCTGAGGAAGGATATGAATATTTGGGGTAACCTTGGAAAGTTCTCTTGCCCCTTAGGCTTTGCTTGGGAAGGAAGTGTATGTAGCTGTTCTTTGACCTCCCGTGCCATGTTTTTGGGGTCTGAAAGCTTGCACTTTCTTGTCAGAAGAACTACCTGGAGGAGTGAAGCTGGAACCTTAAATAGGAGTACCAGGGAGGAACTTCATGTGCACTCAGAGAAACTGGGTATGAGCTTGGAAATGACAGGAAGTCTAATGGCTCACAGTCAGAAGAATACAGAGTATTGGTCTGGTTTTTAAAAGATAGGTATGAGGTTTATGAATAAAAAAAAAAAAAACTTATACTCACCTAGGTATATGCAGCATCAATCCAAGGCTGCATCTGGCCCTCGCCACTTCTGCACTGAGAACTGAGCGATCAACACCACTGACTGCTCAGTTATCTCCTCCGCACTGAGCAGAGACTGTCGATCACCGGCTCTCTGCTCTGCTCCTCCATCGCTCACTAGACCACTGGGCTGGGTGGGCAGCTGGCTCAGTCTCCCTGCGGCACAAGGCATCCAGTCTAGGCACCTGGGTGGACCCCAGATTGCCCATGGTAGGCTGAAAACAGGTCACAGGAGTGCAGAATTAACTGTACTCCTGTGATTCATGGGAGAAGTATAGCCAGAATAACTTTTTTACCCTTTTCTGTCTTGAATGTAAGGAGGATCTGGAGTCTTTGAATACTTGTTTAGTTATTCTGTTCACTAATCCCTCCCTCTCTGGGTTTCGTAGACTAAATAAACTGGGTTAACCCTATCAAAATTGACTGCCCTGCAATACTTGGACCCCACAAAAATTCAATGATCAAACGCCAAGGTGAAATGTTAGCCAACCGAGCCACTTGGGGGTCTTTACCTGCCTCCAGGGGTAAGGGGTGCTTATATGCTTACATGCTTGGTTTTTTAATAGAAATGCATTTTCTATAAATTGTCTGACAGCAATCCAATCTCAAAACAAACAAACCTCAATGTGTGCACATACTGTAGACTATTAGTTCTTATATGAAATGAAAATTATGACTACATTCTCCTTTCTTTACGAGGCTGCAGTCAACTCACAAAAATACCTGGACAAGTAGTATTATTAGTAGTAGGGTACAAAACCATGGATTATCTGATCCCTGGTGCTGCATGCAATGAGAGGGATTCATTCACTAAACATACCCTAATCAATGTGCAAACCCTTAATTTCTGCTATTATATTAGCCTTATAGAGGAAGAAAGCCCTTTTGAAAATATATTTTATAGGAAAAAACAAAACAACTAGAGGGCATTGTCTACAATATAATGTGATATTACATGTTCTATAGAGGCACTGCAATTAGCAGTCTTAGTTGCAATCTGAATGGATTGACATATTAAACCACATGTACAAAATTAAGAATTGTCCTATTATAACTTGATTATAGGTTTTATTTTTATAAAGGAATCATTGACAATGTGAAAAATCAAACAGAGTAAAACAAAGTTGATTTACATCATTCAAAATACCAAAGCATTTAATGACACAATTTTTATTTTCTGTGTTGCGAATGCCCTTAGGATGTCCCAGTACTGTAAAAATATAACCATTAACTGAACAAACCACTTTTTTTTTAACCTAATGTGAAAAACAGTACAACAGTCCATCTGTTATCATCACTACAAAATCAAGTAGACTAAATAGCATTGGGAAGTGTTGCTCAAAACAGCCCGAGCATAAAGACAAGACAAATTTTCTTGATTCAAATTGACCAACATGCATTCTGTTAGTGTGTGCTGGCCAAATTAGAAATATTTTATATTTAAACAGAGCAGAATCTGTTACAATGTGCTGCAAAGCATGATAAGGGAAAAAAGTTTTTTTGATCTTGTTGTGGAAAAAAAAAAAACTCACATCAATGTAATAAATTCAAGAATGCACGTTAATCCATGTCAAATGTAAGTGGTGTGAATCCAGCCTCACACCACATTTGTACAGTGAGGGACATGCTACCTGACACAACCAAATATGTTGGGTAGCATGTCCAAAAGTGTTTGGATAGCCACCTGGAGCTTATGAAGTACTGTAAGTGAGGTTTCAGAACACCGCGCACCAGAGACATAAATATAAATCTACCTGTTTTACAGGGCTCTGCTGATTTGCTTTGTCCAGTTAGCAGCAAATTGTTTGCAAATAGTGTGTGCGTGTTATACGCCGATACTGCAATTTGGGCTGCCTCAGAGAGAACGGGGAGGGTGGCGGGACGAGCGCCGCCAGATTACATACAGCGAGAATCTCCTGTTTACTCAGCGGCCTCTGTAATCTCCTGGGCTGGCATTGGACCTGAAGCCGGTCCAGGAGGCAGGACTTTGTATTAAAGAGGCCACAGAGTAAACAGGAGATTCTCGCTGTATGTAATCTGAGTCAGCAGTAATTTGAGGCTAGATGGGCATTGATCAGACTGCATTCATTGCAATGGTGAGGTTGCAGATGGGCATTGATCAAGCTGCAATGATGGGCAATTATGAGGCTACAGACGGGCATTGATTAAGCTGCATTGATGGGCAATGGCGAGGCTGCAGATGGGCATTTCTCAGGATGCATTGATGTGCACTGACCCTTATTTTGCTTCAAGGTTCTTTGTTTAAAATTAAAAAAAAAAATCCTGAAACTTCCCTCTTAAAATGAAGGTTTGTGTTCTATGCCTGTGCATGTTATATGCCGATAAATACAGTAAGTTGAGAGCTGACTTGTTACCTTTCACTTCTTTTAACTCTATTGGCTCTTTCACACCATCACACTGATCCCAGCTGAGCAGGCGGATGACAGGTCTGTGTCCGCTCTGCTTAAGCAGTACGCTCTTCCCTATGGGCAGTCTGATGTAAATGTCTGTAAATGCCTGTCTGTTTACAACCGACTGTCATCCAATCCACCAGACAGATGGGGAATGGATCCCCCATCCCTTGATTTTTAGTGGATAGGATCGGATCAGGTGTCAGCGGTGTAAACGGACATATGCCTCTGCTCCATAGAGCACAATGGATGATCCGGGATAGGGGAAAAAAACTGACAGGTGGCCCAGATCAGCCCACTTGTGAGAAAGAGGCCTTAGTAGTAGTCTACGTAACCTGCTACATATAACTTCTTTATGACTCCAGTGGCCAAAATGGTCACCCTCCTTAAGGTTTTGAGATGGCCATCTCCTCCATTACTACAATTTTTCCCCCTAACAGTGGTATCAGTTTGCATAGAAGTGGGGCTTTTTTTCCAAAGCAATCAAATGAAGGAAAATACAAAAAATCCTTTTTTTGCTTGCATATGATCAGATTATGGAAGTCAGCAGAGCTTCACCACATTCACTAAGCTCTGCATAAACTTCCTTGCAAAGTGAACAGCCCATTTGCCTTTAGTAAATCAACAACTATTCTCCCAGTACAGTGTTTTACCTCTGAAAAGGTGGTCCTGTTGCTCCAACCAGACACATGCAGATTTATGTAACACTATATATTCAACAAAAACATAAAAATACAAATCACGATTTAATGTTTTTCTCTCTGGTGTGACAAATATTGTGCTGCCATTAAAGTCCCACCATTTGTTTTATTGTGTTTATTCATACCGTAGATCATTGAGGGATGTAGGTACCCTAAGTGAAAGAGGGACATATTATAATTATACATATACAATGTTTCAATACATTCTGTTGGCTGCAATTAACATTTGCTCTTTTGTTTATTGCAGACTGGAAACATGCATCTCATGAGACTACTGTTTAATGTAGTCCTAATAATATAGATGGATTGAGAGAGAAAAGGGAGTGTTGTTTATTGATCAGCAACTGAGCTTACTCTTAAATGGTCATTAATGTTTGATTATGGCATTTGTCTTCAAATTAATTGGGCTTGTCATGGAAGAATCTGTAGTCATCACATGAATATTTAATAAATATTTAGGTCCTGTCTTGCAAAGCACAATCTAATACAGATACTATGCCTTGAAAACGTATTCATACCCCTTGACATTTTCCACATTTTGCCATGCTACAACCAAAAACTTAAATGTATTTTATTGGGAATTTTGATGTGATAGACCGACACAAAGTGGCACATAATTGTGAAATGGAAGGAAAATGGTAAATGCGTGCATTTTTTCAGCCCATACTTTGTAGAACCACCTTTCACTGCAATTACAGCTGAAAGTCTTTTTGGTGATGTCTTTACCAGCTTTGCACATCTAGAGTGTGACATTTTTACCCATTATTTTTTGGGAAATAGCTCAAGCTCTGTCAGATTGGATGGAGAGTGTCTATGAACAGCAATTTTCAAGTCTTGCCACAGATTCTCATTTGGATTTGGGTCTGGACTTTGATTTGGCCATTCTAACACATAAATATGCTTTGATCTAAACCATTTCATTGTAGCTCTGGTTGAATTTTTAGGGTCGTTGTCCAGACAACAGGTTTTCTTGTAAGATTGCCCTGTATTTGGCTCAATCTATCTTCCCATCAACTCTGACCAGCTTCTCTGTCCCTGATTAAGAAAAGCATCCCCGCAACATGATGTTGCCACCACCATGTTTCCAGGTGGGGATGGTGTGTTCAGAGTTATGGGTCGAGTTAGTTTTCCGCCACACATAGCATTTTGCTTTTAGTCTCTTCTGACCAGAGCACCCCTCTTCCACATGTTTGCTATGTCCCCTACATGGCTTCTCGCAAACTGCAAATGAGACTTCTTATGACTTTCTTTCAACAATAGCTTTCTTCTTGCCACTCTTCCATAAAGGCCAGATTTGTGGAGTAAATGATTAATAGTTGTCCTGTGGACAGATTCTCCCACCTAAACTGTGGATCTTTGCAGCTCCTCCAGAGTTACCATGGGCCTCTTTGGTGCTTATTTGAGTAATGCTCCTTGCCCAGCCTGTCAGTTTAGGTGGATGGCCACGTCTTGGTATGTTTGCAGTCGTGTCATACTCTATTCCATTTTCGGATAATGGATTGAACAGTGCTCCGTGAGATGTTCAAAGCTTGCCCTGCTTTAAACAACTTTATCCCTGATCTGTCTGGTGTGTTCCTTGGCCTTCATGATGCAGCTTGTTCACTAAGGTTCTCTAACATGTATATATGTGGATTCTGGATGTTGAGACTATTACCACCAGTCATAATTATAACTATAGAGCACAAGTACAGGTTAAGAATAGATGATAGCTAAGGCATCACTAGTAAAGTGAAATTCATGTTTTATGATATGATAAAATCTATGTGTTCATATGTCTCACAGTAGAACATTAATCTGACAAATCACATACGAAGTTCTGATCTACAGTTCATTTCAAATCTTCAAATACCTTACAAAGTTATTAATATTTATTAAAAGTGTTGTGAAACCTAAGCTTCAAATTTTAGCCATATTTTTTTAAATAGGATTTTCTAAACTAAAATAATGCATCTTTCAGTTTATTGCTTTTGCGAGAAATTTCTTTAAATGGACATGTGAAAACAGGCTAATATTACTAAACAATGATACTAAATGATCCCACAAATACGCCTATCTGTTATATTGTATTTACAGTGCCTTGAAAAAGTATTCGTACCCTTTGAAATTTTCCACATTTTGTCAAGTTACAACCAAAAATGTAAATGTATTTTATTGGGATTTTATGTGATAGACCAACACAAAGTGGCACATAATTGTGATGTGGAAGGAAAGTGATAAATGGTTTTGATTTTTTTTTACAAATAAATATCTGAAAAGTGTGGCATGCATTTGTATTCAGACCCCTTAACTCTGATACCCCCTCCACACAGCAGAAGAACTGTGTTGTGAATAGACAAGCTGTTTGTTGAGCTCTCTCTCCAGACACAAATTTGTCTCATGTGTCGGTAAACCTTGTCAGAAGTGACTCATGCTGGTAATAGAGGAAAAAAGCACCAGATAGAAATGACACTTAGAGCCTTGGAGGGAGATAAGTAAACACTGCATGTATTTGTGCTTTGCTCAGCTTTCATGAATGAGGTTTACAACCACTTTAAGGTAATGATGGTACACAATATTTAACCCATGTAATACAGAATATTCCTATGCAGGAGGGTTTTAACTTCTGTCAGTTTTAGGTCTTATCTAATGCCCCGTACACACGATCACTTTTTTTTGAAAAAAAAAAAAATGTTTCCAACTTCATCATTAAAAATTATGTTGCCCACACACCATCGTTTTTGAAAAATGATGAACAAAGCGACGGCACTCTAAAGGGGAAGTTCTATTTGCCTTGAGGCTGCTTTTAGCTGGTTACTTGTTAGTAAAAGATGATTTGTGCTTTTTTGTCTGTTACAGCGTGATGAATGTGCTTACTCCATTATGAATGGTAGTTTTACCTCCTGTCTCCTAACTCGCTTCTGGGCATGTGCGGGTTTAAAACTTTGTTTTTGCCCACACACTCATTTTTTATGACACAAAAAATGACATTTTAAAAAATGACATAAAAAATTGAAGCATGTTTAAATTTTTTTTTTTGTCGTTTTTCACAAAACAAAAAATGTCATTTTTTTTTCATCACAAAAAGTGATCGAGTGTACACGGCATTAGTCTCTAGGTGGATTTCACTTAATTTCTGAGAACTCCACAGAAAAGACAGAATCTGCAATAAAAAAACTCAGCTTTCCTGACAAACTGACTGTTTGTGACAGTTGTGGGGTCAGGTCACTTTTTATTGCAGCTAGCATTCTACTCCTGCACAAGACAATATAACCCACTGGTTCTGATTGATCTTCAATCAATCGCTGGATCACTCAATGCACGATAGTGAAAGGGCCTGTTCACACCATATGTGTTGGGCTGTACAGGGTAGTCTTGCCCAATGCATAGACAAGTTTACACTACTGAGCTGTAAGGATGTGCGATGAAAAAAGTATGTGCTCCCCTTTAATCACTGCAGAGTGCTGCAACGCATTATACAGCATTGTATCACGCTGCAGTGCATAAAGCTATTTCCTTTTCACTTTGAATATGCAGTCATCTGCAGATGCTTATAACATGATTGGATAGGTAAATATAAAAATGTATATTCACAAAATTTTTGAGTCAATATTCTCAACCCTTCAGTAAATCACCCAAAATGTCCCAGAGAGCATGAGGGATTACTCTTCCAAACCGCCCCACAGATGTTCTCACCCTTCCCCACTCTGTCCAAAACAAAAAAAAAAAGTTTTGTGAAGCTGTGCTTTACATTATACTATAAAGTTCTATTGAAATTAGGAAAATATAATGTCTTCTTCCAGTGAAATTAAGATGGCCTAATAAATGAGTATTAAAGAAATATTATTGGGTGGCTTCCTTTTGTTTTCAATAGGCTTAAAACCCTGCATTTCCTAAGAACATATAGGGCCAGATTCAGAAAGCATTTACGCCAGCGTATCTATAGATGCGCCGCGTAAGTGTCAAGATGCGCCGTTCTATCTGTGTGCCGTACCCAGAAAACCACATATGCCAGAAAATTTGCTTCGTCCGACCTGCATAACTTGCCAGCGCCGGCGTATCGCCGGGGTATCGTTACGCGTGGCGCATATGCGCGCACACCTAGATTAGTATGCAAATATGCAAATGAGGCAGATACGGCGATTCAGAAACGTACGTTTGTGCGGCGCTGGCTCCGCGCGGTGTGCTTAAGCTGTACGTCTGGCCTAAAGTTACCCCTCATAAAGCAGGGGTAACTTTGCAGCAGACATGCACAGGTCAGCTGGAGAGCAGCTACAGCAGCACCGTTACGGACGATTTGAGCAACTACACTTGCAGGACAACACACATCTGTGCGCCAACATGCCAGGGGCAGCCATGGTCATAGCACTACTGCGTCTACGGGCACGTAGGAGGGCATGGGAGAGGATTTTCCGAACGTGCATTAGCCTCTTTGGCATGGGTGATTCGGAGGTGTATCGCATGTTCAGATTCAGCCCTGATGCCATCCTAGAAATTACCACAGCCCTGCAGGATGACATCACCAGCCAGACACACCGCGTACAAGCAGTGCAGCCACTGGTCAAGGTACTGGTAACAGTGGATCTTTTCAGCGTACAAGTGGAGTTGTGGCTGGGCTGTCACAATCCACCATGAGCAGATGTGTGCACCAGGTTGTCCCCGCAATCCTCAGACGAATGTCTCACCACATCATCAGACCCACCACTGAGCATCTGCGGCAGAAGGCAATGCTGGATTTCTACTGGATTGCAGGATTTCCACGCACCATCGGGGCCATTGATTGCACACATGTGGCACTACAGCCCCCCCGTGCCACAGAGCACCTATACCGCAATCGTAAGCATTGGCATTCCATCAATGTACAGGTGATAGCCGATGCCCAACGCCTCATATGGCACGTCTGTGCCAAACACCCCGGGTCCTGCCATGATAGCTACATATACCGTCACAGCCCCATCCCAGCACAATTTGAACAGAACGTGTACAGGGACAGCTGGTTGCTTGGTGAGTGACATGGGTGGCAGGCATGACTGTCCGACCCCATGATGCAGACATCACAAGGGGCACATACATGGCTAACATCCTCCTGTCTTTTCCCTTCCAGGTGACTCGGCATATGCACTTGGACCCCATCTCATGACTCCAATCCGGGATCCCGACACCAGAGGAGAGAGAAAATACAATGAAGCACACATCAAAACCCGTGCAGTGGTGGAGCAAACCATCTCTATGGCAGCTGTATTGGCCTGTATGGCCACTGCCAGGCTCCAGACCTCTGCCACAAGGCCTGATGTGGTGGCCTGGACAATTGCCGAGCAGTTTGCACTGACATCCTGCAGGCTGTCAGTCAGGTTAGTACTCTGAGCACCCTGCTGGGTCAGGGCCTGCTGGACTGCCAGTGTGCACGCAGCCTGGGTCTGGGCCGAGGAGGCCAGGCTCTCTGCCATACTGCGCATATCAGCTGCTATAGAGCCTAGATGGCGGGACTGCCGGGCCTGGTCCCTCGCTAAATACTCCTCCAAGGCAGCTGGATCACCCCTGGTCTTCTTAGTAGCCTTCCTTGGGGCAGGAGAAGCTTGAGGCCGTGTGTATGGGGAGACCCTTGAGGGACTTCCCCTGATGGAGGGGGAGGATGAGGGGATATCCCTGATGGGGGAGGAGGCCCTTGAGGGGATATTCCTGATGGGGGAGGTTGTTTGTGAGGGTCCTGGCATATGGATCTCCTCCAGAAAGTAGACCCCTCCCTCAAGAGCAAAGTGCTCCTCCTCCACTTCCTCCAGAGGAGAGGTGTGGGCAGAGTTCTCCCTAGAGGTCGTGGGTTGGCCATCAGCCGACGAGGGGACAGCTCCCTCCTGGGCATCTGTGGATGACACAAAACATTCACATGTTGGTGGACCCACACACTTGTAACATGTTCCCTCCCCCCCCCCACATGCGACACCCCGGATAGGAGATAAAGCACACTAACCTGTCCTCAAGGCCTGATCCAAGGATTCATAGCCTGGAACTCCCTCCACCTGCTCCCTCTCCAGGGACTGGGCAATGTCCTGCTCTTCAGGAGTGAGGGGGATCTTGTGGGCAGGTCCACCTCCTGTGCCCCTGGCGTGCCTACTCATATTGGCCAGCTTTTCCTTGACCAGGCGACGCAGGTCATTTATTTTCTTTGCAATGTCCTTTGGGGTCTGGACCTCATTTGATAAAGAATTGACCTGGGCAGTGATTTGCTGCAGGATCTCCTCCTTCCTCTGCTTGCTCGTCTGCCCACTCTGTGCCCCATTGAGGCATGCACCATATTGTGAGTTGCCCTCAATAATAATTGCCCTCTCTTCAGGGCTGAAATTCCTCTTTCTCCTCTCCTTTGCAGGCATGGCTCAAAAAAGATGGAGGCAATTTCCGTTCGACGGGCGCTTTTATACACTGGACTGGCGTATCTTAGGGGTTACGACGTGCGGAGGTGTGCGCATGCGCAGAAGGGTGTAGAACTGACGTCCACGTGACGGCGCATGCGCCGTTCGTTCGGCCCTTCATTTGCATGGGGTCACGCATCATTAACATGGATCACGCCCACTTCCTTCCTACTTTGAATTACGACGGCTTACGCCGAAGAATTTACGTTACACCGCCGCATCGTCGGGCGCATTGGCTTTCTGAATATCAGCTGGCGTCTTCACGCTACGCCGGCATAGCGGAAAAAATATACTCTACGCATGCATAAAGATGCGCTGATGTATCTGAATCTGGCCCATAGTTTTTTTAAATGTCCCTTGGATGAATGGTGTGTCATATCTGGTGCCCAAGTAGGGACAGGGCTCGACCAATCTCAGGCGGCAGGTCGCCATGGTGACTAGAAAGTGCTTCCTGGCGCCTGGGCATTTGTCACCCCCAGTGGCGTAGTGTAGGGAAGGGGGCAGCTAGGCACGAACAGGCTTTACCGAACAGACACCAGTCCTGTCAATTCCGGGCAGCAGGCAGGTGTCACTGTGCCTTGTGTGTGTATGAGGCTGGGAGTGCGGAGGGGCAGTGCTGTGTGGGTGGGTTAAAAGAGGAAAGGGACAGGACTATTATGAGTAGTGGGTTAGGTGGAGATGACAGGCTGCAGGGAAGTAGGAAGGGTCGGTCAGGGGAGGAGCAGAGCAGAGCTGACAGGGGAGTAGTGAAGCTGACAGGGTAGGAGCAGAGCCCCTGGCAGGAAGTGTCTCCTATGGGGCTCTCAGTGACACCATGCCAATGTAGACTCGAGCCTCCCGCTCCATGCTTCTGGAGTTCCTGCTACAGAATCATTGAACTCAGTCTCATCTCAGAGCAGGAGCCGGCAGTGCTGAATGGGGTCATCAATGGCCCAGAGCCGGACAACCCCTCGCAGGTGACCCCTGGGCAGTTTGGTCCCTCCCCCTGAACGGGCTCTGACTGGGGCTCAGAGTTGGGTCTGGGCAGCCTGGGACTAAGCTACTCCCTGGACAGCCCAGAGCCGGTGCGGCCACCTATCAGTGCTCATCAGTACAGCCTCAACAGTGCAGCCCGATCAGTGCAGCCTCATCAGTGCAGCCTAATCAGCGCTCATCAGTGCAGTCTCATCAGGGCCCATCAGTGCAGCCTCATCAGTGCAGCCTCTCCAGGGCTTATCAATGCAGCCTCATCAGGGCCCTCCGGTGCAGCCTCATCAGTGCTCATCAATGCACAACAATGCAGTCTCATCAGAACCCATCAGTGCAGCCTCATCAGGGCCCATCAGAGCAGCCTCATCAGTGCTCATCAATGCACATCAGTGCAGCCCCATATTTGCTCATCAGTGCAGCCTCATCAGTGTATATCAGAGCAGCCTCATCAGTGCCCATCAGTGCAGCCTGATTTATCACCCCACATCAGTGAAGAAGAATTTGCACAATTTTATAACAGAAATTAAGAAAGGAGTTTCTTTTTTCATAACTTTCTGGCTTTTTTCATATATTTATTAAAAAATAAAAACCCCAGTGCTGTTTAAATATCACCAAAAGAAAGCACTATTTGTGTGTAAAAAAAAGGATAAAAATGTCATATAGGTACAGTGTTGTATGACCACGCAATTGTCCTGACAGTGCTGAAAGCTGAAATTGGACTGGGCAGGAAGGAGGTGAAAGTGCCCAGTAATCAAGTGGTTAAAAAAAAAAATACCGGCTCCTAACTTTTTTAGCTGGCTCCTAGATTGAAAGCAAATTTGCCAAGCCATGAACAGGAATGTGTCTGCTATTACGTGACATTAAATGCTGAGCTATTATTCGGTATGACAGTGTGTAAGAGATTATATACAGTACAAAAATATATTATTCGCCATTACAGTCTGTGACAGACTGTGTACATTTACAGCTAGTTTGACAGTCCATGATATGTTAAATACGGTGACAATAGACAGTAAACAGTAGGTTGGAGATTTTGCACAGTGATATTAGGCAGTGTGACAGTAGGTGACAAATTATATATAGTGTAAATTATACAATTATATATACTGACATTAGTCAGTAAAATAGATTATGTAAAGCACCAGTAGTCAGCAAAATTAGTTGGTGCGATATCCGTTGGAAGATTCTATACAGTGACATTAGTCAATGTGACAATCAGGAACTAATTATGTACGATATACTACAGTATACAGTAGTATTCTTAATACCAGCCTTTCTCAATCTGTGATACAGGGGAATGTCTGTCTTTAGTGGCATCAGTAAGGAATTTAGTTTTCCCCCGCTAGTGCAGATTGGACCATGCTTGATATGTTTGTTTGCCTTTCTTTGGATTAAGTGTGGGTATAGAATTCTGTATATGGAGGTTTTCTATTTATTTATTTTTTCTATTGGTTGAACTAGATGGACTTTTGCCTTTATTTTTAAACCTATGTAACCTTTTTCAGACAGAGGATCCCTTATATACCTATTGGTCTCTAGAAAACCCTGCTAATAATTATTATAATTACAGCTCTGGGCCAATTCCAGTGAGAAATACAAACAAATATAAGAAGAAGGAATGTGGTATACTTAGATAATATGAGACCCAGGGCTGCTTTATATCACAAAATTGTTTCAGTAATAGAATAATAGTAAAATGAAACACTAATTCTGGCCAAAAATAAATGCAGACAATTGTAGAGTTCCCTCCCATTGGTGGTCAGTGAAGAAGCACCCACTTACATTGGTGACCAGTGGAAGGAGGACATCATTACACTGGGGGTCAGTGAAAAAATACTCCTCACTTTGATGGTCAGTGAGAAGAATGCCTTCCTAGCAAATTTCTAAAAAATAACATAGGTATTCCTGAGAGTCAGAAATCCAGGAGTCAAGGGATCCCTAGCAACTTCTACACAAAGTTTTTGAAAGCCTCCTCTATAGAGATGATAGGAGATTTATTGATATGAGTCAGTAGGACAAATTATGTATATGTTCTTTGATAGCCAGCCATACTTATATTAACTCATAATGAATTAATTAACAAACAACTATCCCAGCCCTCAGCAGTATAAAACTAGAGCACCCTTATGGGGACAGCACTTTGCTTTGGGCACTTTGCTGGGGTTCTTTCCTTTAGTGATTCTTCTAAGTAATTCTTCACACAAGTGATATACATTTCAGTGATTGCAAGAATCTAACATACATAGCAAACTTCTTTGAAAAGTACCAATCAGGCTGCAGGTGACCCTGTCTCTCTGTTCAGCTCTCTTTCCAGTCTGTAACATTTGCTCTCTACCACTTCTGACAGTTGTGTCCTCTCTCCTTAAACTTTCTTTCCTTCACCCCTCTTTTCCACCCCACAGCTTATATATATCACCCTCCCTTCTGTCATTTCACTATTACTGCACTTGCCAACTCCTGCTAATTTTACACCGACATGCTTATAAAACCTCCAGGGTGCCGGGGTATGCCCCTTCATGTAAATTGCACTCTCATATTACCTCCCTCACCCTTCTGCTTCTTCTAACCTCTGGTGACATATCTCCAAACCCTGGGCCTTCTCAATTTTACTGTGCCTAATGCTCCTATCACCTCACACCCTCTGGCAAAAGCCGCAATCTTAGTTCCCATACATCTTCTTCCCAAAACCAGCCTCCCCTTCTCCTGCGCCTTCTGGAATGCCTGCTGTGTGTGTAAAAATCTCACCTTCTACAACCTCATCACAAATTCCTTTACCCTACTTGCCATTAACAAAGCCTGGCTTTATAAATCTAAAACTGCTTCTGCTTCCCTCTCCCATGGTGGCCTTCTCTGGGCTCACTCCCCCTGATCCAGTGGACGGAAGGGGGGTGGATTGGGAATCCTAGCCCCACGCAATACCTATGAGGTATTTCACCCACCTCCTTGATGATTTTTCTGCCTGGATACCCTACTTTCTCTCTTCTGAAATCCCCACATTCTCGGCAACTTCAACATCTCTTTTAAGTCTAATATTACTTCTAAACTTCTCAGTCTAACCTCCTGTTTTGACCTGAAGCAATGGACAAAGGCTCCTACTCACTCTGATGTCAAAACCCTTGTCCTTGTATACTCCTATTCACTCTGTGCAACCTCATTTAACCCAGCTACTATAGAAGAGGTTGCTAAACTTTTTCTAATGCCCACCTAACCACCTGCCCCCTGTTCCCTCACAATTGATACGGTCACCCTCTTGCACTATTCTGCACTCTCTAACTCTCTAGATCTTCAACACTTTCTAACTCACATCTTCAATCTCACCCGCTCTTCTGGCATTTTCCCTAACTCTTAAAACATGTCACCTATGGCACTAGTCACCTTCATCCTTAAAAAGCCCTCACTGGACCCCACCAATCTAAACAACCTATGCACCATCTCTTTGCTCCCCTTTTCCTCCAAGCTCCTTGAACATCTGGTAACCGACTGAGCAACCATCTGACTAAGAACACTCTTCTTGATCCCCTTCAGTTTGGATTTTGCCTTCAACACTTCAAGAAAACTTCTCTCCTTGAACTCACAAACAATCTACGGCTAAAACCAATGAACACTATTCTGTACTCCTACTCCTGGACCTCTCTGCTGCTTTTTTACATGGTGCACTACCCCCTCCTCAAAAAAAAAAAAAAAACCTCTACTCCTTTGGTCTTCCTGACGGTACTCTTTGCTGGTTCTCATCCTAGCTATCCCACCACATCTTCAGTGTCACTTACAACTTCTCCTATTCCTTTCTTCATTGTAGTTCCCCAAGATTCTGTTCTTGGACCTCTCCTATTCTCAATCTACACTTCCTCCCTGGGTCAGTTAATTGCCTCCCATGGCTTTCAATACCTGTTCTATGTTGATGACATTCAAATTTACCCCTCCACCCCTCAGCTCACTCCATCAGTCTCCTCACGCATCACCAATTTACTAACCGACATATCAGCCTGGATGTCACACTACTTCCTCAAACTCAATCGATCCAAAACCAAGCTCATATTAATTCCTCCCCCACATGCCCTGACTTCTCCCTCAAAATCAATGGCTCAACTACCAATTAGTCTCCACACGCCAAGTTGTAATTCTGGACTCTGAACTATCCTTTCAGCCCCACACCCAATCACTGTCCAAAGATTGCCGCCTCAACTGCTGCAACATCTCCAAGATATGCCCCTTCCTAACCAATGACACCACAAAGCTTCTAATTTACTCCCTGGCCATCTCCCACGTCAAATACTGCATTTCCCTCCTCATTGGCTTATCCTTACAAAGGCTATCCCCCCCATCAGTTTGTCCTAAATGCTACCGCCAGATTCATCCACGGTACGAACCACTCAGTGTCTGCTACCCCCTCTGCTAATACCTCCACTGGCTTCCACTCAACCAACAAATTAAATTCAAGATACTAACAACTTACAAAGCCATCCACAACTCTGCCCCCAGTTGCATCACTAACTTAGTCTCAAAATATCAAAAATAATCGTTGTCTGCGTTCCTTCCAAGACCTCCGGCTCTCTAGCTCCCTTGTCACTTCCTCCCATGCTTGCCTCTAGGATTTCTCTCATCCTCTGGAACTCTCTACCCCAATCTGTCCTACTATCTCCTACTCTGTCCTCTTTCAGACAATCCCTGAAAACTCATCTTTTCAGAGAGCCCTATCCAGATCTCACCTAACAAACTGTACATTTATTTTCTCCATAAGCCCATCCCCCACAGTTACCACAATTACCTTTTGTATCTCCTGACTCTCCCTCTTAGATTTTAAGCTCTAATAAGCAGGGCCCTCTTCTTCATACTGTATTAATTGTACTGTCTGTCCTTATGTTGTAAAGTGCTGTGTAAACTGTTGGTGCTATAAAAATCCTGTATAATAATATTAATATATGGTAACATTAATGAGTATGACAAATTCTATGTAGTCACAGTAGTCAGTGATATTAGTTGGTGTGACAGCTGATGGACGATTCTATAAGTGACATCAAGACTGTGGTAGATGTTGATAGATTTATAGTGACACTCTTTGATGAGATATTTACAATAATACAATCTCAGTGTAAGTAAGGCCCAATACAGTTGACAATAAAACATAAAAATCTCACCAAGAAACAATGTGAAAGTGAAAACAAGAACATACAGAATAACAGCACTGTGCATATTGACAGTGCTGCTTAAAGTTCAAAGTGAACTTAAATTGGCTGAGGAGAGGGGGGCTGACCCAGACCATGTGTGCACTGTTTAGGGGTGGTGAAATGCATTGTTTTTTAACCTGAATTCAAAATTGCAAAAGAAAAAAAAAAATGTCGAACTTATGCACCTACATTGTGTTGCAATTCTGTGAGAGTCATTGTATGGAACTAAAGTATATAGGGTGACATTCAGTCAGCTGTACATTCAGTCAGCTGGCACGGACAGTGAGTAAGGTAAGTATAAAAAAATACAAAATATTCAGGAACTTTTTTTTTTGTATTGAGATGACAGGAAGTCATTAAATTGGGAAAGTTATTGGTATCTAATAAACAAAATTAATTGCTAAAAATGTTAAAATGTTATTCTGAATAATATTTTTTTTCATAACCTATATGTTAAAAGTGATCTGTCCTCTTTTCAAGTAAAACCACTACAATGGTTCACGTTAGGGTTGTCCCGATACCACTTTTTTAGGACCGAGTACAAGTACCGATACTTTTTTTCATGTACTCGCCGATACCGAATACCGATACTTTTTTTAAATGTCATGTGACAGTTTTCAAACCACAATACAGACTAAGGATATTTTCTTTAGAATTATGAAGAACTCTAACTCAAGACATTCTAAAAGAATAAAAATGAGTAAAAATGAATAAAAATGTTTTATTTTCTTGTCACGCAGTAGTACAAAACTCAAAGAATTTTCACAGAACATGTTGATAAATACAAAAAAAAGTATTCTATTTAGGTATCGGGAGCATTTGCACGAGTACAAGTACTCCCGCAAATACTCGGTATCGGTCCCGATACCGATACTAGTATCGGTATCTGGACAACCCTAGTTCACGTGATAGATAAAGTAAAAATATTTAATCTATTTATCCATTCCGAACGCTAGTTTTACCAGAACGAGCGCTTCCGTCTCATTACTTGCTTCTGAGCCTTGCGCTTTTTTTCACGTCGTTAAAGCCCACACACGACCATTTTTTACAACCTTAAAAACGTTGTGAAAAAATAGAGCATGTTCAAAAAATTTTAATGCCCATTTTTTAGATCGTGAAAAATGCTCTGGAGCCCACACACAATCGTTTTAAATGACATAAAAAAACCTTCATTTTTTAGAACCTGAAAAACGGTTGTGTGTACGCGGCATCAGGATCAGATGTACAGAAATGCAAATCGACTGGCTATATAGCTGTTTTCTGTGAGTTCAGTTTTAAAATGTCAAACACATCTCTATATTTTTAAAAATCTGTTTTACTACAGTGTGATCTTGCACGATGTATAACAAATTGGCGGAACCCATATAATGCTGCAGCAATTTCCCCCTGAATATATGCTGTTTCAGTAGAATGAGCGTGTCACTTACTGAGTTATTCCACTTACTTGAATATTAGGATTTGGATACAGTGTAATGAGTTTCCTGTCTATCTTCAAATCTCTAAAAATAAAGAATTCTGTGTTCTGTATTACTGTATGCACTATCCCCTGAGGTACCATGTGTAAGAGTCTATTTATACATCTTTTTACAGTAAATATAGATAAAAGGCTATTTATCACTTGCATTCAGCCAAAACTAAATGGATGGATCTGGAGAGGGAAAAAAAAAGCAGATCTAATAAAAATACAATACCCATCATCAGACAAAACATAATAAAAACATAACACACACAAACTGAATGGAAAATTTGAAGTGGGCACGGAGGGAAAATTACTTCTTTGGTATCAGGCACACAATGGGGGGGATTTACTAAAACTGGAGAGTGCAAAATGTGGTGCAGCTCTGCAGAGAAATCAATCAGCTTCCAGGTTTTTTAGTCAAAGGTTATTTGAACAAGTTGCAGTTAGAAGCTGATTGGCTACCATGCACAGCTGCACCACATTTTGCACGCTCCAGTTTTAGTAAATTAGACTCTATGGGCCAGATTCAGGTAGAGTTAGGCTGGAGTATCAGTGATACTCCAGCCTAACTGTCACTTTAAGCCGGCGTTTTTGTTTTCTGTAACCAGAAAACAAGAAACGCCGGGTTGGAGTTCCGATGCGAACGGCGTAATTGAATTTCGCCATCGCATCGCAACTTTAATTTAAAAATGGCGCCGGGGGCGTTCCCGCTGATTAATGCCGAAAAAATATGTTAATCAGCGGGAATCGGCAATTCACGATCGTATTCGGGCGCGACGCAGTGACTTTCCGACGTTTCCGTAAGCGATACGCGGCGTAAAGATAAAGCAGCCCCCTAGTGGAGTATCCTATGTTAAGTATAGCCGTCGTCATCGCGTCGAAAAAAAAAAAATTTGCGTCGCTTGCGTAAAACGTCCATGAATGGGGATTTGACGTCATTGACGTTCACTGACAGAATTTGGAGCATGCACACTGGGATGCATTGACAGTCGACGCATGCACAGTACGTTCGCCGCGGGATCGCGCTTAGTTTAAATAATACACGCCCCGTACCCGCCCAATTTGAATTCCGCCGGCTAATTTTCGATACGCTGCCGCAACTTTAGGAGCAAGTGCTTCATGAATAACAGCACTTGCTCTTAAAATTTCGCCAGAGTAACGTAAATGAGAAACGTTACTCCAGATTAAAGATGCTCCCATCTACCTGAATCTGGCCCAATGTTTCTTATTTGCATCCCTGACATTAATCAAACACCAACACTGAGTGAAAGAAAATACTGTATATACTTGAATATAAGCCAAGGCACCAAATTTTACCACAAAAAACTGGGAAAACGTATTGACTTGAGTATAAGACTAGAGTGTCCATCTGCATGCCTCACTGAGCCTCACTGTGTCCATGTTGTGCATGTCTCACTGTGCCCATGCCTCACTGTGCCCATGACTAGATTGACGTTTAACATGGGAGTCTATGGAAGGGGTGCCCGTGTTTGACAAATTGATGCTCCCCAAATGGGGCTACATGTGCGACAATTTCCGGGTCCATGGGACCTACGACTGTCCGAATCACTGGAGAAATGGCAGTTTAACATGGGAGTCTACAGAAGTGGTGTCCGGCTTTGAAAAACACGGTGCTCCCCGGCCGTAGGTCCCCCGGACAACAAACTTTGCACACTTGTTGCCAAGTTTTGGGTCCACGGAACCTACGGCCGGCCGGTACTGTGTTCCCAAAGTCCAGGAAATCTGGCGCAAAAAGTCGACTCGAGTATAAGCCGAGGGGGGCATTTTCAGCGCAAAAAAAAATTGCTGAAAAACTTGGCTTATACTCGAGTATATACGGTAGTGGTTATGTTGAAAAAATAAGTCTCACGTTAGACGAGTTGAATGATAGAAACTCCGTAAATAAGGATCATAATCCAAAATGAGTTTAGAATCGAAATTCACTTCATTATAAGATTGTGTTCTAATAATTAAAAAAAAAAAAAACTTATTTTATGGAACCTTCTAATATCCAATCATTGCATGTGTTAGCAACACCTTAATGACATCTAGATAGTAATACAGACCCACAGGTTCAGGGATATAACCCAAACAATAGGCATAAATGATTGTAATATGCTTGCATTGTGGGTTCACATGGGTGCACAGCACTTGTGACCCCTGGATATATCTAGGTCACTGTACACTGATGTTCAATGAACACTCTGATTCTAGTTTGTTGTGCATCTTGAACATCTACATAATACTTCGTTTGTGCCTTCAGTTGGATAAAGGGGGCTAAGTGATGGGTGTGTCAATATTATACCTGAAATTAAGAAAAAATAAAATCTATTGTAACTGGGGTGCATTTGTAAAAAATATATAAAGCAATTTGCACAGTGAAAGAAAGTGCAGCTACATTAGTTCTGTATGCTACTAGGGCAAAAATGTATATTATTATGTCCTGTTTTTCCTTGATTTATAACAGAAAATACTTAATTTGGCCCTTAGATGGCGCTAAGTTTGATAGGAAATGCATCTAGAAGGAAAGGTTTAACCACTTCGGGTCCGCGCTATTGACAGAACACGTCAACAGCCCGGACCTGAGGCGCCGGGGTCACGTCTTTTGACGTCATTTACTTGTAATTCCCCGCGCGCGCCACAGGGTGGCGTGCGGCGGGGGAAAAAAACAGTCCCGACGCATCACCGAGGATTCGATGCATGTACCCGGCGGCCGCGATGTCCGTCAGGTACACGCGATCGTCGGTGACAGAGCAGGAACGTGGAGCTCTGTGTGTAAACACAGAGCTCCACGTCCTGTCAGGGAGAGGTGACAGATGCTGTTTCTCTTGTACATAGGGAGACAGCATCGATCACCTCCCCCAGTCACCCCCCTCCCCCCACACAGTTAGAACACACCCAGGCAATACATTTAACCCCTTCCTCACCCCCTAGTGTTAACCCCTTCAATGCCAGTCACATTTATACAGTAATTAGTGCATATTTATAGCACTGGTCGCTGTATAAATGTGAATGGCGCCAAAAATGTGTCAAAAGTGTCCGATGTGTCCGCCGCAATATCGCAGTCAAAATAAAAATCGCAGATCGCCGCCATTACTAGTAAAAAAAAGATATTAAAAAAAAATCATAATTCTGTCCCCTATTTTGTAGGTGCTATGACTTTTGCGCAAAGCAGTCATTTATTGCGATTTTTTTTTACAAAAATATGTAGAAGAATACGTATCGGCCTTAACTGAGAAAAAAAAATATTTAAAAAATAAATAAAAATTGGGATATTTATTATAGCAACAAGTAAAAAATATATATATATTTTTAAATTGTCACTCTTTTTTTGTTTATAACGCAAAAAATAAAAACCGCACGGGCGATCAAATACCACCAAAAGAAAGCGCTATTTGTGGGGAAAAAAGGACGCCAATTTTGTTTGGGTGCCACGTCGCACGACCGCGCAATTGTCAATTAAAGCGACGCAGTGCCGCAAGCTGAAATTTCGCCTGGGCACGAAGGGGGTTTATGTGCCCAGTAAGCAAGTGGTTAAAGGTTGTAATGTAAGCGATGGCAGCGCTGCCCATCGATTTCAATGGCAAGGGCAGTTTAGTATGTCTAAAGCAAGGCCAAGTAGCAAGAGAGCTGTTGGCATAGTCATTACATTAGGCAAGCCATATACAATTTGAATCTCAGCCGGCTCAGCAAGAACCCGCAGAGATTCAATCTGCATATAGTCAGGCTTAAAATACTAAATTGATCGATCAATCAACTTGGGTACAACCAGCATGCCCCGGTTTTACCTGTGATTATCACTAGTGCCTGCTATCCACTATAATGACCGTTATCTCCGGTTGGGACGACAGGAGGGATTTCTGCATCAACACTGTTGGGTTGCAGGAAATACATTTTCTCCATGTATGGCTGGCCTTACTAGGTACAAGGGCTGCAGACAAAAGTTATCGGGAAGAAGAAAGAAGGGAAGCGATGCCGGCAAATCACTTTTACCATCAATTTTCCAGCTAACTACTCTGCCCTCAGTAGCTTACTCGTCTTTTTCAGCATATCAGATCTCAGGACCTAAGAATAAATTGTAAGCTTCACCATCAAGCAAGCAAGTTCTAACAGAGGTGGCATTTTTCAGTCACCAGCTCTCTGCAGCCTGAAGCCCGAAGGGCTCAGCAATCAGAGGTGTTTGATTGTCAGTTCTTGGTCTTAGAGCCAACAGTCGAACCAATGCTGCATCCACCTAGGTGAGTATACAGTACAGACCAAAAGTTTGAACACACCTTCTCATTCCAAGAGTTTTCTTTATTTTCATGACTATGAAAATTGTAGATTCACACTGAAGGCATCAAAACTATGAATTAACTCATGTGGAATTATATACATAACAAAAAAGTGTGAAACAACTGAAAATATGTCATATTCTAGGTTCTTCAAAGTAGCCACCTTTTGCTTTGATTACTGCTTTGATTACTGCACACTCTTGCCATTCTCTTGATGAGCTTCAAGAGGTAGCCACCTGAAATGGTTTTCCAACAGTCTTGAAGGAGTTCCCAGAGATGCTTAGCACTTGTTGGCCCTTTTGCCTTCACTCTGCGGTCCAGCTCACCCCAAACCATCTCGATTGGGTTCAGGTCTGGTGACTGTGGAGGCCAGGTCATCTGGCGCCCCCCCCCCCCCCCTATCACTCTCCTTCTTGGTCAAATAGCCCTTACACAGCCTGGAGGTGTGTTTGGGGTCATTGTCCTGTTGAAAAATAAATGATGGTCCAACTAAACGCAAACCGGATGGAATAGCATGCCGCTGCAAGATGCTGTGGTAGCCATGCTGGTTCAGTATGCCTTCAATTTTGAATAAATCCCCAACAGTGTCACCAGCAAAGCACCCCCACACCATCACCTTTTCTGCGTCGCACAAAGACACGGTGGTTGGAACCAAAGATCTCAAATTTGGACTCATCAGACCAAAGCACAGATTTCCACTGGTCTAATGTCCATTCCTTGGGCCAAATTCTCAGCTGAGATACGACGATGCATCTCCAGATACGCCGTCGTATCTCTGTTTCTGGCCCTGGCTATCTATGCGACTGATTCTTAGAATCAGTTACGAATAGATTTTGCTTAGATCCGACTTGCGTAAGTCACTTACACCGTCGGATCTAAGTTGTAATGTTACGCTAGGTGGTGTTCCCGTCTATTTCTGCGTTGAATATGCAAATGAGCGTGATACGCCGTTTCCTTAACGTATTTGCGCGCCGTTGTCGTAGTTTGCGTAAGCGTAAGGTTACCCCTACTATATGAGGGGTAACCTTTCGTAGGTCCGGCATACACCATGTTAGGTATGGATTTCGGGACAGCGTCGTGTTTTTCCATCATTTACGTAACTCGTCGTGAATAGGGCTGTATGTTAATTACGTTCACGTCGAAACCAATGTATTTGCGGCGTACTATGGAGCATGCGCAGTGGGCTACGTTTACGGCCGGCGCATGCGCAGTTCGTTCGGCGCGGGGGCGCGCTTCAGTTTAAATACAACACGCCCACCTCCTTCCTACTTTGAATTATGCAGCCTTAGGCCGGCCCATTAACAATACGCCGCCGCAAATTACAGAGCAAGTTCTTTGAAAATACAGCACTTGCCCGTAAAAGCTGCGGAGGCGTAGTGTACAATTTATTCTTAGGTCCTGAGATCTGATATGCTGAAAAAGACGAGTAAGCTACTGAGGGCAGAGTAGTTAGCTGTAAAATTGATGGTAAAAGTGATTTGCCTGCATTGCTTCCCTTCTTTCTTCTCCCCGAGAACTTTTGTCTGCAGCCCTTGTACCTAGTAAGGACAGACATATATATATATATATATATATTATGAATACCATATTTGTACCTAGTAAGGCCAGCCATATATATATATATATATATATATTATGAATACCATATTTCTAATCAGCTAAAAAAAAACTGTACTGATGAAATAAGCAAATGCAGCCAATCAAGAAACGTATAGCAGTCAAATTAAAGAAAGCCAAGAGCACTCATAATGCTTTGCCTCTCTCTCCTTCCATACAATTATATTGGCCAATAAGAATGTGTTGGGGCAAGCTTAGTTGCAAACTCCAACATCATTTGGAGCTTTACTTGATCAGAACAGCTGGAAATTGGGTAAAGAATGTCAGGGCCACAAAAGGATAAAATAGAGAAGTGGCCCCATGGGATTGTCACCCCTAACACCCATTTGTTTAATAAATACATGTTACATCTTAATAGAGGGCTAGGATAATTGTTAAGTACATGTGTCCCTATGGCTGCTTTGCTGGTTCTTTCTGTTTTGTGTTTCAGGTGACAAGCTACCTACTGTTACTAGGAAGTTTTATCTCAGCTGCAAAGCACTGGATTGGTGACAAATCCTTTGGCGGGAAACATCTAGCCAATGAGTGTAACCTTTTACTTATATCCTCTCCTGTCACTGGGAGCAGTCAGCATTTACCTCAGGTCTGTCAGCTGGACTCACCTCTGCATTCTCCTCAGCCTTCCTTTTTGATCTTTTGACCTGCTCTCCCACCCTCCCTCACTTTTATTCCCCTTGTCGCGGTCCCCCTTTATGTGGGAAATGTTGCCCACTTTGTGTGTGGACAGTGGTTGGTACGCGGTATACCGAGGGTTTTACCATCATCCTTCCATACTCCCCCTGTGAACGGATTACTCGGACAACAAGGATACCTTTCCAGGATACCGTGCACTCCAGACCCTGCATCAAGGATTCAAACCGTCTTCATCCAGTTGGTGAGAGCCGAGCGGACTGCGCCCCGGGAGCGTTCATGCCTTATCGATCTGCTGTCCACGACAGACAGGTCCAACATTTCTGGTAAGCGCAACATATCTTCACTTGAGATAAGTGCCATTCTGTCTCCAATGATCTACAAGGACATCTAACATCCATTCATTCGATTGGTGTTGGTGGACTATCACCTCACTTTTTTGTTATGGACCATTATCGCACCCCCTCAAGGGCCGCTGGTTGAATGGGATTGGCGTATTAAGTTAACCTTGTGTGTTGTCTAGGGGTGATTTTAGTGAGCAGAGTAATAAAAGAATGACCTTCAGTTTTCTGAATGCTGTATTCCCTGGTCCAACACGACCAACATCAACATGGGGTAGAGAGGAAAGGTTGATGAAAGGAGATAGCGTTGCGGATCAGGCTATAGAACAGTTCATCGCCACTCTAGCCAGAGTGGGTGAAGTGCCTCCGGACAGACTTTTGCCACAAGCCTGGCAGCCGGAATGTCACTTAAAGCGGAGCTCCACTCGCATTTTTTTTTTCAAAGTCGGCAGCTACTAACAGTGTAGCTGCTGACTTTGAATAAGGACACTTACCTGTCCTAGGCGCCCGCGCTGACGGCCCCCGCCGATGCCGATCCTCGAACCCGGCACCGCCATCCACAGTCAGGGAAACATGCAGTGAAGCGTGCGGCTTCACTGCCCGTTTCCTACTGCGCATGTGCGAGCAGCGCGGCGCTTTGTAAATGGTCCGGCTGCTTTCTGGGATACACACAGTTCCCAGAATGCAGCGCGGCCCATTCACAAGACTACACCGAGAAGAGGAGGAGGAAGAAAACCACACCGCGGAAGATGAGGGCAGATTCGGGACTTCCGCATAGCAACAGCCTATTTAGGGTGAGTATTTTTTATTTTTTCCATTTAATTTTTTTTTAAAATTTTTGAAAAAAAATAATCAGGGTGGAGCTCCGCTTTAAGGTTGCTGGGAGGAACACGTCTCTCTCTCACTGACTTGGCTCTAGTTGAATTTGGTGTTTTTAGGATGAAGACCTCTGCCACAGGCCTAATGCTGGACTGTAGAGTGAATCCTCCCAGAAAGTTCTCTTTTCAATGGTGATCACCAGTTGACAGTCTATGGTTATCTGTCAGTTCCTGGCGACCAGATGCCCGGTGGTTCGTTCAAGCCCTTTTGGATCACCTGCCTCCTGATTCTCCTCAAGCCGATCCCCCACCGAACAGCATACAGGCTTAGGATCTCTTTAATAGGAATGGGCCCCCAGCAAGTCTCTAGGGCCCCTTTCAGCATCAGCAGGGAACTCCGCGTAACATGCGACCCCGGCCTGGTTGGCCATTTTGCCGGGGTCCATTGCGTGAGCACACCCTGAAGGTGGGTGCCGCACCTGGAACCCGCGAAGAACCTGCACCTGGAACCCGCAAAGAGATATACCCTTCCCCAGCATGCTCCGCGAGGGAAAACTCCTCCAATTAGCTGCTGGGGAAAAGCGGCTCTGCCTGAATCCCTCTGGCGCCACCTGCCACCCAGAGATGGGACTACATCTCTGGAGCACAGAATGACCAACAGGATAATTCAGGGCTGACAGCAGCCCAATTTAGCAAATTTAGGAGTGGGAGCAGCATAAATCTTCCACTCTCCCACTAACTTTAGTGTAGCGCCTTTTCTGAAAGAAAGGGGATACTACACCTAATAAATATGACATGCCTGTTTTTCTGCTTTTTAGTAAATTGGGAAGCCCATAGAACAGGGGTGTCAACTCAATTTCATTGTGGGCCGCATCAGCATTATGATTGCCCTCAAAAGGGCCAGCTCTATCTGTAAGATTAGATGTCAAAAGCCACTCCACCATCAGAAGTTGAGTCCCCCACTCTCCCTTACATCAGTGTACCCCCATTTCCATATGCTGCTGCTGGGAAGAAGCTGGATGCATTGCTTGAAAGCAGAAAGTAAGGGTCTGGAGGAGAACCAGAGGAGGGCTGGAGAGGTGCGAGGGCCACATTAAATGGCCTGGAGGGCCGGATTCGGCCCCGCGGGCCTTGTGTTTGACACGTGTGCCATTGAAGGCAATGGTAATGTATCAAAACTTCAACTATTTCACCTAAAATACAAATGAAAAAAAACAACACATTGAAAACGTGCCTTAATAACACACGTCAACGCACCAAGGAAATGCACTTTGATGCAAGACAACACACCTGCCTAACGCTACAAAAAAGCCCCTCTACACACACACACACTTCGTCTGGGGTCTATGCTCTATTCACGAAACATGTCGGGAGGACTCCACTGCTGCCCTACTTGTATACAAGCGTTTTTTATTCAGCTAAAATGTAAGTTTGACCGCTGTAAATAAATATTTTATTTTCTACATAACGGGATTACGCTATGTGGCCACTTCTTTCTCTTGTCTCTTCCAATATCCATTCATTGTGAGAACATCCATTTGGGGATCGTACTCCCAGCTGGGCTTCGTCCATCCATCCCACAGAGTTTATCTGATGACCAGCCATCATACTGCCCTGCTAAGGAGCCCATTTTGACATCAGCTAAATACAAGCCTACTTTGACTTTCAGTGGTGTAAGCCAGCTGAAGTCAATTGGTTCCGGTAAGCCTGCATTGCTTTCAGTGGTGTGAAAAACTTAGTGGAGAAGCTATTTAACATTCACCAATCACCAGATTGACTGTTATTTTCACATCAAGATTTATAACCTTTATTTATTATTCACTTAATATTATTTTTTCCTTTCACGGGAGATTATTATACTTGGCATCTATTGGCCATTAATTGATTCATGTTTGTCCAAGAAATGAATTATCACTGTTTGTTGGCACATGTGTTTTATGTATATGTGTGAAATCGCATTCATTAGCAGTTGAACATATTATGTAATACTATCACACTAATAGATTATTTTGTTTATCACGCACCAGTCACATAGTGCCTGTCCCTGAATTTTCCAGGGTCTTATATTTGGTTTCACAATTTTATTTCATTTTTTTTTGTGTGTCTCAGACTATCATTAATAGATAGTCATTCCAAGCGCTACACATTCTTCTACATATCCCCGCGTAATTCAAAGGGGGCGGCTTGTATTTAAATTAAGCGCGCCCCCGCGCCAATCGAACTGCGCATGCGCCGGCCGTAAAAATAGCCCGGTGCGCATGCTCCAGCTCACGACGAAAAACGTCAATGAAGCCGACGTGAGCGTCATTGACATAAAGTTCTATTTGCAAACTACTTAGTAAAACAACGTAACATGGCATACGACGGAACTTCGTAAGCCTACCCCTCATATAGCAGGGGTAGGTTTACGCTTACGGAAACGATGTAAACGACGACGAGGCGGCGTAAAAACGTTCGGGAATTGGCGTATTAGGCTCATTTGCATAGGCAAATGAGAAATCAAGGTAAAGGCCACCTAGCGGCCAGCAAAGGAATTACATCTAAGATCCGACGGTGTAAGTGTCTTACACCTGTCGGATCTTCGCCGTATCTATGCGTAAATTATTCTAGGAATCAGACGCATAGATACCTGGGGAAAAAAACAGAGATACGACGGTGTTTCCTGCGATACACCGGCGTATGTATTTTGAGAATCTGGCCCAGAGTGTGGTAATGTGTATTAAAGTAGCTTTTAAAGCTTGATCTTGCTAATGCTGAAACACAGTGCTGCTTACTGTATATAGCACAAGCTAGAGTATGTTAGAGAAGCAGCCAGTTTATTCTGGCATACAAAAGATGGTTTGGTCCAAGCTGTCCCAAATTATTTTAGTGACAGGAAACCTAGAATTCTCTTTTAAAGTATAACTATGGACCAAACCCCCAAATCACATACTTTTTTATAAATTTGTTTTGCTTTTTATTACCAGTTGATTTCACCAGTAGATCTTTTATTTTTTCACTTCCTTTAACCACTTAAGGACCCATTCACGCCGATATACGTCGGCAGAATAGCACGGCTGGGCACAATCACGTACCTGTAGGTGTCTCTTTAAGCCCAGCCATGGGGTCACGAGCGCGCCGCCGGCGGGATGCTCGCGACCCGGTTCGAAGCTCCGTGACCGCACCCGCGGGACCCGATCGTCGCTGGTGTCCAGCGAACGGTCCCTGGAGCTGAAGAACGGGGAGAGGTGTGTATTAAATGTGTGTTAAACACACCTTCCCAGTTCTTCATTGTGGCAGTGGCAGTGATCATCTGTTCCATGATATAGGGAAAGACGATCACTGACATCACACGTCCAGCCCCGCCCCCCTACAGTTAGAAACACATATGAGGTCACGCTTAACCCCTACAGCGCCCCCCTAGTGTTTAACTCCTAAACTGCAATTGTAATTTTCACAGTGCATTTTTATAGCACTTTTTGCTGTGAAAATGACAATGGTCCCCAAAAATGTGTCAAAATTGTCCGATGTGTCCGCCATAATGTCGCAGTCACAAAAAAAACGCTGATCGCCGCCATAAGTAGTAAAAAAAAAAAATTATTAATGCAATAAAACTATCCCCTATTTTGTAAACCATATACATTTTGCACAAACCAATAGATAAGCGCTTATTGCGATTTTTTTACCAGAAATAGGTAGAAGAATACGTATTGGCCTAAACTGAGGGAAAAAAGTGTATATATTTTTGGGGGATATTTATTATAGCAAAAAGTAAAAAATATTGCATTGTTTTCAAAATTGTCACTTTATTTTTGTTTATAGCGCAAAAAATTAAAACCCAAGAGTTGATCAAATACCACCAAAAGAAATTGCAAAAAGGGGCCTGATCCTTAACCTGCATAATGGTCCGGGTCTTAAGTGGTTAACAAATCAAGCTGTTCAGCAAAGGTTTCAGTTACTTACACAGGGGTTCTTCCTGCCAACCCTAAGCCTTAAGCTGACACATATAAACTCGGAAATTAATGCAGGTGTATATAATACATTCAGAATAGTGAAGCAGAAATTTGCACAAACAGGCTGGATATCAGGGCATGTGACAAGCAAGCATATTCATAAAACAAACTGGTAGTCAGGGCAGATGTTAGACTAAAGTAGAATCCAGGGGAAATCTATGAAATAGTTTTTAATTGTGTTTTTTTTCTGCCATATTGGCTGACTGTTTAATAAATATGGTTGTGAAAAAACTGTGAAACACGTTGATCTAATGCCGCGTACACACGATCACTTTTTGTGATGTAAAAAACGTTGTTTTATCTCATGAAACAAAACAACGTTTTTCAAACTTCATTTAAAGAAACGATGTTGCATACACACCATCATTTTCTGAAAATGCTCTTGCAAAGCGCGGTTACGTAAGACACTTTCGATGGCACTCCATTGAAGCTCCTGTCTCATAACTTGCTTCTGAGCATGCGCGGGTTTAAAAACGCTGTTTTAAACGTCGTTTTGCCCACACACGATCATTTTTTGTGAAACAAAAGACGACATTCTGAAAAACGACATAAAAAATTCAAGCATGTTCGAATTTTTTTTTGGTCGTTTTTTTGAAGACATAAAACGACGTTTTGCCCACACACGATCATTTTAACCACTTCAGCCCCGAGCCTGTTTTTCATATTCGGTGCTTACGAGACTAAAACATTTTTTTTTGCTAGAAAATTATTTAAAACCCCCAAACATTATATATTTTTTTTTTCTAACACCCTAGAGAATAAAATGGCGGTCATTGCAATACTTTTTCTCACACCGTATTTGCGCAGCGGTCTTACAAGCGCACTTTTTTTGGAAAAAATTCACTTTCTTGAATTAAAAAATAAGACAACAATAAATTTGGCCCAATTTTTTTATATATTGTGAAAGATGATGTTACGCCGAGTAAAATGATACCCAACATGTCACTCTTAAAAATTGCGCCCGCTCGTGGCATGGCGTTAAACTTTTACCCTTAAAAATCTCGATAGGCGACGTTTAAAAAATTCTACAGGTTGCATTTTTTGAGATGCAGAGGAGGTCTAGGGCTAGAATTATTGCTCTCGCTCTAACGATCGCGGCGATACCTCACTTGTGTGGTTTGAACACCGTTTTCATATGCGGGCGCTACTCGCGTATGCGTTTGCTTCTGCGCGCGAGCTCGTCGGGACGGGGCACTTTAAAAAAAAATTTTTGGGGTTTTCGTTTTTATTTTTATTTATTTTATAATTTTAAATACTGAAAAAAAAAAAAAAAAAAAATGATCACTTTTATTCCTATTACAAGGAATGTAAACATCCCCTGTAATAGAAAAAAGCATGACAGGTCCTCTTATATATGAGATCTGGGGTCAAAAAGACCTCAGATCTCATATTCAGGCTTAAATGCAAAAAAAAAAAAAAAAAAAGTCAAAATGTAAACAAATTAAATGTCTCTTTAAGACGCTGGGCGGAAATGACGTTTTGACGTCACTTCCGCCCAGCAGAGGGAGGGGGACGGCTGAGGGACATTTTTTCCCTCAGTCACATCCCCGGACAGACGACGAGCGGACCCGATCGCCTCCGCCGCTACCGACGGCTACGGTAAGCGGCGGAGGGCGCGGGAGAGCGGCGGGAGGGGGGGGGGCACCCTCTCCCGCCGCCGGTAACGGCGATCTCGCGGCGAATCCGCCGCGATGACCGCCGTTATCGTTAACAGGACCGCCCCACGAAGAGATGGATATCTCGGTTGTGGCAGCAGCTGCTGCCGTTACCGAGATATCCATCTTCAAAAAAATTACGTCTTTGGACGTGGGGCGGAAATGAAGTGGTTAAATGACGTTTTTTAAAACATAGTTTTGTTTCATCACAAAAAACGACCGTGTGTACGCGGCATAAGACATTGTTGGTTGACGATTATGTGCAACAAATGTGATTTATGTTAATTTTTTTATAAACTATGATGGATTGTATGCAATTTCATGGTCTCTATGTGATACAATCAGAGTTCTACTTTTTGTAAGGGCTCTTTCACACGGAGCAGACCGTTTTTGATCTGCCCCGTGTGTGTCCGTCGGCTCAGCGGGGATCATCCGTAAATCCCCGCTGAGCTGTCGGCGGACAGGGCGGTCCCCGCACACTGTGCAGAGACCGCCCTGTCTTTCCTCTGCTCTCCCCTATGGGGAATCGGATGAATATGGACCGTCTGTCCGTATTCATCCAATCCAATCCGCCAGACGGAAGAAAAATTGTGTTTTCTTCCGTCCGAAAAAACAGATCTTTGCGGACGCGGATCTTTGCGGATGCGGATCTTTGTGGATGTTAGTGGATGCATCATCCGCTAACGTCCACAATCCCATAGGGATGCATTACAAGTCTGTAAACAGACTTGTAAAAAACGGACCGCTTGTCCGTACGTGTGAAAGGGCCCTAAGTAAAAAAAATGTGCATTAATTATTTTTTGTTGCAGAAGCATGGAAAGCATTGTACCAGCAATCAATGCATCAGGTTTACATGCCGTATGGGTAAGCCAATACTCAGTGACAGGAACACTCACAGCGCTGCAGTAGTTCATTGAGAACTGCAGGCTGACAGCTGATAAGGATGTTGGGGCTTGTAGTTCATTCAAACACATGGAACACCCCCATAATTACTTACCTGTGCCCCATCTCTCTCCAGCGATGTTCCCAAATGTCTAAGCCCTCCAGGACATTCCTCCTGATTGGCCAATCAAGGGAGAGTGGGGGCAGGCCCAGGTTGGGTCTCTGTGTCTGAATGGACACACAGAGCTGTGACTTAGCTCCAGTGCCGCCATGGCAATCTGCTGACTATTAGGGGAACTCGATAGATGGGAGAGGCCAGGAGCAGCAAAGAGGGACCCAAGAAGAGGAGGATCCGAGCTGCTCTATGCAAAACCCACTGCACAGAGGAGGACAGTATACCATGTTTGTAAAGGTTTGTTTTAAACAAAAGAAAACAATCACTTTAGTGCTAAAAATATGCACTGTAACTGTACTAATGACACTGGCTGGGAAGGGGTGAAACACCAAAGGCAATCAAAGGGATACATGTGTGCCTAGCCAGTGTTTGTGTTTACTTTTCACAAACAACTAAAATTAGAAGAGAAGTGGTTTAACCTTAAACAGTGTAAAGGGTTCTTTACTGTTAGAGAGGTAAGGATGTGAAATTCTCTTCCACAAGCAGTGGTTTCAGCATAGAGCATTGATAATTTCAAAAAACTATTAGATAGGCATCTTAACAACCACAACATTCAGGGGTATACAATGTAATATAAACATGAAAGCACACACACAGGTTGGATTTGATAGACTTGTGTCTTTTTTCAGCCTCAGGATCTATGTGACTGTGTGTGCTGCTTTTACTAGGGGAAGAGATGGATTTGAGTCCCTGCTTTGCAGGAACACAGAATGCATTCCTTCCCCCCGTCAGAATGGAACGCGGCCTTGTTTACAGAGCTTCATTCCGAGTCTATGCCAGACTATCAGCAGGTGCTGGCAGGCATCAAGTGCTCGGCAACCGAAAAACAACTTCTGCTTTGAATATTCACAGCAGAAGTGGCGCGCTGCTGCAAGTGGAAGGAGGGATCACATATATGTATGTATAGATAGATAGATAGATAGATAGATAGATAGATAGATAGATAGATAGATACATATATATGATCCGGTGAACAGCTGCCACCTTGTAGCAGTTAAACTGCTAAAGGGTGGTCGGCATATGGTTAAGAGCTGAGAATTGCCATCAAGTGGGTTTGTCAATTTCTGGTAATGCAGAAAAGGAAATGTATTTGGTGTGGATAAACATTGGGATTTACAGTTAAAAGGCAGTTCAACAGGCTGACCTACCATAACTCATGGCAAGCAACTTCAGTTTTTAATTTTAATGATCTAAATAGGAAATATCTCAAACAAAATGCCCCACTAACTGACCTCAGAACATCAGAACAACATTCTCAAAGAGGTGCTGGGAATTTTTGGACTTGCACGTGTAGTCAGATGAAGAAAAACTTCAAACAAGCTCAATAGCTCACGAGGAAGCTCCCACACCGCAATGCATCCCTTGATGGACACCCAACAGTAAACTCAAACCACAGAAATACAGAAAGGAGTGTCAGGCCAATACCAGATGAAAGAGTCCAAAATCAATTTAATCCTTGGTAAAAAAAGTAATATAAAAACAGTGGGGTAGATTCACATAGATCAGCGGATCTTTTGATCCACGTGATCTATCTTTTTTACGATCCGCCTGCGCCAGTTTTTGAGGCAAGTGCTGTATTCAGAAAGCACTTGCCTCGTAAGTTGCCCTGGCGGATCGTAAATCCCCCGGCGAAATGCAAATTCCGCGGCTAGGGGGAGTTTACTATTTAAATCACGCGCGTCCCCGCGCCGATCGTACTGCGCATGTGCCGCTGGCTAAATTTCCCAGCGTGCATTGCCTCAAATGACGTCGCAAGGACGTCATTGTTTTCGACGTTAACGCAATTAACGTATGGCCGTATTCCCGAACGACTTACGTAAACGACGTAAAAAATTCAAAACTCGACGCGGGAACGATGGCCATACTTAACATAGGATACGCCGCACTTACCCCACATATAGCAGGGGTAACTATCCGCCGGAAAAAGCCGAACGCAAACGACGTAAAAAAAAAACGACGGCCGGGCGTTCGTTTCTAAATCAGCGGTTCTCCTCATTTGCATATTCGTCGCGTATAATAACAGAAGCGCCACCTAGCGGACGGCGGGAGATTGCAGCCTAAGATCCGACAGTGTAACTCACTTACACCAGTCGGCTCTAAGGGAGATCTATGCGGAACCTGATTCGAGGAATCAGCCGCATAGATCCGAGCGTCAGATCTCACAGATACGACGGTGTATCAGTAGATACACCGTCGTATCTCTATGTGAATCTACCCCAGTGTGTTTTTGGGGGCAACACCACTCCCCCTTCTTAAAACAGTGACTTTACAGATCTTTATTAGAACTAGTACTGAACTCTCCTTATGGCAGGGGTCTCAAAATGGTGGCCCTCCAGCTGTTGCGAAACTACCAGTCCCATGAGTCATTGCAAGGCTTACAGTTACAAGCTCCACGACTTTGGGTATCAATTTACTCAGCGTAACATTATCTTTCACATTATAAAAAAAATAAGCTAACTTTACTGTTGTCTTACTTTTTAATTAAAAAAAGTGTTTTTTTTTCCAAAAAAAAAAGAACACTGCGCAAATATGGTGTGACAAAAAATAGTGTAAAGACCGCCATTTTATTCTCTAGTATATAATGTTTGGGGGTTCTAAGCAATTTTCTAGAAAAAAAAATGTTTTAACTTGTAAACACCAAATCTCAGAAAGAGGTTCGGTCCTTAAGTGGTTAAAAAGCACATCAAAATGCCCCTATCCAATGAAATGAACAAGAAGCGCTTCAAAAGTGCCACAACATGGCTCTTATTTTTTTTTTTTTTAGAGTCACATTGTTACATGACCTTAAAAAAAGTGCACCGCTAATGCAGCAAAAGCGTCACAAAAACGCCCAACCTTTTTTGGGCAGTTTTTAAGCTTCTCAGTGTAAAAGTGGTTTAAAGATCATGTCAAGCAAATTCACACTAACTTCCCAGAAGGATTCCAATATACTCCTCCAGGATCTGAACCCAAACTGGAGAGGGGTGCATTTGATTCGCACTAGACTAGCACTGACCACCAAGTGCAGATGAACAGCAGGGGCAAGTAGAGGGAAGCTGG
Organism: Rana kukunoris; assembly: GCA_029574335.1. Classification (NCBI taxonomy): domain Eukaryota; kingdom Metazoa; phylum Chordata; class Amphibia; order Anura; family Ranidae; genus Rana; species Rana kukunoris. Next base: position 426,244,830 of record CM056052.1, read on the forward strand.
AGAGACTGGAGGAATGAGAATCTGAGTGAGGCAGTTGGAGACACATTGGGGTGGATGTACTAAAATGCATGCTATATTGGATGCAGCTCTACATGGAAACCAATCAGCTTCCAGGTTTTATTGTCAAAGCTTAAAGGGACACTGAAGTCAGGGCTTTTAAAAAAAACAAAAACAAACATGTTATACTTACCTCCACTGTGCAGTTCGTTTTGCACAGAGTGGCCCGGAAAGCCATCTTCTGGGGTCCCTCAGCGGCTGTCTGGGCTCCTCCTCGCAAAAGCTGTCCAGCTTCATGCGAGGGCGCTCACACGGTGGAAAGCTTTTGTGAGCACGCTCCCGTGATACAGCGGTGGCCATAGCCGCCGACTATATCACTCGGCTCCGCCCCCGGCGCGCCGCGTCATCCGCTGTGATTGACAGCAGCGCCAGCCAATGGCTGCGCTGCTATCAATCCGCCCAGCCTAGCCAATCAACGGCCAGGCTGGGAACCGTTTGCTTTTGTTGTGACTGGGCGCAGGCTACAGCACGGAACGCTGCATGTGCTTCCACTATACCTGAGCCAGCGGCGGTGATTAATTCACTCCGGGTCCAGGAGGGGGGAGCGGATATCACGGCAACTTCGGCAAGCCCGCCGTAGTTAACACTCCATGCAGCCGCAGGGCTCCCATCTCATCCTCCCCATCCACCGATCATGCGGCACTTCCGGCCGGCTGCTTCTCATCCCAGCACTCTTCTCTCAGACCTCAGTCATCTTCTCACTGCCGCCGCGCTGCTACTGCAGGCTGGGGATAGAGCCGGTCCTGGTTGGATTTTAATCATCTGAATCCCAGCGAGTGGCTGGGGATCCGGATTTTGGTGCTCCCCCTAATCTTGCGCTCTAGGCAGCCGCCTGATCGGCCTATTGCTAGCGCCGGCTCTGAATACATATGTAGGGGCAGCCACTTCAGTTATTCTTCTTCTCTGTACACATTTGTACTAGAGGTTCTTCTTGCAGCATATACACACATCATCCTTTCTTGTAGCATATTTTTTTAATTATTTTCTGTGGTGCGGGTTCATTTTTTCATCTCTTCGATGTGCTAGATGTTTGAGGTTTTACTTACCTTCAGGACCCTTTTAGCTATTAGAAGCGTAACTTCTTTATTACTATGATAGTACAATTTCAAATTTTTGGAGACATTTGTGGCTGGTAGCTCCAGCATTTTTTTTTCTAAATACAGTTTGTGGTTCATTACTTATTACCGTATATATATTTGAGTATAAGTCAACCCGAATATAAGCCGAGGCGCCTAATTTTACCACAAACTACTGGGAAAATGCATTGACTCGAGTATAAGCCTATGGTGTCCACCTGCATGCCTCACTGTGTCCATGCCTCACTGTGCCCATACCTCACTGTGTCCATTAGGCATGAGCTTCGCGTTCGATGCAAACACATGTTCGCATCGAACATTGCCCGTTCGATCGTTCGTCGAAAACGAACAAAACGGGTCGTTCGCGCCAAATTCGAATGCCGCGCAATGGCCCATAATTCACTGCGGCGTTGCGCGCTGATGATTGGCCAAGCATGCACCATGACCCCGCATGCTTGGCCAATCACAGCGCCCAAAAAACGGAGACCTAATTGGCCAAAGCCTGGGTGCTTTGGCCAATTAGGGCTCAGGGCTTTAGCACACGCCCCACACTATAAAAGGCCGCCTCCCGGGCGGCCTCGTGTAGTGTGTTTCGGCTTGCTTTGCAGAGAAGTCAGACAGACAGTGAGTTAGAGAGAGAGAGATAGATAGAGACACAGGGGTAGATTCATGTAGAGATCCGACGGTGTATCTACTGATACACCATCGGATCTGTGAGATCCGACGCTCGGATCTATGCGGATGATTCTTCGAATCATGTTCCGCATAGATCTCCCTTAGAACCGACTGGTGTAAGTGAGTTACACTGTCGGATCTTAGGCTGCATTCTCCCGCCGTCCGCTAGGTGGCGCTTCTATTTTTCTACGCGACGAATATGCAAATGAGGAGAACCGCCGATTCAGAACCGAACGCCCGGCCGTCGCTTTTTTTTTACGTCGTTTGTGTTCGGCTTTTTCCGGCGGATCGTTACCCCTGCTATATGCGGGGTAAGTGCGGCGGATCCTATGTTAAGTATGGCCGTCGTTCCCGCGTCGAGTTTTGAATTTTTTACGTCGTTTACGTAAGTCGTCCGGGAATACGGCCATACGTTAATTGCGTTAACGTCGAAAACAATGACGTCCTTGCGACGTCATTTAAAGCAATGCACACTGGGAAATTTAGCCGGCGGCGCATGCGCAGTACGATCGACGCGCGGGGACACGCGTGATTTAAATAGTAAACTCCCCCTAGCCGCAGAATTTGCATTCCGCCGGGGGATTTACGATCCTCCAGGGCTACTTACGAGGCAAGTGCTTAATGAATACAGCACTTGCCTCAAAAACTGGCGCAGGCGGATCGTAAAAAAGATAGATCACGCGGATCAAAAGATCCGCTGATCTACATGAATCTACCCCACAGTGTCTTTTCAGATAGATAGATAGATAGATAGATAGATAGATAGATAGATAGATAGATCAGGGAGGCTAGTAGTCAGTATAGTTAAATGTACAGTTTGTAGAGAATATATTGGCATCCCTAGGAGTTGTCAATATATTTATAAACTGTATAGCTTAGCTAGATCTGCTATTAGAATCTGTCAGGCAGGAGATTGTGCTTGATGCACTGCTCTAACGTGTTGTATTGCCTGCATTAGGGTTTACCTTAAACATAGTACTCCGTGTTAGTCAACGTGTGCGGGTTAATTGCATATAGACGCATTACCTGTTACTGCAAGTGTGCTATTTATTTGCACAGAAAGGCAGTTGCTGTTAATGCAAGTGGGCTATTGAATTGCACAGAAACGCAGTCGCTCTGACTGTGCGTGTGCTGTTTAATACCAGCTGAGCGCATTTGGTGTCACCGCACGTGTGCTGTTACATACCACCTGAGCGCATTTGGTGTCACCACACGTGTGCTGTTACATACCACCTGAGCGCATTTGATGTCACCGCACGTGTGCTGTTACATAACACCTGAGCGCATTTGGTGTCACCGCACGTGTGCTTACATACCACCTGAGCGCATTTGGTGTCACTGCACGTGTGCTGTTACATACCCCCTGAGCGCATTTGGTGTCACCGCACGTGTGCTGTTACATATCACCTGAGCGCATTTAGTGTCACCGCACGTGTGCTGTTACATACCACCTGAGCGCATTTGGTGTCACCGCACGTGTGCTGTTACATACCACCTGAGTGCAGTTAGTGTCACTGTACGTGTGCTGTTACATACCACCTGAGCATATTTGGTGTCACTGCACGTGTGCTGTTACATATCACCTGAGCGCATTTGGTGTCACTGCACGTGTGCTGTTACATATCACCTGAGCGCATTTGGTGTCACTGCACGTGTGCTGTTACATACCACCTGAGCGCAGTTAGTGTCACTGCACGTGTGCTGTTACATACCACCTGAGCGCATTTGGTGTCACTGCACGTGTGCTGTTACATACCACCTGAGCGCAGTTAGTGTCACTGTACGTGTGCTGTTACATACCACCTGAGCGCATTTGGTGTCACCGCACGTGTGCTGTTACATATCACCTGAGCGCATTTGGTGTCACTGCACGTGTGCTGTTACATACCACCTGAGCGCGGTTAGTGTCACTGCACGTGTGCTGTTACATATCACCTGAGCGCATTTGGTGTCACTGCACGTGTGCTGTTACATACCACCTGAGCGCAGTTAGTGTCACTGTACGTGTGCTGTTACATACCACCTGAGCGCAGTTAGTGTCACTGTACGTGTGCTGTTACATACCACCTGAGCGCATTTGGTGTCACTGCACGTGTGCTGTTACATACCACCTGAGCGCATTTGGTGTCACCGCACGTGTGCTGTTACATACCACCTGAGCGCATTTGGCATCACCACACGTGTGCTGTTATATACCACCTGAGCGCATTTGGTGTCACTGCACGTGTGCTGTTACATACCACCTGAGCGCAGTTAGTGTCACTGTACGTGTGCTGTTACATACCACCTGAGCGCATTTGGTGTCACTGCACGTGTGCTGTTACATATCACCTGAGCGCATTTGGTGTCACTGCACGTGTGCTGTTACATACCACCTAAGCGCAGTTAGTGTCACTGTACGTGTGCTGTTACATACCACCTGAGCGCATTTGGTGTCACCGCACGTGTGCTGTTACATATCACCTGAGCACATTTGGTGTCACTGCACGTGTGCTGTTACATACCACCTGAGCGCAGTTAGTGTCACTGTACGTGTGCTGTTACATACCACCTGAGCGCATTTGGTGTCACTGCACGTGTGCTGTTACATATCACCTGAGCGCATTTGGTGTCACTGCACGTGTGCTGTTACATACCACCTAAGCGCAGTTAGTGTCACTGTACGTGTGCTGTTACATACCACCTGAGCGCATTTGGTGTCACCGCACGTGTGCTGTTACATATCACCTGAGCGCATTTGGTGTCACTGCACGTGTGCTGTTACATACCACCTGAGCGCAGTTAGTGTCACTGTACGTGTGCTGTTACATACCACCTGAGCGCATTTGGTGTCACTGCACGTGTGCTGTTACATACCACCTGAGCGCATTTGGTGTCACAGCACGTGTGCTGTTACATATCACCTGAGCGCATTTGGCGTCACCACACGTGTGCTGTTATATACCACCTGAGCGCATTTGGTGTCACCGCACGTGTGCTGTTACATACCACCTGAGTGCAGTTAGTGTCACTGTACGTGTGCTGTTACATACCACCTGAGCGTATTTGGTGTCACTGCACGTGTGCTGTTACATATCACCTGAGCGCATTTGGTGTCACTGCACGTGTGCAGTTACATATCACCTGAGCGCATTTGGTGTCACTGCACGTGTGCAGTTACATATAACCTGAGCGCATTTGGTGTCACTGCACATGTGCTGTTACATATCACCTGAGCACATTTGGTGTCACTGCACGTGTGCTGTTACATACCACCTGAGCGCAGTTAGTGTCACTGTACGTGTGCTGTTACATACCACCTGAGCGCATTTGGTGTCACTGCACGTGTGCTGTTACATATCACCTGAGCGCATTTGGTGTCACTGTACGTGTGCTGTTACAGATCACCTGAGCGCATTTGGTGTCACTGCACGTGTGCTGTTACATACCACCTAAGCGCAGTTAGTGTCACTGTACGTGTGCTGTTACATACCACCTGAGCGCATTTGGTGTCACTGCACGTGTGCTGTTACATACCACCTGAGCGCAGTTAGTGTCACTGTACGTGCGCTGTTACATACCACCTGAGCGCATTTGGTGTCATTGCACGTGTGCTGTTACATACCACCTGAGCACAGTTAGTGTCACTGTACGTTTGCTGTTACATACCACCTGAGCGAATTTGGTGTAACTGCACATGTGCTGTTACATACCACCTAAGCGCAGTTAGTGTCACTGCACATGTGCTGTTACATACCACCTGAGCGCATTTGGTGTCACTGCACTTGTGCTGTTACATAGCACCTGAACAATATGTCTGGAAGGACAACAAAGAGAGGCAGAGAGTCACAAGGGCAAGCAGGCTCTGCATCTAGAGGTAACGCTGGTGGTGGATGTGGTGCATCCTCTTCAGCACGTGGCCGTGGCCGCTCGTCCTTCTTTTCGGGAGCTGGCCGTGTTGAGCCTCAACATGCTGAGAAATTAGTAGAGTGGATGACCAAGCAGTCCTCATCCTCCTCATCCTCTCTCACACAGACTGATCTAAGTTTGTCTGGCAAAGCAGCTGCCAAGGCGTCCTCTTCCCTCTGCACAATGGCTTCACACAATTCTTCCCTAGTCCCACCATGTCCTCCTGAGGAGTCCCCCGAACTGTTTCAACACAGTGTTGGGTACATGCTGTAGGAAGATACACAGCGTTTTGAAGACTCCGATGACGGAACACAGATAGAGGAAGACATTGATGTGAGCCCAGGGAGAGGGGGTGGCCAAGAGGGACAGCAATCTGGGAGTGATGTTCCCCCAGCTGGAGCATACTGTCACGATCCCTATCATGCAAAACAGACAGCGAGGCGTGGTCACGCCTCAGGGTGGAATTGAACCCGGGACCTCTCCATTGCTATGCCAACACCTTGCCTCTGAGCCACCTCTCAGTTTAGATTATGTTGCTGTCCATTGAAGCCTGGTGCTGAACTAGGTACTGATTGCCTGATCTCCCTACTATCTGCACTTCTATCCTGGTCCAGCTGAGGCAGGTTGCCTAATCAACTTGCATATAAAGCCCTGCCTCACTATGAGGGAGGTGTCAGTTCATTGTTATTGATCTCCCTGTCTGTACCTGTATAGATCTTGAGCTCCTAGACCAGGGGTACTGAATTAAAATTCACGGGGGTCCGGTCCGAAAAAAATTCTTCCAGCGGAGGTCCGAATGTCATATTGGTGCTATGATTCCACATGATATCCTCCACTTCACAGCGCCCCCCACCACACACCTTAAAGACCCACACACCATCGAAATCGACATCAAAATGTCAAAATACATTTCTTTCATTTTTATGCACCAAAGCTTCGTTGCGGTGAATAAAAACAGAATGCATTTTGCATCACACTGCTCAGCACGCAGGGGCGCTGTTTCAATGTGAACAGGACACATAGAAAACAATTGTTTTCTATTGCCCTTGCAAAGACCTGTGTTTTGCCAGTGAAGAAATCATAGAACCCCTTTAACATCAGTGTCCTCAGCCCCCCCCTTACATCACATCCCCCTGCCTCATCACAAACCCCCCATTACAGACCCCCCATCACAGACTCACCCCCCAAATCACAGATCCCCTATCACAGACTAACCCCCCAAATCACAGACCCCCATCACCCCCCAATCACAGATGGACTCCCCCAGACAGACTGATCCCCCCAATTACAGATGGACCCCCCAATCACAGACTGGACTCCCCCAGCACAGACACAGATCCCCTATCACAGGCTGATCCCCCAAATCAGATTACAGATGGACCCCCCAAATCACAGACCCCCTATCACAGACTGATCCCCCAATCATTGACTGAACCCCCCACAATCACAGATCCCCCCCAAAATCAGATCCCCCAAATCACAGACCCCCTATCACAGACTGACCCCCAATCATTGACTGAAATCACAATCACAGCCCCCCCAAATCAGACTGACCCCCCAAATCAGACCCCACATCAGACTGATCCCCCCCAATTACAGACTGAACCCCCCCCCCCACAATCACAGAACACCCCATCACAGACTGAATCCCCCACAAACACAGATCCCCATTTCACAGACTGACCCCCCTAATCAGACCCCCTATAACCACCCCATCACAGACTAAACCCCCCCCCCCACAATAACAGATCCCCCCTATCACAGACTGACCCACCAATAACAGACTGACCCCCCAAATCGCACCCCCTATAACAGACTGACCCACCAAATTCATAGACCACCCCATCACAGGCTGACCCCCCCAATCACAGACTGAACCCCCCCCCAATTACAGACCCCACTATCATAGACTGACCCCCCCCCCACAATCACAGACTGAACCCCCCCATTATCACAGACCTCCCCAATTACAGACCACCCCATCACAGACTGAAACCCCCCCCACAATCACAGATCCCCCTATCACAGACTGAACCCCCCACAAACACAAATCTCCCTATCACAGACTGACCCCCCCAAATCAGACCCCCTATAACAGACTGACCCACCAATCACAGACCACCCCATCGCAGACTCATTTCCCCCCAATCACAGACTGAACCCCCCCACAATCACAGGCCACCCCATCATAGACTGAACCCCCCACAATAACAAATCTCCCTATCACAGACTGACCCCCCCAAATCAGACCCCCTATCACAGATTGACCCACCAATCAGACGGACCCCCCAAATTCACAGACCCCCCATCGCAGACTGACTCCCCTCCATCACAATCCTCTCAATAGCAAACCCCTGTCCTGCACAGCACAACACTCTCCCCACAGAAAACCTACCTTATTCACACAGGACATGGAGCGTGGCCGCTCTGGACAATGGGCGGGACCTTTCCCATTAAAAGCGAGTGATTTGTTGCTGGGACTGGCTCGCTGCCTAACAACCAATCACCCACTTTTTAACTTAAAAAGTCCCGCCCATTGTCCAGAGCGGTCGCGATTCATGTTTGTGTTAATAAGGTAGACAGGCAGAGTGGGGAGGGGGAGTGCACAGACCTGCTGCGCCTGCCATGCTGTGTAAATAGCGGCATCGGCAGGCAGGCGATCCGGCCACAGAGACACACAGGCGAGGCTGCGGTCCGGGTAGAATGGCCACTGGGGACGGAACCGGACCGCGGTCCGCCATTTAGTGACGCCCGTCCTAGACTGACCCCGGCTTTTGACCTTCTGCGTTGTACTTTGGATTGCTGCTATCTCCTGTCCTTTGACCCCGGCCTGTACCTTCGGACTTCCTCTACCGTCTCCAGCCCTTGACCCACGGCTTGTGCCCCGGACTTGTCTTTGGTTCCTGTTTGTTGGACACCTGCTGTCACCTTGATAGCTGCTGATCTTTCTATACACCAGTAGCTTGCATCTGCTTGGGACTTCCAGATATCTCCTACATCATCTGCTACTACTACACTCAACAGAACCGCAAGTACCATATACTACCTGCTTTACCTATAGTCTGTGTTTGTAGATCGGCAGTAATACGTTGCATATTTAAGATAACAGTCACATTCTACCTTGTCTGTATCTGAGATATTTACCTGTTTCCCCCTCAGTTAGTTGCTTATGAGGGAATAAGCATCTACAGTCTTTCAGTTGGTTGTACATTAGAGGTTGTGATGAATTAACCCCAAACTCTCTGTTTACTCTGAGAGAGAACTGGTGGTTGTACCTGAGAGACCTCTATGGTTTTAAAACCAATTGCACTACTGTGATTGCATAGCAGGGATGTTACACATACTGCCAGGTTGTTGACAGTGATGAGGAATGAGGGGATGATGAGGTCACTGACTCTACCTGGGTGCCTGATAGGAGAGAGGAGGAGGAGGACGAGGCACAGGCACATCTCCAAAGAGGCAGGATGCCCTCCAGGGGTCAGCTTAAGGGCACACCAACTGCATTACGGCGCTTGTGCATGGCGCTGCTGTGTCTGACCGGTACAGCAAAAGTTCTTTGGTGTGGGCCTTTTTTGAAACATGTCCACAAGATCGTACCTTTGCTATTTGCAACATATGTCGCAAGCGTATCTCGCGTGGCCAAAACATCAACCGCCTGGGTACCACATGCTTGTCCAGACATATGTCGACTTGCCATGCAGCTCGTTGGCAAGCACACCAGAAAGACCCACACCAAAGACAAAAGCGTACCCCCCCTTGCCCTTCTGGGACCTCCAACCCAACTAGACCCCCAGTCCTCTCTGAAGCCTGCAGTGAAGATGTAGAAATAGGTGTGTCACAAGCTAGTAGTAGCGGGCAATCTACTGATAGTACCAGGCAAATTTCCCTGCCCCAGCTGCTGCAGCGCCGAAATAAGTACAATCCCAGCCATCCACATGCAGTTGAATGCTAGCTTAGCGAAATTGCTAGCACTTCAACTGCTACCTTTTCAGTTGGTGGATTCTGCCCCCTTCCATGAGTTTGTGCAATGTGCAGTACCTCAGTGGCAAGTACCAAAACGCCACTTTTTCTCTCGGAAGGCGATTCCGGCTCTCTACCGGCATGTGGAAGGCAATGTCCATGCCTCGCTGGACAGGGCGGTCAGTGGTAAGGTGCATCTTACCGCTGACTCATGGTCCAGCAGGCATGGACGGGGACGTTACCTGTCTTTTACGGCCCATTGGGTGACTCTGCTGGCAGCTGGGAAGGACGCAGGGCAAGGTACAGTAGTTTTGGAGGTTGTTCCACCACCACGCCTCCAAAACACTACTACTGCTTGTGACACACCTCTCTCCTCCACCCCCTCCTATTCGTCTTCCTCTGTGGCCTCTTCCTGTGCTGATGTTTTCTCAGAACCAGCCGTGCTCCGTAGGCGTACGAGAGGCTACGCAGGAATGCAGGCCAAGAGATGCCATGCGGTGCTAGAGCTGGTGTGCTTGGGAGACAGGAGCCACACTGGGGAAGAGGTTCTTTCAGCTCTACAGGGGCAGGCTCAGAGGTGGTTGACGCCACGCCAGCTGAAGCCTGGAATGGTGGTCAGCGATAATGGCACCAACCTCCTCTCTGCCCTGCGACAGGGAAAACTCACCCACGTGCCCTGTTTTGCGCATGTCCTGAATTTGGTGGTTCTTGGGCAGGTACCCGGGCTTACAGGATGTCCTGAAGCAGGCCAGGAAAGTCTGTGTGCATTTCCGGAGGTCATATAATGCCACTGCTCGGCTGACTGACCTCCAAAGGGAATACAACCTGCCCAAGAACCGCCTAATTTGTGACATGCCCACCAGATGGAACTCTACGTTGGCCATGCTGCAGCGGCTGCACACGCAGCAGCGGGCCATCAATGAGTACCTGTGCCAATATGGCAGCAGAACTGGGTCAGGGCAGCTAGGTTTTTTATCCCCAACCCAGTGGGCCTTGATCAGGGATGCATGCACTGTCCTGTCACCATTTGAGAAGGCCACGAGGATGGTGAGCAGTGACAGTGCATGCATCAGTGAGACTGTCCCTCTTATTCACATGTTGGAGCACACACTACGTGGAATAATGGACAGGGCCCTTGAGGCAGAACAGAGGGAGGAAGAGGAGGACTTCCTTAACTCTCAAGTCCCCCTTTACCCAGACAGTGGGCCTGCTTGCCCACCTAGCACACAGGAAGAAGAGCAGGAGGAGGAGGATGATTGTATCAGCAGCATGGAGGTGGAGCCTAGCACTCAGCATCAGCATCAGCAGTCTTTAAGGGATCATTTACAGTCCCAAGGAACAAGGACTTTTACGTGGCTGGGATTAGGTGCCCGTGGATCCTGTCGTCCTCAGTGACCCAGAGGACTGTGCCCCGAATGCCTCTGCAAACCTACGCTGCATGGCCTCCCTGATCCTGCAAAGCCTGCGTAAGGATCCTCGTGTACGTGCTATCAAGGAGACGGATCATTACTGGCAGGCAACTCTCCTTGATCCACGTTACAAGAGTAAGGTTGCGGAACTTGGGCCAGATTCTCAAATATTTTCGGCGGCGTAGCGTAAGCCAGTTACACTACGCCGCCGCTGCGTACTGGAGCAAGTGCTTTATTCTCTAAGCACTTGCTCCGTAGGTTTCGCCTGTGTCGCGTAAATCGCGCAGCGTAAACCCGCGCAATTCAAATGGGGCGGCTTGTATTTAAATTAAGCGCGCCCCCGCGTCGAACGAACTGCGCATGCGCCGGCCGGGGAAAAAGCCCAGTGCGCATGCTCCAGCTCACGTCGGAAAGCGTCGTTGAAACCGACGTCAAAACGACGTGAGCGTCATTTACGCAAGTCCCTATTCGCGAACGAGTTAGTAAAACGACGTAAGCGACGGAAAAAGCCGACAATGACCCGACGCCATACTTAACATGGCGTCCGACGGGACACGACGGCATCCGACGGGACCTCGTAAGGTTACTCCACATAGAAGCTGGGGTAACCTTACGAGTTCGTAAACGACGTACGCGACGACGGGGCGGCGTAAAAGCGATCGAGAATCGGCGTACTACTTCATTTGCATATGCAAATGAAAAAACAACGTAAAGGCCACCTAGTGGCCGGAGTTGTCATTACATCTACGATCCGAAAGTGTAATTGTATTACACTTGTCGGATGTAGAAGCGTATCTATGCAAAAGTGATGCTCAGCATCACTCGCATAGATACGAGTCAAAAAAAAAGGCGATACGACGGGGTATCTGAGATACTCCGTCGTAACGCCTCTGAGAATCTGGCCCCTTATGTTGCCATCGCAGAAAATGAAACTTCTGCGGGAGGCCTTGCAGAAGGGTCTGTGCAATGCGTTCCCAGAATCGGGGGGATTACCAAAACCTGGCTCTGGGTGACGTCTTGCTGAGGCTTCGGTGAGTCACAGAAGGAGCGGTGGAGAAGATGGCCATCTGACCGATGCCTTCAGACAGTTTTTTAGTCCGCAGCCCCAAGGTCTGACCGGTTCCAGCAACCATCGCCAGCGTCTGGTTTACATGGTCCGGGAATACCTAGGGGCAAGATCCAACTTGGACTCCTTCCCCACTGAAAATCCTCTGGCTTACTGGGTCTTGAGGATGGATCACTGGCCAGAGCTTGCACAGTACGCAATTGAGCTACTGGCTTGCCCTGCATCCAGTGTTCTTTCAGGACGCACATTCAGTGCTGCTGGAGGCTTTGTTACCGATCACAGGGTGCGCCTCTCCACCGTCTCTGTTGATCGACTGACCTTCATCAAAATGAATCAGGCTTGGATCAACACCAGCTACCAAGCACCCGATGCTGATGTTACTGAATAATATTTTTTTGTTGAAATGTCGGATCCCTTTTAGACTGCGCATGCTGATGCTGAGTGACTGTCCTCTTATGCTGCTGATGGAATATCCTTCTCCTCACTTTTCTTGCTGATAGCTAGTAAGAAATGTTGTGTTTCTGGGCTCCGCCACCAGTGCCTAAGGCACAATTTTTCTGCCCCTGTTCAACAGGGGCGCCTAATAACAATTGTTGATGCAATAATTTGCACGTGGCTCCTTGTTGCGCTCCAATTGGAGTTATTGGGAGGGGCTGCAATGTTGTGTTGTGCCCAAGGCACAATTTTTCAGCCCCTGTTTAACAGGGGCGCCTAATAACAATTTTTGATGCAATACTTTGCACGTGGCTCCTTGTTGCGCTTCAATTGGAGTTATTGGGAGGGGTTGCAGTGTTGTGTTGTGCCCAAGGCACAATTTTTCTGCCCCTGTTTAACAGGGGCACCTAATAACAATTTTTGATGCAATAATTTTCACGTGGCTCCTTGTTGCGCTCCAATTGGAGTTATTGGGAGGGGTTGCAGTGTTGTGTTGTGCCCAAGGCACAATTTTCCTGCCCCTGTTTAACAGGGGCGCCTAATAACAATTTTTGATGCAATGATTTGCACGTGGCTCCTTGTTGCGCTCCAATTGGAGTTATTGGGAGGGGTTGCAGTGTTGTGTTGTGCCCAATGCACAATTTTTCAGCCCCTGTTTAACAGGGGCAGCTAATAACATTTTTTTGATGCAATACTTTGCACGTGGCTCCTTGTTGCGCTCCAATTGGAGTTATTGGGAGGGGTTGCAGTGTTGTGTTGTGCCCAAGGCACAATTTTTCTGCCCTTGTTTAACAGGGGCGCCTAATAACAATTTTTGATGCAATAATTTGCACGTGGCTCCTTGTTGCACTCCAATTGGAGTTATTGGGAGGGGTTGCAGTGTTGTGTTGTGCCCAAGGCACAATTTTTCAGCCCCTGTTTAACAGGGGCGCCTAATAACAATTTTTGATGCAATACTTTGCACGTGGCTCCTTGTTGCGCTCCAATTACAGTATGTTTGAGGGGTGTCCTTTTCTCTAAAAAATTTCTTTTACAAAACAATAATGGCCCCCCACCACCGCTAAAATATTCGACATATTGTTGCCACACAGCATGTGCGCAAGCAGTATTATTTACTTTTTTTTTTTATAGTCCTCTCATGTTGTGCAGGGACATTTCTAAACACGAGCCACTACTATAGACACCCAGCAGGTGTGATATTAAAAGGATTTCTTTTCCACTTTAAGCATCATTAAATTGGCTGCTCCGGAAAAAACGTCAGTTTTTAAAACTTTTTTTTCCATTGATACATGTTCCCTGGGGCAAGACCCGGGTTCTGAAGGACGTTTTCCAACATTGAATTGAATATTGGTCTTTAAAATGATCGTTTTTGAATTTGATCGTTCGGGTTCCATAGACTTCAATGGGGTTCGAAAACTTCGTGCAAACCCGCGGTCTGTTCGAACGTTCTGGTGCGAACCGAACCCGGGGGTGTTCGGTTAATCCCTAGTGTCCATGACTAGACTGACATTTAACATGGGAGTCTATGGAAGGGGTGCCCGGCTTTGAAAAATCGGTGCTCCCTGGCCGTAGGTCCCCTGGACAACAAACAGTACCCGGTTCCCAAAGTCCAGGAGATTAGGCGCAAAAAGGTGACTCGAGTATAAGCCGAGGGGGGCCTTTTCAGCACAAAAAAAATGTGTGGAAAAACTTGGCTTATACTCGAGTATATACTGTACGGTACTCTACCAATATCACTTATGGAATTAGAATTGGAAGAAAATAGTGAAATTTATCTAATTGAGTGGTGAGATTATTTTTGCATCTTTGTTTGATAACCAGTGTATTTGACCAATACTCTGCAATACCTCCGCACAATACTCTGCAATACCCCCGCACAATACTCTGCAATACCCGGCCAATACTCTGGAAAACAAAATGCGTTTAACCACTTCCTGCCCGTCGACCGTCATATGAAGTCCTTGAGTTTGTGCAGGGATATCTGAATAATGCCTGCAGCTACAGGCATCATTCAGATATCATCTTTTTCAGCCGGTGATTCCCTACACCTAAGAACGATCATAGCGGCTGTTCCGCCTCTTGATCGTTCTTAGGGGAGGCGAAAGGGGGCATCCTTCCTCCCTTTGCCCTCCGGTGCTTCTTCCGTCTCACCGCTACGATCGAAGCCAGGATCGTTTTTTTTTCAGGCTTTCCAACCTAGAGGTGAGATGTGGGGTCTTATTGACCCCATATCTCACTGTAAAGAGGACCTGTCATGCTATATTCTTATTACAAGGGATGTTTACATTCCTTGTAATAGGAATAAAAGTGATCAAAACATAAATTTTTGGGGAAAAACATGTCAAACTAAAATAAATAAAGTAAAATGAACAATCATTTTTTTTTTTAAAGCGCCCCTGTTCCCGTGTGCTCGTATAGAGAATCGACCGCACACGCAAGTCCCGCCCACATATGAAAACGGTGTTCAAACCACACATGTGAGGTATCGCTGCCCTAGACCTCCTCTCCAACTACAAAGATGTAACCAGTAAAAATATTTAAAGCGACACCTATGGGGATTTTTAAGTAGTAAAGTTTGGCGCCATCAAGCAAGCGTATGCAATTTTGAAGGGTGACATGTTGGGTATCTATTTACTCGGCGTAACTTCATCTTTCTTATTATACAAAAACATTGGGCTAACTTTAATGTGTTCTTTTTTTTAAAAAAAGGACAAAACTGTTTTATTTCCAAAAAAAAAACACGTTCGAAAAATGGCTGTGCAAATACCATGCGCGATAAAAAGATGCATTGTATTCTCTAGGGTCTTTGCTAAAAAAGCATATATAATGTTTTGGGGTTCTATGTAATTTTCTAGCAAATAAATGATGATTTTTACATGTAGGAGAGGAATGTCAGAATTGGTCTGGGTGTTCCAGAACGCCTGATGGTGCTCCCTGCATGTTGGGCCTCTGTATGTGACCACGCTGTGTAAAAGTCTTACACATGTGGTATCGCCATACTCGGGAGGAATTTCAGAATGTGTTTTGGGGTGTAATTTGTATTATGGATATGCTGTGTGTGAGAAATAACCTGCTAATATGAAAATCATGTGGAAAACAAACAATCTTGATTTTGCAAAGAATTGTGGGAAAAAATGACAACTTCAAAAAACTCACAATGCCTCTTTTTAAATACCTTGGAATGTCTTCTTTCCAAAAAGGGGTCATTTGGGGGGAATTTGTACTTTTCTGTCATGTTAGGCCGCGTACACACGAGGAGACAAGTCCGCTGAAACTGGTCCGCAGACCAGTTTCCGCGGACATGTCCGATCGTGTGTACGGCCTAGCGGACAGGTTTCCAGCGGACAAAAGTTTCTAAGCATGCTTAGAAACTTGTCCACTGGAAATCTGTCCGTCGGACATGTCCGCTGGTTAGTACGCCTAACCAGCGGACCGAAATCCTGTGCATGCGTCGAATTGATTCGACGCCTGCGTGGAAGCATTGAACTTCCTGGTCACCGTCTTGTCACCACGTTCTCTGTTCCGCGGGGATTTTGGTCTAATGGTGTGTACACACATTAGACCAAAATATCCCAGGAGACATGTCCGATGAAAACGGTCCGCGGACTGTTTTCATCGGACATGTCTCCTCGTGTGTACAGGGCCTTAGGGTCTCAAGAAATGAGATAGGCCGTCAGTACTTCAAGTGTGATCAATTTTCAGATATTGGCACCATAGCTTGTGGACCCTATAACTTTCACCCATTCTAAATAATATCCACATTTTTATTTTTATTTTTTTACCAAAGATATGTAGCAGTATACATTTTAGGCCAAATTTATGAAGAAAATTTTATAATAGAAATTAAAAATATATATATTTTTTTATAAAATTTAAAAAAAAAAATCATTTATAGCGGAAAAAATAAAAACCGCAGAGGTGATCAAATGCCACCAAAAGAAATTTCTATTTGTAGGAAAACACTAGGCTGCTGTGTGGGGATGCGAGTGAGGCCAACATGGCACCCACCCGTCCCCATAGCTCTGCTGGGCGGAAGTGACGTCAAAACGTCAGTCCCGCCCAGCATCTTAAAGAGACAATTTTTTTGTTTACCTTTTTTCAAAAGGTAAAATTTCTCTTTTTAAGGTAAAATTTCTATTTTTTAAGGTAAAATGTCTCTTTTTTTTTTTCATTTAAGCCTAAATATGAGATGTGAGGTCTTTTTGACCCCAGATCTCATATTCAAGAGGACCTGTCATGCTTTTTTTTATTACAAGGGATGTTTACATTCCTTGTAATAGAAATAAAAGTGATAATTTTTTATTTATTTTTTTATTTCAGTGTTAAAAATTGTAAAATAAATAAAAATAAATCCGAAAACAATTTTTTTTTTTAAAGTGCTCGCGCGCAGAAGCGAACGCATACGCGAGTAGCGCCCGCATATGAAAACGGTTTTTAAACCACACAAGTGAGGTATCGCCGCGATCGTTAGAGCGAGAGCAATAATTCTAGCCCTAGACCTCCTCTGTAACTCAAAAAATGCAACCTATAGAATTTTTTAAACGTCGCCTATCAAGATTTTTAAGGGTAAAAGTTTGACGCCATGCCACGAGCGGGCGCAATTTTTAAGCGTAACATGTTGGGTATCATTTTACTCGGCGTAACATTATCTTTCACAATGTGTAAAAAAATTGGGCCAAATTTATTGTTGTCTTATTTTTTTATTTTTAAGTAAATTTTTTCAAAAAAATGTGTGCTTGTAAGATCGCTGCGCAAATACGGTGTGACAAAAAGTATTGCAATGACTGCCATTTTATTCTCTAGTGTGTTAGAAAAACAAATATATACATAATGTTTGGGGGTTTTAAGTAATTTTATAGCAAAAAAAATGTTTTAGTCTAAACACTGAATCTGAAAAACAGGCTCGGGGCTTAAGTGGTTAAGTGCCCAGTGGTCAAGTGATTAGTAGAATCTCCCCATAGATAGCCCATACCATGTTTTTGCACAGAAGTAATAAGGATTTGAGCTCAAATTCATTTTTTTTTTTGCAGGCTGCTTTTTCTTCAAACATGTGACTGGCAGCAGAGGACTAGAACAACAACGACAAAATGTACCACACATTCTCATTTCAAAGGCACCTAACAGGTTTTGTGCCAATCCACAAAGTGCAAAGTTTGTTACCCAAAAAGGTGCAGGATCTTTTTTTGAGCGAGAAGCTTCATGCATTGTGGCCTGCCATGATTGCTGCACGAATTATTGCAAAACAATACGGCACTGCATTTAGATGACATTGAAAATGAATGGTACCCGAATGGCGAGTTTTCTTTTTCATTATTGAAGTGCGATTTGGGATCGTGTGCAGAATCACAGCAATTCTACCAGAGATTACAAAAATCCAGATTTACATGGGCCTAATGCTGCGTACACATGATCGGACATTCCGACAACAACTACGGGGATTTTTTTCCGACGGATTGTTCACTCAAACTTGTCTTGCATACACACGGTCACACAAATGTTGTCAGAAATTCCGAACGTCAAGAATGCGGTCACGTACAATCCTACGACGAGCCGAGAAAAATGAAGTTCAATGATTCCGAGCATGCGTCAAATTGATTCCGAGCATGCATAGGAGTTTTGTGCGTCTGAATTGCATACAGCCAATCGGGATTTACGACAAGAACTTTTGTTGTCAGAAAAATTGAGAACCAGCTCTCAAACATTTGTTGTCGGAAATTCCAACAGCAAATGTCCGATGGGGCATACACAAGGTCGGAATATCCGAACAAAAGCTCACATCCAACATTTGTTGTCGGAAATTCCGACCGTGTGTACGCAGCATTAGAGTTTAAACACGCAAGTGTATTTTAGGGCCTCATGCACACGGACATAAAAACGGCAGACAGGCATTTTTATCTCTAAACTCAATGTTAGCCTCTGTGGCCATACACATTAGGGGCCAGATTCAGAGAGCCATTACGCCTGTCTAACTGGTGTTAGACAGGAGTAATTTCAAATTTCGCGCGCCGTATCACTAGTTTGAATCCTCAAACCATGATACAGCGGCGTTGGGCTTCGATCTGACAGGCTTACGTCTTCGTACGCCTTCGGATCTACGCTGCAATCTTTTTGCGGCCGCTGGGTGGAGTTTGCGTCGTTTTCAGCGTCGGGGTATGCAAATGAGCTTTTTCCGGCGATCCACGAAGTTACGAGCGTCGTTCGCAATCGCGTACGTCATTTTTTCGCTACATAAAGTTAAACCAGCTATTAGCTGGTCTAACGTTACGCGGCCCATGTTAAGTATGGCCGTCGCTCCCGCGTCGACTTTCAATTTATTTTTTATTTTTTGCGTAAGTCGTCCGGGAATAGGAATGTCCGTAAACGACGCTACTCAAAAAAAATGACGTAACGACGTGATTTTGCGCAATGCACGGTGGAAAATTTCTGAACGGAGCATGCGCAGTTCGATCGCCGCGGGGACGCGCTTAATTTAAATGCCTCACGCCCCCTAATCACGTAGTTTGATTCCGCCGGGAGAAATACACTACGCCGCCGTACCTTACGGGCCAAAATCTCTCTGAATTCCTCCTAGAGCCAGGTAAAGTACGGCGGCGTAGAGTATCTCTGATACTCTGCGGGAATCTAATTCTTTCTGAATCTGGCCCTAGGTGTTTAGATCTAGATTTTTGTAGCAGCATTATTTAGAGTAGAGTGTTTTAACCAGGGTTCCGCATTACCCTGGGGGGGCGCAAAGAGTTCCCAGGGGTGCCGCGGCTAAATGACGCAAAGCCTTGAGCAGTCTGACCATGAAATGACGCAAAGCCTTGAGCAGTCTGATAATGAATAGGTTACTGTATTAAGTTCTGTGTACAGAAAGGATGGAGAGCACATCGCGTTCCTACTCCGAGCTCTCCCCCTCTATGCTGTTATCTGTATCTTCCCGGCAAAAGTGAAAGCTGTGTAAGTCGCCCACCTGCGTCCTACCAACTAATGATGTCATCGGTTGCTAAGGGAAGGTCAGGCAGCTTACACAGCTTTCACTTTTGCCGGCAAAACACAGATAACAGAGGGGGATAGCTCGAGTAGGAACGAGATGTGCTCTCCATCCTCTCTGTACACGGAACTTAACACAGTAACCCTTTCAGGGTCAGGCTGTTCAGGGCTTTGTGTCATTTTGCTGTAGCAAGGGAAAGAGGGTGTATTGGGGGGTGCTAGGAGGGGGAATTTGTGCTAGACAAGAGGATTTTGGAGGGGGGATATGTGCTAGATGTGGGAGGGAGGATTGTACTAGCGGGGAGGATGGGGGAGGATGGGGGGGACTTGCAACCTACTGACCACTAAACTCTGCTTTACAAACTACATTGTAGGGCTTATAGGGTGATATAGTGATATAAAGTTTCCGCACCACACAAAGATAAATTGCCTTTTGCAGTTGCGAACAAGTGCCATTAATTCTTAACCCCACGCATTCATCAATTGCATGTTTGTGCTCACTTAAACACCTGGTAACGCAGCAACATGTATTTTGGTGGAGCTCAATTAAAAAAATCCTGGCAGCACCTTTTTTTGTGTGTTTCACGAGCATAGAGCAGCCAAAATAAAATAAAAAACATGCAAAAAAAGTGCTCGGGCTCCAATGCACACAGACTGGTGTGCCACGGGTTTGTGTACAATTCTTATGGGTGCCTTGACTACAAATAGGTTGAAAAGCACTGATTTAGTGGCTTAAAAAAAATGCCCTAAGACCCCCTTCACACTGGGACGTTTTTCAGGTGCTTTGGCATTAAAAAAAAGCGCCTGAAAGAAGCCATCTGCAATCCCAATGTGAAAGCCTGAGTGCTTTCAGAGCCCTTTCACACTGGCAGCACCCAAAAAAATGCTGGTAAAGCTCCGCTAAGACCCCTTTTACACAGGGGCGTTTTCAGGCGCTTTGGCGGTAAAAAAGCGTCTCAATGGGAAGGAGCACTTTAGGAGAGGTGTATTCAATGCTCCTAAAGCGCTGCAAAGAAGCTGCTTGCAGGTTTTTTTTGACGCCCTGCCAGCACAGCACCTCAGTGTAAAAGCACTCAGGCTTTCACATTGGGATTGCAGATGAGGCTTCTTTCAGGCGCTTTACAGGCGCTTTTTTTAACGCTAAGACCCCTCTCACACTGGGGCGTTTTTCAGGCGCTTTAGTGTGAAAGCACTCAGGCTTTCACATTGAGATTGCAGATGCAGCTTCTTTCAAGCGCTTTACAGATGCTTTTTTAACGCCAAAATGCCTGAAAAAACGCCCCAGTGTAAAAGGGGTCTAAAGCTTATTTTGGAGAGGAGCTTATGAGGGTAATTTACACACTGTGACATGACAATGTGAGCCCAGGTCAGGACACTATCTGCATGGAGTTTGCATGTTCTCAGTCTACTTGTGTGGATTTTCTTTAGAGTCGTTTCAGACTGAGGCGACACGACTTCCAGCACGACTTTCAGAGGCAACTCCAACACGACTTGAGCATGAACCACAGGGCGATCTGGGGCGATATACAACACGACTTGAAGTCGTCTCCAGGACAGGAGACTTTCCAGTGGCCAATCAAACAACAATCAGCTCTAGGGGAGGGAGGGGGAGGGAGAGGTTTGCCTGAGAAATGTATGTTATCTTCCTGGAAAGTTGCTTCAGTTAAGACAGTTCTCAGACTTGTAGGCGACTTCCATTGAAATCAATGGGTACAAATCGCCTAGAAGTCGGATTGAAGTAGTACAGGAACCTCTTCTGAAGTCGGAGCGACTTCAGTAGTGTGTATTAAGACGGCTCCCATTCACTTACATTGTTTTTCTGGACAGCGCGACTTGGGACGACTTGAGGCGACTTCAAGTCGGATCCCAAGTCGCCCCAGTGTGAACCGACTCTAAGCCAATCGTGTTTCCTCCCACACTCCAAACACAAGCAAATTGGCCATATTATGATATTCGACTGAGCATACCACAGATGGCTGTCCCAGTAGCAGATAAAATGCTTTCAGCTTCCAGAGGGATTAGTGTTTTTAAAATATATTTAACCTACTAATTGCTTCTAGTACAAATTCTGTGCAAAATATATCTGTGGGATTAAATAGTACTTGGGAGATTCCACTGGCCATGATCCAGGGAGTAAAGCACTCCAAAAACTAAGCACTACTAGCTATACTGCACATAGGGGCTGATTTACTAAAGTGCAGTTGCTCCAGAGCTTAGTAAATGAGGTAAGTCTTCACTTTGAAAAGAAAACCCAATCACATGCAATGAAAAGCTCTTTGCAAAGAGCCTTTACCTTTAGTAAATCAACCCCATAGAGTACGGTGTATAAGGCCGCGTACACACGAGCAGACAGATTTGTTCAAATCGGTCGGGCCGACCGATTTGAACAAATCTGTCTGCTGGGGACATATTGGTTGGATCTTGTACACACGATCAAACCAAAATCCCCGCCGCCAGACGGCGCGGTGACGTAGCGGTGACATTGACGCCGCCACATCACCGCACCAGGAAGTAAAACACTTCCGCGCATGCGTCAAAACCATTCAGCGCGTGTGCGAGAAGACACGTCTGCTGGTTAGCGTACTAACCAGCAGACATGTCGGGCGGACGGGTTCCCAGCCGACAGATTTCAAAGCATGCTTTCCAATCTGTCGGCTGGCCAAATCCGTCGGCTCGCCCGTACACACGGTCAAATCTGTCTTCTGGGACGGTCGGGCTGACCGTTTCCAGCAGATAGATTTGATCGTGTGTACGCGGCCTAAGGTGCCACATATATTTTAAAAAAAGGGCAAAATGACAATGGGGTTATTTTCAAAAGGCAAATCCACTTTGCACCACAAGTGCAAAGTGCAATTGAGATTGCACTGAAAGGGGGGAAGACCTAAATTGAGGGGAAGCTTTGCTGATTTTATTAACCACTTAATGACCGCAGCATGTAGATATGCGTTGGCAGAATGGCACGGACAGGCACATGTACGTACCTCTACGTGCCTGCCTTCCCGTGGGTCAGGGGTCCGATCGGGACCCCCCTGATACATGCGGCGGTCGGTAAGCCTCTGGGAGCGATCCGGGATGAGGGGGTGGCTGTTCGTTTCTGGCCACCCCCTCGCGATCGCTCCCAGCCAATCGTCCTGCGAGAGGAGAGAAGACATCACAAAGTGAGTTGCACCAACAGCACAAGTACACAGTACATACAGGCACACTTAATTCCCCCAGTCACACCCTGATCACCCCCCCCAGCCCCCTGTCACAGTGTCACTGATTGCAGTGATCATTTATTTACTGATCACTGCATTTAGTGTCAGTGTGACAGTTAAAAGTTGCAGGGCAGTTAGTCTTAGGCCCCTTTAGGTCCAGGGTAGTCCCCTACCCCCCCTAAATAAAGGTTTAACCCCTTTATCACCACCCTAGTTAACCCTTTCACCCCCTATTGCCAGTGTCACTAAGCAATCGTTTTTCTGATCGCTGTATTAGTGTTGCTGGTGCCGCTAAGTAGCTAGTTATTTTTTGAGGTTCGCCGCCAGGTTTTTATAGCGTTAGGTACCCCCATACATTTTTTAAATAAAGATTTTAACCCCTGATTTCCCCTAAAGTTAACCCTTTCACCAGTGATCACCGTATAAGTGTCACTGGTGACGCTGGTTAGCCAGTTAGTTATTTTGTTATTTAGGTTCGCCGCCAGGTTTTTATAAAGCGTCGGGTACCCCCATATATTACCTAATAAAGGTTTTAACCCCCTGATTGCCCCCTAGTTAACCCTTTCACCAGTGATCACAGTATAAGTGTTACGGTTGATGCTGGTCAGTTAGTTTGCTGTTTATAGCATCAGGGCACCCGCCGTATATAACCCAAT
This sequence comes from Rana kukunoris, assembly GCA_029574335.1. Classification (NCBI taxonomy): domain Eukaryota; kingdom Metazoa; phylum Chordata; class Amphibia; order Anura; family Ranidae; genus Rana; species Rana kukunoris. The sequence goes on from CM056052.1 coordinate 426,268,221, forward strand.
AAAAGTTTAACTCCCTGATCGCCCGGCAGTGATATCAATTACATTTTAGCGTCAGTTAGGGTCTGCGTCGCTCCAGGTTAGTGCCAGTAACGCTTACACCCATGCACAAAGCATACACCCCCCTTAGTGGTATAGTATCTGAACGGATCGATACCTGAACTTATCAGATCTATACTAGTGTACCCAGCAGTTTAGGGTACCCAAAAACACATTGTTAGCGGAATCAGCCCAGATACCCGCTAGCACCTGAGTTTTGCCCCTCCGCCCAGCCCAACCCACCCAAGTGCAGTATCGATCGATCACTGTCACTTATAAAACACAACATACATAAGTGCAGCGTTCGCAGAGACAGGCCTGATCCCTGCGATCGCTAACATTTTTTTTGGAAGCGATTTCTAAGTAAAAAATCAAAATACAAAAAAAAATATAAAATAAAAAAATAAAAATAGTTGTCGTTTTATTGTTCCCTCCCTCTCTATTCTCTCTCTATTGTTCTGCTCTTGTTTAATGTATTCTATTCTGCAAAGTTTTATTGTTATTATGTTTTTTCATGCTTTCTTTTCAGGTATGTAATTTACTTTACTGTTTTCAGGTACGCCATTCAGCTGTTGCGCGGACTTATTTATCTTGACAGCAACAGCGTTTGCTCCCACGATATATAAAGCCTTGACTCCAGTGCTGTAGGAGCATGGTGGCATTAGGGGCAGAGGAGCGATTTTGCTCCTAATGCCGCGTACATACAGTTTACATTCCTACGGAGGCTTTCCCGTGGAAAAGTCTGACCGTGTGTACGCGGCATAACTTTTTATGCCGCGTACATACGGTCGAAATTCCAACGGAGGCTTGCCCGTGGAAAAGTCAGACCGTGTGTACGCGGCATAACTTTTTTGTGGGAGGATGCCCCCATGCTTCGGCATATATAAATGGTGCATGTATGCCCATCATTAGAAGTGAGTGAATGAAGGGAGATATTCTAAGGGCCCTTTCACACTGGTGCGTTTTCCCCGCGTTTTCGCGGTAAAAATAGCGCCATTAAAATGCCCCCCTCCATTGAAATGAATTAAAAACGCGGTAAAATCATGGCAAAATCTCTGTGTTTTTTCCGCGAATAAAATCGCGGCAAAACAACGCGATTTTACCGCGTTTTACCGTGTTTTTACTGCGTTTTTTAAATTAATTTCAATGGAGAGGGGCATGGGGAGCGTTTTATGAGCGTTTTAATAGCGCTATTTTTATCGCGAAAACGCGGCAAAAACGCAGCAAAAACGCACCAGTGTGAAAGGGCCCTAATGGTGGGCATACAGCCAACAGGCTGCATAAAAAAAAAGATTACAATACATGTCCAACAAGAACCGTCAACGTACTGGTATGTTGCTGGACTTTGAATGGTTATACCAGAATGATGCCTGCAGGTTTAGGTATCATCTTGGTATCATTCTTTTCAGCCAGCGGTCGGCATTCATGTAAAAGCAGTCCTAGCGGCTAATTAGAGTGCTTTTACATTCAGTGGGAGGGAATTCCCCCCCCCCCTCAATATAAACAGCGCCATTGGGAAATTGGGAAAGCATTGTATCATACCGATCTTGGTGTGGTCAGATGCTTTGAGGACAGAGGAAAGATCTAGGGTCTAATAGACACAATTAAAAAAAAAAAAAGAGTACCTGTCACTAGTTATTGCTATCATAAGGGATATTTACATTCCCTGAGATAACAATAAAAATGGTAAGAAATAAATAGAATTTAAGGAACAGTTTACAAATAAAATAAAAAAAGCCAAATAAATATATATATATATATATATATATAAAAAAAAAAAGCACCCCCGTCCCCCCCCGCTTTTGCGCAAAGGCGAACACAAGCATCGGTCTGGAGTCATATGTAAACAGCAATTGTACCATGCATGTGAGGTATCACCGCAAAGGGCAGATCGAGGGCAGTAATTTTAGCATTAGACCTCCTCTGTAAATCTAATGTGGTAACCTGTAAAGGCTTTTAAAGGCTTTTAAAAATGTATGTAGTTTGTCACCACTGCGCGTTTGTGCGCAATTTTAAAGTATGTCGTGTTTGGTATCCATGTACTCGGCCTAAGATCATATTTTTTATTTCATCAATAATTTGGGCAATATAGTGTGTTTTAGTGCTTTAAAACTAAAAAAAAATGCAACACCCACCATTTAAATCTGTAGGGCCTTTGCTTTAAAAAAATGTATAATGTTTGGGGGTTCAACTTAACTTTCTTGCAAAAAAAATATGTTTTTATGTAAACAAACAGTGTCTGAAAGGGCTTTGTCTTCAAGTCGTTAGAAGAGTGGATGATGTGCGACATAAGCTTCTAAATGTCGTGCATAAAATGCCAGGACAATTCAAAACCCCCCCCCCAAATGACCCCATTTTGGAAAGTAGACACCCCAAGCTATTTGCTGAGAGGCATGTGGAGTCCATGGAATATTTTATATTTTGACACAAGTTGCGGGAAAGAAATATTATTTTTTTATTTATATTTTGTGCAAAGTTGTCAATAAATGATACATTGCTCAAACATGCCATGGGCATATGTGGAATTACACGCAAAAATACATTCTTCTGCTTCTCCTGAGTACGGGGATACCACATGTGTGAGACTTTTTGGGAGCCTAGCCGCCTTGCGGGACCCCAAAAACCAATCACCACCTTCAGGCTTTCTAAGGGTGTACATTTTTGATTTCACTCCTCACTGCTTATCACAGTTTCGGAGGCCATGGAATGCCCAGATGGCACAAACCCCCCCCCCCCCCCAAATGACCTAATTTTGGAAAGTAGACACCTCAAGCTATTTGCTGAGAGGTATGGTGAGTATTTTGCAGATCTCGCTTTTTGTCACAAAGTTTTGAAAAAAAAAAAAAAATGACTTTCTTCATTTTCAAAAACAAATGAGAGCTGTAAAATACTCACTATGCCTCTCAGCAAATAGCTTGGGGTGTCTACTTTCCAAAATGGGGTAATTTGGGGGGTGGGGGGGTTTATGCTATTTTGGTATTTTATGGCCTTCGAAACTGTGATAAGTAGTGAGGAGTGAAATCAAAAAATGTATGCCCTTAGAAATCTTGAAGGCAGTGCTTGGTTTTCGGGGTCCTATACGCTGCTAGGCTCCCAAAAAGTCCCACACATGTGGTATCCCCGTACTCAGAGAAGCAGCAGAATGTATGTTGGGTGCAATTCCACATATAACCATGGCATGTGTGAGCAATATATCATTTAGTGTCAACTTTTTGTAATTTTTTGTAATTTTTTTTGTCATTATTCAATCGCTTGGGACAAAAAAAAATATTCAATGGACTCAACGTGCCTCTCAGCAGTTTCCTTGGTGTGTCTACTTTCCAAAATGGGGTCATTTGGGGGGGGGGGGGGGTTGTACTGCCCTGCCATTTTAGCACCTTAAGAAATGAGATAAGCAGTCATAAATTAAAAGCTGTAAAAATTCCAGAAAATGTACTCTAGTTTGTAGACACTATAACTTTTGCATAAAAACCAATAAATATACGCTTATTGAGATTTTTTTTACTAAAGACATGTGGCTGAATACATTTTGACCTAAATGTTTTTTTTTTTTTATGTCACAATGTAGAGTATAATATTTCCTATCATTTGTGCCCAGTCTTGCCACACAGAGTTAATCCAGCGCTGAGTAATCCTCTTTTATGTTCAGTGAAAACGAACAGCCTTCCAGATAAAACCCTGCCTAAAGCAAAAAGTCCGGAATCTCTCTTCTTGCTTTGAGTGAGAGGTTATTTACAAATATAGCTAGGACATGTTTATCATATGTTATGTTTTGTTTATCATAACATAAGGTGATATAACATCATAACACATCCTAGTAATATACAATGAACTTTGGATCACCTCTTGTTATGATAAACATGTCCACGCTATATTTGTAAATAACCTGTTACTGAAAGCAAAAACAGAGAAACGGACTTAACCTAATTTGGCAGGTTTTTATCTGAAGTCCGGTTAATTTGCACTGGACTTTAAAAGAGGATTACTCAGCGCTGGATTAACTCTGTGTGGCAAGACTGGGCACAGATGATAGGAAATCTTATACTCTACATTGTGACATAAAAAAAAAAAATTGGGGGTTTACATCCACTTTAAAGATTCAGACTTGAGTTAGTTAGCTCATTTCTGTATTTCCAGCTTGTAACTGCATTTTGCAAGGCCCACACACAAAAAGATAGCTTGCATAAGCATTTCCACTGTTCTATATATATATATATATATATATATATATATATATATATATATATATATATATATATATAGCTGATCGTGTGTACGTGGCATTAGATGAGCTTCTAGGGCACACTCCTAGTGGATGCCTGGATGGTGGGAGCAATTGTGTTCACAAATTTCAAGCAATGCTGTATCCTGGCCTAGGTCAACAAGGTCCAGGCCTAGGGCAGCACTTTGCAGGGGGGGCAGCACGGAAAGAGTCCCCGCCTGCTTGCGCTACACTGTTAGTGTAACGCAAGCTGCTTCTAATTTTGACTGTCCTATCATCCTGGACCACAAACCTTCCTCACTGTGCTATATGAGTGAGTGAGTGAGTGAATAACTTGTATAGCGCTACACATGCAAACTAAATCGCCTCAAGGTTGCTTTCCATCCGGTGTCGTCCTAATCCTTCAGAAGAGGTGGGTCTTAAGTTTCTTCCTGAAGACCCGATGGTTTTCTTCCATGCTTGTTCTCTGTTGGTAGAGCGTTCCATAGCCGTGGTCCTTGGACTGCAAATCTTCGTTCTCCCTTTGATTTGTAGTTGTATTTGGGGATGTGGAGGAGGTTTTGGTTAGATGATCGGAGAGTGCGATGGGTGGTGTAATGCTTTATTTTCTTGCATAAGTATTGAGGAGCCTTTCCTTGTGTGTATTTATGGGTGAGGCAGAGGGTCTTGAATGCGATCCGATCCTTTACTGTTAGCCAATGAAGGGCCCTCAGGGATGGGGTGATGGATTCCCAGGGTTTCTTTCCTGTTACTAAACTGGCGGCTGTGTTCTGAATGACTTGTAGGTGCGAGATCTGGTATTTTGGTAGACCTAAGAAGAGGGAGTTTGCGTAGTCGAGTCGAGAATTGATGATTGTTCCGACTACTACCGCTGTGTCCTCTTCCGGGATGAAGGGGATGAGTCTGCGCAGTAGGCGGAGAAGGTGGTGGGATCCGCTGACTACTGATCCTATTTGCTCATCCATCGACATCTCAGAGTCAAAGGTTACTCCCAGGCTTCTGACCTTGGTACTTGGGGTGATGATCTCTCCAAGGATGGTGGGTGGTGTCCATGATGTCCTAGCTTTCATCTTTTGGTTTGCGTGGAGGAGAAGTAGTTCTGTTTTTGATCCGTTAAGTTTGAGGGAGCTCTCAGTCATCCATTCATCAATGCCAGGCGTTTTTCTAATCCGTGATATCGGTCGTTTTTATCGGTGATCCGAAAGTAGAGTTGAGTGTCGTCCGTATAGGAGTGGTAGCACAAATCTTGCTCACTGATTTTGAGGAATGGGCGGAGGTAGATGTTGAAGAGCACGGGTGACAAGGGTGATCCTTGAGGGACTCCGCTGGAAACAGTGCGTGTTTCTGAGGTGAAGACTCCTAGTTTCACTGTTTGGGACCGATTTCCTAGGAAGGAAGCGAACCATGGTAAATCTGCATCTGTAACACCGGCTACTTCTTTGAGATGAACATGTAGAGTTTTGTGATCTACTGTATCGAACTCTGCACTTAGATCCAGTAGCACCAGTAGGCATGATTCTCCGTCATCTCCTGCTTCGAGAGCATCATCCCATATTTTTAGCAGTGCCATTTCTGTGCCATGGCCTGGGCAGAAATCTGATTGTAGTGGGTTTAAGGAGTTTGTGGGTGTCCAAGCGAAGTTGTAGCTGCTGTACTACTGCTTTCTCCATGATTTTAGAGAAGGTGTTCAGGCTTGTTATTGGTCTATGGTGGTTAGGGTCCTTGCGGTCAAGGTTGTTTTTTTTTAGGAGGGGTTTTATTATCTCTTGTTTTAGGGAGATCGGAACAATACCTTCTTTAAAAGATTGATTTACAAAATGTGTTATGGTGGGTGCCAAAATATTGATACATTCTTTCAGGAGTTTAGTGGAAATGATATTACCTGGTGATGTGCTGTCTCGGAGGCTTCTGATGATGTTTTTGGTGATGTCGATGGTGATTGGAATCAGCGAGAAATTTGCAGATTGTGGAATATTTGTATTGTTTTCCTCTTTTTGCTTTAACTGACTAGGGGTTGTTGTTTTTTTCTGTTGAATTATTTCCTGAATGTCTTTATTTTGTTGATAATGAAATACGATAATTCATTACAGAATTCTTGAGTGTCGTTTGCTGGCGGCTCTAGGCAGGTGGGGAACATAGTCTGAGCGACTAATTTGAACAGTTCACTGGGTCGGTTTAGGACTTTTGAGATGGTGTTTAAGACGTGATCTCTTTTTGCTTTAAAGATTGCTTTGTGGTATTTCTTTGTCAGTGCTTTGTAATTGGTGTGGTTTTCCTTCGAAGGGTTTCTTCTCCAGGCTCCTTCTGCTCTTCTTCGTTCTTACTTCAGTAACGTGAGCGTGTCGTTATATGTTTTCTGCTGCACCATTGGCATGAGTATATCTTCTTAGTCCTCTCCTTAAAATTATCAGAAATTTGTGCTTAAAGTAGAACTATAGGCAACACTCTTTATTTTCATTTTGGATAGAGAAAGGGAGGGTTATAGCCCCTGTCAGTTTACCATCCCTGTCCTATTGCAGAGATTTCCCTTCACTCCCTGCCCCATAACCAAACAGGAAGTGAGAGGAAATCTATGCAAATAAGGGAATCCAATGCCCCCCCCCCCCCCCCCAGACCCTAAGAACTAGTGTCCCCACTCTAAAATTTCAGGGCATGTCTTAAACAGAAATGGGTGTGGCCAAGGGGTGCACAAGTTTAAGGAGACCTAGGGCAGCACAAATCCTAAATACACTACTGCTTTCAAGAACAGTTTTTTGAGCACTCGATCTTCACATCTAATCACTTTTTGATGCATATGCACTTTATTATTTGGGACTTATTTTTATGTAAAATCAGATGAATATCTGTTTTTGATCAGAGTACTTTATCACTGTTTGATATACTATTGCATATTACTGCTTCTATATGTTCATGAAATGTAGGATAGGTATTTATATATTTGTTCAACTTGCTGCATAGCTTCTTGAATTAGCGCACCATTTTCTTTTATTACATTTTTTAGAAAAAATGAATACACACAGCCAAGAACATAAATTCTACACAGTAAACACTGGGATTTATGAGGCAGCATCATCCTTGGGCCTGTATTTTGGTCCCAGAAGTACATGCTGACCCTGGCTAATGCATGAACAAAGACAGCATCAGCCTTCAGAAGAGAAAGGGGGATGAAAGTATTGCCAGGGACAGTAGTGTGATCTCTCTGAAAGAACATATCTGTACTCAGATCTCATTTATCAAACGCAGCTCCTGTTTATCAAGACACAAGCTCAATCTGTTGTGCTGTTTGTGAAAATACTGCAAGTAGTGGTCTATAATGTTGACATCTAAGTATTATGTAGGTGTCTATCACCTTTTTTACGACAAACAACGATGCTGAAAGGACGTTGTTAGACTTCTACAATGTAAACAGTAATATAAAGCTTGGTTAAAAAAAAAAAGCAGGGGGAGTTTCTTGTTTTTCCAGCAACTATTCAGTAAAACATATAGCAGACTACACACAGAAAATCATATTTGTATTTCAGTATCAGTGGGAGTTATATTTGTTCTACCACAGGAGAAAGAAAAAACATCCACTGGCAGCAACAATACACTTAACAGCCAAATTATAATGACAAACAATATTCTGTTATTAAAGCCAAACTCCAGACATATATATATATATATATATATATATATATAAAAACACCTATTAGCAGCGCTATGTTTTATCAAAAATCATTAAAGGATTCTTTCATCTAAAATGCGCCCATATTGGGGGGGAAAAAAGTGCATTTATCCCTTTATGAATGCACAACATATACAGTATGTGAGGTGGCAAAAGGTGGGATTTAATGTGTCGCTTATGTGCTCCCAATTTTCTGTGGATCTATCCGCGCCCATCAGTGCTGCATATAAATGCCTCATCATCAGTGACACCTCATCAGTGCCGATTAGTACTGCCTCATCAGTGCTTATCAGTGAAGGAGGAAAGTATTATTTACAACGTTTTTGTAACAAAAAAATGAGAAAACATATATTTTTTCCAAAAGTTTTGGTCTTTTTTTATTTGTAGCGCACCAAAAGAAAGCTAAATTTGTGGGGAAAAATGCCAAAAATGTTGTGTTGCATGATCGCACAATTGTCATTCAAAATGCGACAACGCTGAAAACTAAAAATTGTCCTGGGCAGGAAGGGGGTGAAAGTGACAGTATTGAAGTGGTTAAAGTCTCGTTTATGTGCTGAAAGCATGCTCACTGCAAGCTCTCGGCACAAAGACGGAGCTTTCCAAGACAGCTCCCAGTTCAGGTTAAGAGGTGGCCGTCAGGACTGGATTCCTATCACATGATCACTGACCCCTCCCGTCGCTCAGGTGTTCAGATCTGTTTAAAGGAATTAAACATAAATATGGGCTGGAGCATACTGTATATACCCTAAATAAATGATAAAGCAGCCACTCAAGCAATTGTGACACCAACAGCAAGAGAATATAAATAACATAAAATAATAGAATAAATAGAATAAAATAACAAAAAAGTTAAATCAAAAATTCTAGTGATAATGTGATACACCAATACAATAAATAAAAACAGAGAAAGTAAAAAAATAAAAATTAAGTGCAAAAAATGCGACAAAATTAAATTAGTCCATAAGAACTGATCAGCAAAAGTTCTAAAAATATGTGTATATAATAAAATTCGAAAATGTAATTCACATTCCATTTCTCATATGAGTGTCCCCACAATTCCAATTTCCTGTGCATTTACAATAGAGTGATACCATATAGATGAGCCTCTTACCAGATCCAGTGGATCGTCACATAAATGGTCAAACGCTCTTGTAAAATCCCTAAGCAGTCTGTTTAAAGGAATCCTGGAGCAGGTGGGAAGAGGTTAATAATTTTTTTGCATTGCGTACTATTTCTCCAGCTCCCTACAATTGTGTAGCTGAGCTATGCACAGAAGTGCCAAATAACAGAGACCTGCAGGGAGACGAACCCCACAATTCAGGTAAAAGAGACAGTGATTTGAGGGTGTGGGCTGGGAATGGCACTATGTAATATCCTAAATATAAGTGTAACATAAAAATACTGTAAAAGGTGGACTTAGCCCTATAAGCGCTCATTTACACAAGACTTGGTCTCTTTAATGCCTATCAATTGCTCTCTGAAGTGCGATCACGCTTCAGAGAGCAACTGACAGGCAGTAAAGAGACGTTAATGGTGCAAAACGAAAAATAATAAAAAATAAATAAATAAACTGCAGCAATAGATGTACAGCATAGGATGACATACAGTAAATATTCTTTGTAAGATGCCACGCTAACTCAAATAAAGTGAACAATAGACATAAATGTGCAACTAGTAATTATCATAAATAACATTGACCCAGGTTCACATTGCAGCAATTTGGCATGCGATTTGACATGTCAAATTGCATGCCAAAGCACAGTCCGAATCGGTGCGATGCCGCACTTGCCGAAAGTAGTTTCTGTACAACCTTTGGTGACTTCAGGGTGCGATTTCAATAGACATCTGTGCAGAAACCCTCACAAATGTCTCTAAAATCGCCCACAAAGTCGAGACTGACATGCTGGAACGAAATGGTGCGAGTTCATCTGAATTTGCACCATTTTATTCCCCTTATCAGTGTGAACCTAGGCAAAAAGTGAAAAAAATGAAATAATCAAATAACAGGTGAAAAGTTTCAATGTCATAAAAAATGAATATAAAGTTTGTGCAAAAAAAGTGAAACACCAAATGGTATGGTTCAAGGTGAATTTCGGGGTACAGAAACGCAAATATTCATCCGTGGATCTCGAATTAGCAGACCAAGTATAGGAAAAACACCATGGAGGCTATTTATGAAAGTGAAAACTACAAGTGCAAAGTGCAGTAGCTGTAAATCTGAGGGGTAAATCTGAAATGAGGGGAAGCTCTGCTGATTTTATCATCCAATCATGTGCAAGATAAAATGCTGTTTTTTATTTTTCTTGCATGTCCTTGGATCTACAGTGACTGCACTTCCAAGTGCACTTTGCACTTGTAGTTTGCACTTGTAGTAGAGCTGGGTGATTTTTTATCCCTAAAAAAATCTGCAATTTTTTAATAAAAGACTTGATTTGTGATTCGAATCAAGTTTTTATTTTTTTTTTGATGGAGACAACGCCGGCCCTGAGGAGCTGCGGACAGGAATTTTTAGGCGAGGCCGTGGCTTCGGCCTAGTCCCAATGTCTGGCCTTGTGCACTAGGCCGAAGTCGCGACCTCGCTTAAAAACTCCTGCCCGCAGCTCCTCAGACACCGCGCGGTGTTAGCACCGGTCCTGGGGATAAAAAATCGAACAAAACGATTTTGTTTAAATATAATTTCAATTTGACTTACCAACTCGATTTTTAAATCAAATCGATTTTTTTCCCAGCCCTAACTTGTAGTGCAAAGTGGATTTGCCTTTCATAAATAACCCCACATGTGTCCTTCAAACCCACATGTGACTATGCTTACCAAAGCCAATGTGACTCTGTGGAGAGTCAGGAATGTGAGTAAGCCCTCACTATGTTAGCCAGGATCCTTTGGTCAGTCTCCAAGGACAAATGTTCTATTTTAAGGCCCCCAAAAACAGAAAGAAGTAGAGTACCACACTCATATAGTGTGTAATAGAAGTAGAATAGGGAAGAACGGCACAAGACTAGGGAAATCAGATGTGCTGCATGAACATACTGTATACTGACCAGATATTGACAGGAGGAAAGAACAGAATGATCAGAGAGATACGTTAAAGGGGTTGTATTTTGTATTTTCTAAATAGGTTCCTTTAACCTAGTGCAGCCATTCTCAACCCTAGGGTTCCTCCAGAGGTGGCTAGGGGTTCCTTGACCTGTGGCTGATTTACCTCCTGTTTGATGGTGCCAATGGTGGACAATTCCACTTGGAAGAGCCAGTGGTATGACACCAATGATCTTCATAGTTCTCTGTAAGGGGGGCATTCTTACCACTACTGTAAAAAAGGGCATTCTTCTCACTGACCACCAAAATAACGGGCATTGTTCCCACTGAACCCCAAATGAATGGGTTCACCGATCCCTGAAATTTATTTTAAGGGTTCCCCAGCGGTAAAAAGGTTGAGAAAGGCTGAGCTAGTGCTAGTTCTCTAACCTTTTCCTTCAATTTCCCTTCTACATGTTTTCTTTTCTTTGAATTTCTCACTTCCTGTTCCTCCTCAGTAAGCTGTTCTTGCTGACTAACCACCACTCGGATGATGATGATGCAGGGAACATTACAGCTTTCATTTGAATAGCTGTGTGTTCCCCGCCGAGCCGCGTATAGACACTCCCCCTTGCTCGGGATTTGACAGATCACCCGTCCAAACCCGAGCAAGGGGGAGTGTCTATATTCAAATGAAAGCTGTAATGTTCCCCGAGCTGATTAACTAGGTGGCGGCGGCGTTGCGGTATGCGGCGGCGGGAGCGGGGGGGGGGGGGGGGGGGGGTTAGTATCGGATCTGGCATCGGGGAATTTGGGGAATTTGCGGGAGTACAAGTACTCCCGCAAATGCTCAGTATCGGGACAACCCTGGTTATAACCCCTGTAAGTATTTTTTTTTGCCATCTGTGTCCCATAGGGGAAATTTATATTCACTTCATGTTGCATTGCTAAAACAGTGAAACCAGAACTAGTGCCCCTATTGGAAGATTTCCCTTCTATTACTTTTCTCGGGGCAACCCAAAAGTTGGAATTTCTTTTACTTTCACATTCAATTATAACGGTAGACAGGACAAATAGAGAGGGTGAATCTTCCTAATGAGGATACAGGCAACAATAAAAACAAACTAATTTCTCTCCACTCTATCTAATTTAGTTATACTTTAAGATAAATCCTTTTAACACACAAAATACAAGACTCGTGGGGCAAATCCAGCCCGCTATGCTATCATGTGGCCCTCCCAGACAGTTTTGCAGCCGGATTGTAGCGGAACTCTATTCCACTACCTCTGCTTCTCACTCTCTGCTCCCAATTCCCGCTGTCACTTGTAAGCACAGAAGCCTTCTGTGTTTAAGAGACAGCTTTGCTTTCAGAGGATTCCAGATGTAACAGATCCCTCATGACGAGGACAGCTCTACAGAATCTGACAGCGAGACTGATCTCTATGCAGAGGGGTATAACAGAGCCAAATACAAGGGCAGAGGTAAAAGAGCAGAGGTGCAAGGAAGCTGTTGGTGTTGCACACTGCATAACACACCCCTAAACCCTGCACTCTGTACACAGCGCACTCTAGAACTCAGCACTCTGTAAATAGCACATTCCAGAACTCTGCACTCTTTATATAGCACACCCATGAACACTGCACTTTATACATAGTGCCCCCTTGAACTCTGCACTCTGTATATAGTGCACCCCTGAGCTCTGCACACTGTACATATCGCACCCCTGAACTCTGCACTCTCTACACAGCGCACCCCTGAAATCTGAACTCTGTACGTGGCGCACCTATGTACAATTTGCACTTTGTACAAATTGCACCCCTGAACTCTGGCCTCTGTGTACATAGTGCACCCCTGAACTCTGTAGTACATAGTGCACCCCTGAACTCTGTACTCTGCACATAGCACACCCCCCTAAAACAAAAACTTCTCCAAATATGGTAGAGGAGCAGAGGAATAAAGACAGAACTTCAGTTTTCGGGTGAAGTTCTGCTTTACCAATTACAGTCTAGGCCAGTTTGTACATTTCTCTTGTACATATAAAAATTTTACTAAGATTACCCAAACATAATATTTTTTTGAAAACAGAGGCCCTCTGGAATAAAATAGTGACTGTTGCAAATTTTAATACTGTATGATATTTGAACAGCCGTTTATTAAACCCAAATTTTCAAAGAAAGATACACATACTGTACATGCATTTTAGTGCACACCAACACAATATATTACCTGCATTTTTGGTGGACTCACTAGGGGAAATCACTGATCTTCTGTTCATACATTGTATGAACAGAAGATCAGCATTTCTCTCCCTTACACACACAGCTCCCGGTCCCCGCTCTGTAACGAGCAATCGCGGGTGCCCATGGGCGATCGTACCCGCCAGGCACACGCACGGGAGTCGGAGGCGAGCGGTGGGCGTGCGCGCCCTTAGTGGCCGCTTTGAGAGCCGACGTAGAGCTACGGCCTCTCGCGCAGGGGAGCCAACCTAAGCAGTTAAACTTCTTTCTTAAGCTGGGTAATAGTACATTTCAGTAGTATTTTGTTAGAAATTTTCAGTTTTAAGAATATTTCTTCAACTTTCTAATGGTTAGTAGGGTCAAATCGCCATTTGTTTTAGACCTTTTCTTGGATGACATACTCTTGGATGACATTCTTCCAGTCATTGAAAGGTACAAAGAATTTTTTTATGAATGTTCATACGAATATTTGTATGAATGTTCGTTCAAAAATCTACTAGTATATTGCCAGTTCCAGACATTTGTCACAGTAAGAGCAGGGGTCAGCACTGGCAGAATGAGAGATGTCTCCTTGTTCCAGTAACAACTCTAGAAAGATCATTTTGGATTTTAAATTACTGTCTGTCTTGGTGACTCTGGTATCAATTATCAGGTATTTCCAAGTAGCTCTAATGCCTCGTACACACGATCAGTTTTCCCGGTGGGAAAACTGCCATGTTTGCTTTTGGTCAGGAACTGAACGTGTGTGTGCTCCATAGCAGTGTTCCAGGCAGGAAAACTGTTCTCTTTTTTCCCGTTGCGAGTCTCTGCGTTTTTTTGCTTGGCAGTTTTCCTATGGGAAACACTGCAGTGGAGCATACACATGGCCGGTTTTTCAGACCAAAGCTGTCATAGCAGTTTTCCTGTCAGGAAAACCGTCCATGTGTACACAGGGAAAAGCAACCAAGCAGGTTCTCAGTTTTCCCCTCGGTTTTTCCTGCGTACTTTTGACCGTCGGGAAAACCGATCGTATGTACGAGGCATTAGTGTCTACATGTCTGTTTTGTCCTTCAGGACCCAGAGAGTGCTATTATGCAAATTTCAACTTTACCTAGATAGTCAGTTGCTTAACTTACTGTATGCGGTGGAAGGAATGACCAAGTGGCAACTTTTGGAGTTAAGTGAAAATTGTGTATTAGACCCATGTTTCGGGGTCATAGGGTACCTCTGTGTTAAAGTGCACTCAAATCCTACAAAAAATATATCAAGTTTAATCTGTAATGGTAACTGTAACGGTATGGCCCGTGGGAACCAGAGACTTTTGAAGGATGCAGGGTACTCCTGTGCCAGCTTCACCAATGACTCTTGGGTCTAGGGCCATCCTATGTCCGATAGGGGCATAGGATGACTGAGAAATGATATCATGAAATACATGAGATGGGACATTAATGATAATTCATGTATTGCAGGATATCTTGACATATTACAAGTTGTTTGTTTATTCTGACCCCAAAAGGTCAATAGAGTGACTCATTCAATGTGTAACATAGACTGATGAGGTGCTAATTAAGTCTACCTGGCTGTAGTGATGGGGCTTGCTGTGATTGCATTCTGTTGTCTATTGTGCTAATTAAGTCTGCTCCTAAGATATTTCATTGTGTATGCTAATGACACTGGTTTGTGTAAAATACTATTGATAATAGATGTGGAATGTGACTTGCCAGCTGTAGTAATTAACTTCTGTAGATTCGGTGCCAGAATGTCTGACATAGGAATGTGTATTGTGTATTAGGTGAATAGCTTTTTGCAGAGTCAGAATCTCAGAATTAACTCATCTGAATGTCATTATCTAAAAAAATGTGTATTGAAGTTCCTTGTGTAATGTGGTGGGTGGAGTTGATTCATTGTTCACTTGGTTTCTAAACTGTATATAACAAGGCTGAGTTACCATTAAAGTATTCATTCTTTTGACCCAGAGAAACAGAGCTTGTGTCTCGTCTTTCTGGGGGAATTCTTATGTATCGTGTCTGCTGAATTGTTGGAGTGTCGGATAAGCTGTCGTGGGTTGGTGGAATGGAAGATCGTGAACGGTGTTAACCCCTGACCGATACAGTAACCAAGCTGAAATAATAAATTGAATAAAGTAGATGCTGCTGTGTCCTCTATTCTCTGCCTGTTATGTGACCAAAAGCCTGCCCATTTGTTTATGTGATCTCTGCTAAAAAGCAGAATCAGTGTTCAGACTAGGTAAACCCAGACTTTAGCAAAGACAATGTAACTTAGGCAGGCTATGCATTAAAGGAGAGGTCAAGCCTGAGCTTGTTTGGCTGGGCTTCTCCTATGAGCCACATGCAATTTGTTTATGCCATTTTCAGCAGA
Source organism: Rana kukunoris (assembly GCA_029574335.1). Classification (NCBI taxonomy): domain Eukaryota; kingdom Metazoa; phylum Chordata; class Amphibia; order Anura; family Ranidae; genus Rana; species Rana kukunoris. Next base: position 426,283,751 of record CM056052.1, read on the forward strand.
GAGAGGACTGAAGTCATCACGACAATAAAGTCTGGATCCGCCAGGCGCCTGGACTGATATCCATCTCAGCCTCTGGGCCACTCCCCGCCCCTCCACAGCTCAGTGCTCCAGTGAGAGCAGGGGGGGCAGAGCGAAGAGCTGCTGATTGACAGTCATCAGCTCTCTGCTCGGGGAGCTGCGAGAACTGAGCCATCGGTGATGTTCAATCGCTCTGTTCTCAGTGTGGACATGCATATGAATATATGAATAGGGGGGGGCATATTTTTCTTTTAAGCAATTTTCTTTCCTTCAACCATAGGTTTAAGGTGGAAAAAAATGCTAGTTTCTGACTTCAATGTAGTTATTGTTGATGGGGGAATCCCTTCAGCAGAGCTATTGTATTCTGACAGTGGGAAGTTTCTTAGCTGTCAACATACAATGATCACTGCCAGCAGCTATAGCCACCAGCAGTCATCGAACAAACAAAATGGACAGAGCGGTTGTGTCAATCATTAGATTGACTTTAGTACAACCAGCCTGCCCATAGATGGATTAAAATTCAGCCAGTTCCTGCTGAAGCGGCTGAGATTCCATCCATCTATGGCAAGGTTACATGCCTAAGCAGCAAGTGAGCAGCACTGACGGGAGCCTGTAACAGCATTTTCTTCAAGCCTTTTAATTTGTCCAGCCTTTCTTCATTTACTCATCATACCAAACTGTTAAAACCACTACTGCCATAGTGATGATTTATAAGGATATACATGTCTCCTGCACATATCCTTACCTGTCAAATCTCTCCCCTCTGTCTGTTATAAGAACTGAAAAACTGCAGATTCTGTGGGTGGGTCTGTTGTCTGGAACTTGGTGGGTGGAGTCGTGATGTCGTGATGTCAGTAGACTTTCTAATACACCACTTTAAAATAAATACTGTGGAAGAATAGAGAAGGTCCATAAGGCTAGGACCACTAAGTGTAATGACAAAATTGGCACCACAAGCACGTGACGCATTTCAGCCAATTTTTTTGCACGTTTGTGGAAATGCCGGCTACAAATCTGCTATGTTCAGCTCTGAACAGGGCAGGACATTAACAGACTTCAGTAACCAGTAATCAGATGCATCCAAACTGATCAGAACGGGATGCAAAAAATAAATCCTTGAGCCTACAACTGGTATGCATCACTTAAAACTTTAATAAGCAGGCACTTACCTGTCCAGGGATCCAGAGCTGTCCCCACCTGGGGCCGGTTCTTCACTGGTCTTTGGATCCCCTGTGCCTCCATCTTACCTGTGGGAAGCCAGCTGTGACTCTGCAGCTTCACGCACGTGTAATCTACGGTGCATCACAGGTCCCGTAGCTACCTGGGACCTGTGATGTGTTTCAAGAGGTTGTGGTGGGGCTGAGGTGTGAGTGGGTGCCTTTTAAAACTTGGTATCTGCTCCCCCACCCCCCTAAAACAAAAACTTCTCCAAATATGGTAGAGGAGCAGAGGAATAAAGACAGAACTTCAGTTTTCGGGTGAAGTTCGGCTTTACCAATTACAGTCTAGGCCAGTTTGTACATTTCTCTTGTACATATAAAAATTTTACTAAGATTACCCAAACATAATATTTTTTTGAAAACAGAGGCCCTCTGGAATAAAATAGTGACTGTTGCCAATTTTAATACTGTATGATATTTGAACAGCCGTTTATTAAACCCAAATTTTCAAGGAAAGATACACATACTGTACATGCATTTTTGTGCACACCAACACAATATATTACCTGCATTTTTGGCAAAATATAAAAACGATGCTGCACCAAGTAAACAGATACCAAACACGTCAAGATTAAAATTTTGCATGTCTGTCAAATGCTGACAAACTATGGTACCTAAAAATCTCAATAGATAATGTTTTAAAAGCCTTTACATTACAGGCTACCAGTTTAGAGTTAAACGTGAACTGTGGTGCTAGATGTATTGCTCTCACTCTGACGTTCACTGTGATAGCTTGCATGTGTGATGCAATCACTACAGGGAGTGCAGAATTATTAGGCAAATGAGTATTTTGACCACATCATCCTCTTTATGCATGTTGTCTTACTCCAAGCTGTATAGGCTCGAAAGCCTACTACCAATTAAGCATATTAGGTGATGTGCATCTCTGTAATGAGAAGGGGTGTGGTCTAATGACATCAACACCCTATATCAGGTGTGCATAATTATTGGGCAACTTCCTTTCCTTTGGCAAAATGGGTCAAAAGAAGGACTTGACAGGCTCAGAAAAGTAAAAAATAGTGAGATATCTTGCAAAGGGATGCAGCACTCTTAAAATTGCAAAGCTTCTGAAGCGTGATCATCGAACAATCAAGCGTTTCATTCAAAATAGTCAACAGGGTCGCAAGAAGCGTGTGGAAAAACCAAGGTGCAAAATAACTGCCCATGAACTGAGAAAAGTCAAGCGTGCAGCTGCCAAGATGCCACTTGCCACCAGTTTGGCCATATTTCAGAGCTGCAACATCACTGGAGTGCCCAAAAGCACAAGGTGTGCAATACTCAGACATGGCCAAGGTAAGAAAGGCTGAAAGACGAACAACCACTGAACAAGACACACAAGCTGAAACGTCAAGACTGGGCCAAGAAATATCTCAAGACTGATTTTTCTAAGGTTTTATGGACTGCTGAAATGAGAGTGAGTCTTGATGGGCCAGATGGATGGGCCCGTGGCTGGATTGGTAAAGGGCAGAGAGCTCCAGTGCGACTCAGACACCAGCAAGGTGGAGGTGGAGTACTGGTTTGGGCTGGTATCATCAAAGATGAGCTTGTGGGGCCTTTTCGGGTTGAGGATGGAGTCAAGCTCAACTCCCAGTCCTACTGCCAGTTTCTGGAAGACACCTTCTTCAAGCAGTGGTACAGGAAGAAGTCTGCATCCTTCATGAAAAACATGATTTTCATGCAGGACAATGCTCCATCACACGCGTCCAAGTACTCCACAGCGTGGCTGGCAAGAAAGGGTATAAAAGAAGAAAAACTAATGACATGGCCTCCTTGTTCACCAGATCTGAACCCCATTGAGAACCTGTGGTCCATCATCAAATGTGAGATTTACAAGGAGGGAAAACGGTACACCTCTCTGAACAGTGTCTGGGAGGCTGTGGTTGCTGCTGCACGCAATGTTGATGGTGAACAGATCAAAACACCGACAAAAAACATGGATGGCAGGCTGCATGAGTGTCCTTGCAAAGAAAGGTGGCTATATTGGTCACTGATTTGTTTTTGTTTTGTTTTTGAATGTCAGAAATGTATATTTGTGAATGTTGAGATGTTATATTGGTTTCACTGGTAAAAATAAATAATTGAAATGGGTATATATTTGTTTTTTGTTAAGTTGCCTAATAATTATGCACAGTAATAGTCACCTGCACACACAGATATCCCCCTAAAATAGCTAAAACTAAAAACAAACTAAAAACTACTTCCAAAAATATTCAGCTTTGATATTAATGAGTTTTTTGGGTTCATTGAGAACATGGTTGTTGTTCAATAATAAAATTAATCCTCAAAAATACAACTTGCCTAATAATTCTGCACTCCCTGTATTTACATATTTGTGGTAGAGGTGCACTGAAATGGAAATTTCAGAACCGAAATGAAACCGAAATATTAAAAAATGTCAGGCCGAAACCAAAAATTACTTTTTTTTTTAAAACATACACTCACTGTGCCCCCAATTGCCGCCTCACTGTGCCCCCAATTGCCACCTCACTGTGCCCCCAATTGCCGCCTCTTGTTTTTTTTTTATCACTTTTTTTGGAGCTTGTCGTTTTACTTTTTTTTTATTTTTGTATAATTTTCTTATTTTTAATATTATTTTTCTTATTCTTTACTTTTTAATTACTTATTTTATTAATTGAATAATTATTTCTTTTTTTTTTTTACACTTAACTTTATTGCTATCACACAGGAGAAAATAATTCCCTGTGTGATAGCAATTGGTGGTGACAGGTTCTCTTTATTAACCCTGCCACCTCAGGAGTGGATTGGCGTCAGGAGCCAAACTAGTCATCCGGGGGAGGAGGAGGGGGGGCGGGGAACAGAGCCCCGAAGATATAGCCAGCCAGAGGGAGGTATGTGGGGGGAGGGACAGGGAGGATGGATGGCTGCTAGAAAAGAAAGCAACTCACCGCCGCCCGTATGCTGAAACTGTCCCCGCCTCCTCCTAACCCCACACATCTCAGCATTAGACCGGCATTCTGTTTATCACAGCGTGGTTAGGAGAAGGCGGGGCTGTGTGCGAGCAGAGTGGAGACAATTTCAGTGTGTGTTTTACCGCTCTGCAGCCACTAGTTATTATCAGCAATTTTAAAGCTGTTTCGGCATGTCCCCAAAACAGCTGTTTTCAGCCGATATGTATCGGCCACCGATATATCGGTGCATCCCTAATTTGCGGAGGACCTACGCGCGCATTTGCTCGTAAACACCCTAGGGATATGGACACTTCATTTATTTATTTATTTACATTTTTTATTTTTATGAGTTTCTTTAAACTTTTGTTCATCCCTTGTTGTAACATAGGCAGTGACAGGCAATCTTTATTGAGAGATCTGGAGTCTATTAGACCCCAGATCTCTCCTATGCCTTTAAAAGCATCTTATCAACTCGAGATCAGTTTAGATGCTAGCCTAGCTGGAAATGGCTAGTAAACAAACAACCAAAACCAAAAGTGATGTAATACATGTCCCTTCCAGCTTCTTCATTAGTTGTAAAGGAGGGGAAGGAACAAACGTTTTTTCTTCTCTGTCTACAGCCGTCCTGACTGAGTGTAGTGATGGTGGATTGTGGTAATGGGGAGGGGCCCCCTTCTGGGGAGGGGGGCATGTAGATCCGCTCAGATTACTTTTGCAGTAAAGCCTATCACTGGCTGCAAATTTTGATCCCAGGATCAAGAGATGTACGAATATGTTCTAGGGATGGGAAGTGGTTCAAGACCTGCACTGTATTGTGTGCTAGATTCTTGTAATTTTATTACATATATGATCACCTCTGAAAAAAATCACCTCTGCATTAACCAGTTATGGACATTGGCTTTGCCTCTCCATCTCTTCCATAGCTCTCCCACCACATTTACCGGCTATTCACAGCTGTCTTATTGGCAGCCGCAATATTTTTATTTTTATGTACGCACAAGAAGATCTTTCTGCTCCATTGCAAACTAAAACTCACAAAGCAACTACTGCAGAGATATGATGTAGCATTGCTGTTATTGCCCAATGGCAACCTCACTGGTTCATTCATAGCAGATCAAGGGGTCATCCGCATATGATAATCCTGCTTTTCGTCTGAATTGTACTTGGGGATGTATGGGGTTCTTTCAGCTGTCGTTGTGCTTTTGCTGAGCATCCAATGTGCTCCTGTGCCTTGGGGAAAGGAATGGGCCCCCTCCAGGCAAACCTTCCCATAATTATCTACTGCTATATGTGCTCCAAGCATGGTGACTCTAGAGGTAGGACCAATTATACAGAGGAGCCTTAAAGAGGTATTGTGACTTTTTCCTATATTTGCAAATGGCTAGATAGGGGTTACAGGCATTCCACGGGTTACAAACCAGGTTTGTTGCCAACATGTTTGTTATTTTAGAAAAGGTTGAGTGGAGAAGAGATTGATTAGAACACAGGTGTCAAACACAAGGCCCGCGGGGCCGAATCCGGCCCTCCAGGCCATTTCATGTGGCCCTCGTACGTCTCCTGCAGCTGACGAATAGCTCCAGCCCTCCTCTGGTCCTCCTCCGGACCCTGTACTTTCTGCTCTCAAGCAATGCATCCATCTTCTTTCCAGCAGCAGCATAGGGTAAAGGGGTGCACTGTGATGTAAGGGAGGGTGGGGGACTCAACTTCTGAGGCGGCGTACACACGGCAGGGAATCTCGACGGGCAGAACACATCGTTCCGCCCGTCGAGGTTCCCTGCCGGCCGTCGAAATCGGCGACCCGCCCGTCGGGAATGGCAACCAGCCATTCTTCCGGGCGGGCCGTCGAGGAAATAGAGAGCGTGCTCTCTATTTCTGCTCGACGGGCTTCCCGACGGGAAGCTCGCCGAGACCGTACACACGGCCGAGGTCCTCGCTGGAATGTGCATTCCAGCGAGGTTCTCGCTGGTTTTCAGCGAGAACCTCGGCCGTGTGTACGCCGCCTCACAGTGGGGTGGAATTTCACTCTTGCTATTATTCCTGTTTACCATTAACACCAAGAGTGAACATGCATAAAAATTCCAAATTGTGGGTTGTCACCAGAACAGGAATATAGAACAAACAGGAGTTGAGTTAAAACCCTTCCTTACTCTATCAAAAAAAATGTTTTGGCCTTATTACTTTAAGTAATGACAAGGTTATCATAGAATCAACAGACCCATGGCATAGCTGAAATGTAAAAAATGCTCTGGTTCATAAGAGACATAAAAGCTGTGAGATCTGAAGTGTGTAATGAGCGGAATTTCCTAGGGTCAGGGTCTAGTGGGGCATAATTCAAATAATCCTTAAAAATATAATGGTGTACACTTTTCAAAAAGTTGAATTCCAAATCTAATTTCAAACTATACCAATCCTCAGAGTAAGGCTGCAATCATACTGGTGATTAAGACCCATGCAAAAGGCAGTTTTTGATGCGACTCTCAGAGGCTAGGTGCAGTTATTCGCTACTTCAGCTATTACCTGCAGTGATCACTGCTGGACGCATTTTGTGTGCGCAGGTAATTGCTGGCTGTGCAGAGAGCCGCAAACAGATGCTTTCATTATAGTGAATGGGGCCGGCAGCAACACCTACTGTAACAAGTGTCTAAAAAACTGGAGGCACACCTGAAATATAGAACTGACATTATACAACATGGTTGTTCAACCTGAGGCCCTCCAGCTGATGCATCATGCCTCACCCTTTGGGAGTCATGCTTGTAATGGTCAGCCTTGCAATACCTCATGGGATTTGTAGTTCTGCAACAGCTGGTGGGCGCAGGTAGAGCATACTTAGGTTGAACTGGATGAACTGGTGTCTTTATTCAACCTTGCCAACTATTTAACTACCATATTTATCGGCGTATAACACGCACCCTTACTTTAAGAGGGAAGTTTCAGGAAAAAAACTTTCCACAGCCCCCTGTGTATAACACGCAGGCACAGTTTACCCTCTATTTTCAGGGTAAAAAATTGAGCGTTATACGCCAATAAATACAGTATGTAAGGCCTCATTCACACGAGGCGGACTCCGTCACAGTCCGTCGCGACGGAGTCCACCTGCCCCCGCCAGCTCAGCGGGAGATCAGTCCGCAGATCTCCGCTGAGCTGACGGATGACAAGCTCCTCTCTGCTCACTGAGCGGGGAGGAGCTTGTCGGGCACCGCTGTCTCCTATGGAGCGATCTGCTGAAAATGGACAGCATATCCGTTTTCATCAGATCTTAACTGATCCGATCCGCATGGACAGATGGGGACGTGCCCCCCATACGTCTGTTTTAAGTGGATCGGAAGGGGTTGGATGTCAGCGGACATGTCACCGCTGACATCTGACGCTCCATAGGGATGCATGGAGCGGCCGTTCAGGTCTGCCGTCAAAACTGACAGGCGGACCCGAACGGTCCGTCTGTGTGAATGGGGCCTAAGGCATCTCTCTTCTTTTTTTTTTTTTGTATTAGCCTTTCTGCTGTTCTGGTATATAGAGGTACATTGCATTTCCTATAACCACACAAGGGTCGTCCTCCTTATTTCTACCCTCACTTTTGTTTAATTGATATTACTGGCGTGTTTGATGTTGTATTTTGTTTATAATTTTGCTTTAATTGTTTGCAGTGTATTAATGCTTCCCCCATTCCTGACCACTTCCACCACTATGATTAAAGTGGTTGTAAAGGTTTGTTTTTTATTTTCTAAATAGGTTAAGCTAGTGCATTGTTGGTTCACTTACCATTTCCTTCAATTTCCTTTCAAATGTTTTTTTTTCTTTGTTTTCTTTGTCTGAATTTCTCACTTCCTGTTTCTCCTCAGTAAGGTGTTCAGTAAGCTGTTCTAAATGACTTTCCACCACTCGGATGATGGTGGAAAGCTTACTGAGGAGAAACAGGAAGTGTGAAATTCAACCAAAGAAAAAAAACATTTAGAAGGGAAATCGAAAGAAAAGTGAACCAACAATGCACTAGCTTAAAGGAAACAATTTAGAAAATAAAGGACGAACCTTTCCAAACCCCTTTAAGCCCTTCAGGGTGAAACATGTTAAAGGGGCGTGGTTACAAGGGGAATGTCATCTAGCCAGTCAAGTGTAATTAAACACATATAGGGCCAGATTCTCAAAAGAGATACGACGGTGTATCGCAGGAAACACCGTCGTATCTCTGTTTTTTTTTACTGGGTATCTATGCGTGTGATTCCTAGAATCACTTACGCATAGATACAGTGAAGATCTGACAGGTGTAAAACACTTACACCGTCGGATCGTAGATGTAATTACTTTCCTTGCCGCTAGGTGGCCTTTACGTTGATTTCTCATTTGCCTATGCAAATGAGCCTAATACGCCGATTTCCAAATGTTTTTACGCCGCCCCGTCGTCGTTTACATCGTTTCCGTAAGCGTAAGGTTACCCCTGCTATATGAGGGGTAACCTTACGAAGTTCCGTCGTATGCCATGTTAAGTATGGCGTCGGGTCAGCGTCGTCTTTTTCCGTCGTTTTACTAAGTCGTTCGGGAATAGGGATTTACGTAAACGACACTCACGTCGGTTTCATTCACGTTTTCCTACGTGAGCTGGAGCATGCGTACTGGGCTATTTTTGCGGCCGGCGCATGCACAGTTCGATCGACGCGGGGGCACGCTTAATTTAAATACAAGCCACCCCCTTTGAATTACGCAGCCTTATGCTGGGCCATTTACACTACGCAGCCGCAACTTACGGAGCAAGTGCTTTGGGAATACGGCACTTGCTCTGTTAAGTTGCGGCGGCGTAGTGTAAATGGCTTACGCTACGCCGGCGGGCAATCTACGAGAATCTGGCCCATAGAGTTTGTCTATATAGAGGTCATCTGCGTGCAGCTTCCCTTTACTTGCTATGGATTTGACTTGTGTTGCTCAGTTTGAAACCACTGCTGTCAGTGTGTTACCTAGCCATGTGTAGTTCCATTGTGCAGGTAATGTTTTCCCAGGATACAGTGTATTTTTCTTAAAGAACATTCATAGAAACCGCAGTGCATGCAGTCATAGAATGTGATCCAGAGTACCATGGTACTTATAATGCTGACAGTTCTTTAGAGTTTTTTACGCCAATGGCCAAATAAGTAGGCACTTACTGTATTTATATATTGGGACCTGAAAATAACAAATTGTATTTAACATAGAGTAACCAGTTATCAAGTAACCAGTGTGGTTGTTCTAACTATTCTTTAAAACATCGTTTCCCAACCAGTGTGCCGCGGCACACTGGTGCGCCGTGAAGAGTCCCCAGGTGTGCCGCGGCAAAATGACCCCCAATATGGGAAGCTATGGCTGCTATCTGCTGGGCACTTTGTTAACATGCGTCACTCTTTACAGTGGTTCCAGTCCGCTGTGTTAAACTCACTTCCCGGCACTCTGGAAGCTGTGCTGGCTGTGCGGGGCCTTCCGATCGCATCTTGCCAACCGATGACGTCATCGGTTGCTATAGGAGGATCGGGCGCACGCACTGTTATGTGTTACGTGAAAGCCGCAGACGTGAGAGCCAGTAGACTCTGCCTGGCGCGCCTTTGCCTGAGGGGGAAGAGGAACGAGTAGGGGAAGAAGAAAGAGTGGTTGAAGAAGAACAATTAATAGGTGAGATGACACTATAAATGTGAAAAGTGTAACAGGCATGGTTTATATATTATAAAAAAAAAAAATACATGACACTTGGCACTTTCACAGTGACTGACTTCATTGCAGGCATTTATTTTAAATGTAATATGGGCTATGTGGGCTATTATTGATAATGATAACTGTATACTTCAATACTGCAGTTTGGCCGCAGTGCAGGTGTATCGCAGTGTACCTGCGGTTTTCATGTGGTTTCTCAGACTTATTTTATGTCCCTCCTTTTTGGTGTGCTTTCAGAAAATGTACCAAAAATTAAGACATAATAGAAGTTTATGAGAAACCACATGAAAACCGCTACACCTGCGCTGCGGCCAAACTGCAGTATTGAAGTATACAGTTATCATTATCAATAATAACCCACATAACCCATCTATAATATATAAAAAAAATATTGAATCACCATGCCTGCAATGGAATGAGTCAATGTAAAAGTGTAACAAGTGTTATGTAGGTTTTTTTTTTTTTTCACAAGAGCACAAAATTACAGATTTTAAATTGTTTGCCTGGGGTTATGGCTGAAGATATCAGCCATAACCTTGGTATTGTTTTTTTACAGACAGTGGCTGGCTTTTTCATGAAAGCGTTCCGAGTGGCTCTTATCGCGGATGCAGCATGGTGGTGTGCCTCGTGATTTTTTTTCATGAAAAAAGTGTGCCTTTGCACAAAAAAGGTTGAAAAACACTGCTTTAAAATACACTAAACTAAATCTATACAAGTATATATTACAAACCCAGAAAAGTACCTTCCATTGCTTACAACCTCCTCTCAATCTCCAAATGTTTTTTTTTTTCCCGGCTTTGATACAACTTTCTGTTACAAGGTAGCAATGTTGGTTTACCATCGTCCACCATTCACCATAGTCCCAATATATGTAGGAAGGTAGCCAGCCTTTCTTGCTCAATCTCAAAATGAAGTATAGACTTTGGGCGTTGTGGTGTGCATAGAACAGTGCACATGATCGCAACTAATGTTCACTCTATGTTCGAAACAAGCAAATGTGAAGAGAAAAGGGAGGGGTTTGGCAGCTCATGGAAGACATTACAAAAGGAGGCAGAAAATCACAGTAAAATTATTTCATAAAAATAAATTACAAGGCCATTAATTAGTGGATGTGTACAGTGCCTTGAAAAAGTATTCATACCTCTTTAAATTTTCCACATTTTGTCATGTTACAACCAAAAACGTAAAAGCATTTTATTGGGATTTTATGTGATAGACCAACACAAAGTGACACATAATTGTGAAGTGGAAGGAAAACTATAAGGCTGTTTCAACCGCATCCAAAACGCAGAACATTTCTAAAGACATTGTTTTCAATGAGGCTGGTTCACATATGTGTGATGCATTCGCACTGCACATTGCCGGAAATCCGTATGCGTTGTGGAGGCCTTGCGGTGCGGCTCAGGTGCGAATTCAGTCCCATTATCTTCTATGGGTACGCAGCTGATTCGCAGATGTGTTCAGTTCTCTTCAGGAATTTCTCTCATTCAGCTCAATACATTTCTCCCCCACTCTCCTCTCACTCAGAACTTCCCCCAGGTCTCCAAATTCGCAGCAAAAACGGAGCTAATCTGCTGAACACTTCCCTTATCTTTGCAGAGACAATACAGAGCTGAAATTCACACCGCACAAGTGTGAACCCAGCCTAAATGTTTTCAATTTTTTTTACAAATGAATATGTGAAAAGTGTGGCGTGCATTTATATTCAGCCAATACTTTGTAGAACAGCCTTTCACTGCAATTACAGCTGCAAGTCTTTTTGGGTATGTCTCTACCAGCTTTGCACATCTAGAGAGTGACATTTTTGCCCATTTTTTTTTTTTGGCTAAATAGCTTAAGCTCTGTCAGATTGGATGGAGGTTGTCTGTAAACAGCAATATTCAAGTCTTTCCACAGAATCTCAATTGGATTTAGGTCTGGACTTTGACTGGGCCATTCTAACACAATAATATGCTTTGATCTACTAAATCATTTCATTGTAGCTCTGGCTGTATGTTTAGGGCCATTGTCCTGCTGGAAGGTGAACCCAGTCTCAAGTCTTTTACAGATTCTAACAGGTTTTCTTCTAAGATTGCCCTGTATTTGGCTCCATTTATCTTCCCATCAACTCTGACCAGCTTCCCTGTCCCTGCTGAAGAAAAGCATCCCCACAACATGATGCTGCCACCACCATGTTTCACAGTGGGGATGGTGTGTTCAGGATGTGCAGTGTGTTTTCTGCCACATATAGCCCCGGATTCATGTAGATCGGCGCATCTTTATGCCGGCATAGCGCATCTCTTTTCCGCTATGCCGGCACAACTCAGAGAGGCAAGCATGGTATTCAGAAAGCAAATGCTCTCAACGTTGCGCCAGCGTAACGTAAATTCCTCTGTGTAATTCAAAATAGGAAGGAAGTGGGCGTGTTGCATTTAAATGAAGCGTGACCCCATGCAAATGAAGGGCTCACAACTACGCCCGGCATAACCACTGAGATATGCCGGCCCCATGTCTACGCCCAGAGCATAAATACGCCCAGTCATGCGCCCGTCGAGCGCAAAAGTACATCCGCTTGTTTCCCCCCCTGAAGCAAGGTACTTTTGCTGAGCGATGGTGGCAGCAGTAAATGGAGGCAAGGAGAGGAGGAAGAAGAACTTTTGTAAAGGAGGAGATGGCTATTATTATTTCGGCAATAGCCAAATATGATAAGTTCCTCCATGGTGCCCACAGTTCCCAGACCAGCAAGGCACGTAAGAGGGAGATCCTGGAGGAGGTCACCCTGCAGGTCAATGCCGGTAATGAGACAAGGACCCCCAACGATGTGAACAAAAAGATAAATGACCTGAGACATCAGGTCCGTGAGAAGCTGTCCCTTATGAGGAGGCACGTCAGGGGCACGGGAGGAGGACCAGCCTCATCTCTGCGATTGACCGATGAGGATGAGGTCGTTGCCCAATGTCTGCAGTGGTAGCAAGTGGAGGGCATTGAGGGCTATGACTCCATTGATCATGCCTTGAGGACAGGTAAGTGTGTTTTATCCTCCATTCGGTGTATAGCATGTGAGGGGGTGGAAGGGAACATGTGTCAAGTGTGTGGGTTTCTTCTTGGGAACCTAGGTGTTCCTAAATCACAATAATGCACCAAGTTTTCTATTTATTTATTTTTCTCTCTCCTATGCCATCTTTCACTAAGAAATAGTCGACATGGGATCTTAGATTTCTATAAACTACACCTGTAGGAATGGGACTCTTTGGTCCCTCTAAATAACACTTATTAATAGAGGGGTTTCTTCCCCCCCAATTTTTTCTTCTTTTTTTCATTCTCACCAAGAATAGTAGATATGGGATCTTAGATCTCTTTAACCACTTCCCGCCCAGCCAATAGCAGATTTACGGCCGGGAAGTGGTTATGAAATCGTGACTGGACATTTTCAAACGTCCTGCACGATTTCATGCCGCGCACGCCCGTGGGGGCATGCAGCGCGGCGATCGCTGATGCGGGATGTCAGTTTGACACCCTGCATCACCGATCTCGGTAACGAGTCTCCGGCGGAGGCTCGCTACCACGTGATTAGCCGTGTCCAATCACGGCCGATCACGATGTAAACAGGAAGAGCCGTAGATGGCTCTTCCTCACTCGCGTCTGACAGACGCGAGTACAGGAGAGTCGATCGGCGGCTCTCCTGACAGAGGGGGTTCACCCTGATTGTTTATCAGCCCAGCCCCCCCTCGTATGCCCACACTAGACCACCAGGGATGCCCACACTAGACTACCAGGGATGCTCACACTGGCAGGGCAAAAAAAAAAAAGGATTTTAAAAATAAATAAAAATATTATGGGTGGCACTGATGGGTACTTATGGGTGGCACAGATGGGCACTGATAGGTGGGCACTGGGCATGGATTGTCACGGAGGGGTGGCACTGAAGGACACTGTGGGGTGGCACTGATGGACTTTGAGGGGTGGCACTGATGAGGTGATCAAATACCACCAAAAGAAAGCTCTATGTGTGGGGAAAAAAGGACGCCAATTTTGTTTGGGTACAGTGTAGCATGACCGCGCAATTGTCATTCAAAGTGCGACAGTGCTGAAAGCTGAAAATTGGCTTGGGCAGGAAGGTGCGTAAGTGCCTGGTATGGAAGTGGTTAAATCACACTTGTAGGATTTGGACCCTTGGCATCCCTAAATAACACATAATAATTGAGGGGTTTCTTTCCCTTCTTTTTTTTTTGCCCCCCCTTCGGGTCTATGTTTGGCCTCTGCCTCTCCCTCTCTCTTTTCTCTGTCCTCAATCCCCCTCGGGTGGGGAACTTGTAATGAAGTCCCAAATGACAAACGGGGTAGTACAAAAAATTAGGTAGACGAACAGTGAGGGTGTGGAAAAGATAAGAATTATTTTATCAGATCAAACTATAACCATCAAGGTTTTAAAGGATTATTGAATGATATTGAGACCATGTATGTAGTCAGTATGTATGTTATGTATGGATGTATATGTATTTAAATTTTGTAATGTTTGTAAAAAATAAAGTTTATTGGAAAAAAGAAAAAAAAAAGTGTGTGGGTCCACCAACATGTGAATGCTTTGTGTCATCCACAGATGTGCTGGAGGGAGTTGGGCCGTCGTCGGCTGCTGGGCGACCCACGCCATCCCAGGAGGAGTGTGCCCACACCTCTCCTCTGGATGAAGTTGTGGAGGAGCATAGGGACCTAGAGGAAGTTTTCTACCTTGTTGAGGATCCCATCATCCCTGAACCCTCCCAAACCTCCTCCCACATCAGGGGAAGCTCCTCACCCTCCTCCACCATCAGGGGAAGCCCCTCAAGGGCCTCCCTGTACACACGGCCCCAAGCCTCTCCTGCCCCCAGGAAGGCTACCCGCAAGACAAGGGGTGTTGCTGAAGCCATCCAGGAAAATCTAGCCAGGGATCAGGCCCGCCAGACCCACCATATGGGTGCTGTAGCCAGGGACATGCGACATGTGGCAGAAAGCCTGGCCTCCTCAGCACAGATAAATGACAGCCTCCAGGATGTCAGTGGGAACTGCGCTGCTCTGGTCACCTGCGTTGGTGAGCTGCAGGCCACAACATCATGCCTCGTGGCAGAGGTAAAGAGCCTGGCAGTGGCTGTAAAGGCCAATACAGCTGCCATCGAGGCGGAGGGGAGGCAGACGAGGCGCCTCCTGTCCCACACCACCACCTGCCAGCTGCGGATGCAGGCGCAGACCAATGCGGTCCTCACCCGCAATGCCCTGGCGTTGAAGGGCAGACAGCCAGCCAGGGAGAGACCAGGGGATACACAAGTGGAAATGAGCAAAGAGCGAAAAACACGGGTTCCTCAGCAATATAAAATAATAATAGTAAACATAAAACTGGTAATGATAAAAATAATAATAGTGTACAGGAAGTTGTACAGTATAAATCAATTAGTTAAATTTAATTAAATTTAAAAAGTCCAAGGATCAGGGGCATATGAATAGAGGAGAGTCCGAGGATGGGTGAATAAATGTTGTTGTAGGGGTCACAGATACAGGCTCAGGGCTGCCATCATGGGGGAACAGAAACCATATTCCAAATACTGTCAAAAAGCAAGGGGAGAGGCGCCTCTAAGAGTCGGTTCACACTCCAGCGGCACGACTCCGGGGGCGGCTCTGCAAGTCGTCCTGAGGATGACTTCAGAGACGACCTGCAAAACGACTTCTGTATAGAAGTCAATGCAGGTCGCACCGAGCCAGCCCCAAAGTCATACAGGAACCTCTTTCTAAGTCGGAGCGACTTGCGTCGCTCCTATTAGAATGGTTCCATTGCCATTAATGGGACGCGACTCGTCAGGCGGCTGAGCCTGAGTGTCGCCCCAGTGTGAACCGACTCTTATGCCGCGTACACACGGTCGTTTTTTGCGATGAAAAAAAACGACGTTTTCTGTGAAGTAAAAAACGACGTTTTTGAAACGTCACTTTTCAAAGACAATTTTGCATACACACCATCGTTTTTTCACAAAAAGCGAGGTTACGTTCACCACTCTTTTCCATTGAAGCTCGCTTCATAACTAGCTTCTGGGCATGCGCGGGTTGCAAAACGTCGTTTTGAACAACGTTTTTGCTACACACGGTGACTTTTTGTGAAACAAAAAACGACGTTTTGAAAAACGACACAAAAAATTCAAGCATGTTGGAATTTTTTTTTGGTCGTTTTTTTGAAGACAAAAAACGACGTTTTGCCCACACACGATCAATTTAAATGACCTTTTAAAAAACAACGTTTTTTTTCATCGCAAAAAACGACCGTGTGTACGCGGCATTAGAGTAGATGTTTAAAATAACTTAATTGGTAAATAAATACAGGCAACTCACGTTTAGTGAAGTTAAAACAGGCATTGTATAAAAAATTCCCTTTGTGGAAGAAGTCCTCAGTTCAGTCACTGTTGTTCTCGTTTTTGCTGATGCACTGCGCTGTCAGGAGTCATCTTTTTCACCGCTGTAGGCCGGCGGTGGTGATAGAGCTTCAGAGCCAGGCTGAATCTTTAAAATTTGCGGCAATCAATTGCCGCAAATTTTACAATGGTGAAAAAGATGACTCCTGACAGCGCAGTGCATCAGCAAAAACGAGAACAACAGTGACTGAACTGAGGACTTCTTCCACAAAGGGAATTTTTTATACAATGCCTGTTTTAACTTCACTAAACGTGAGTTACCTGTATTTATTTACCAATTAAATTATTTTAAACATCTACTCTTAGGCCGCGTACACACAATCGAACATGTCCGCTGAAACTGGTCCGCCGACCAGTTTCAGCGGACATATCCAATCGTGTGTACGACCTAGCGGACAGGTTTTTCCAACGGACAAATTTCAAAGCATGCTTTGAAATTTGTCCGCTGGAAACATGTCCATCGGACATGTCCGCTGATTAGTACGCCTAACCAGCGGACATAAATCTCCCACATGCGTCAAATGGATTTGACGCATGCGTGGAAGTATTTTACTTCCTGGATTGATGACGTGGTGGCGTCAACGTCACCGCCACGTCACCACGTTATCCGTCCGAGGGGATTTTGGTCCGATGGTGTGTACACAATGTGAGGTGGATGTGGTGTGTGTGAGCTAGGGACCACAGTGGTGTGCATGAGTGCATTGTCCGTGTGCCATGATGAATGTGTGTGTTTAACATGCAAAGATACGTTCCAAGAGGCAACTCCTGACTGCTGTTCCTTCAGCAGACGGGGTCTCCTCAGGCAGGGGGGGGACTCTCTGGTTCGGGGGTCACGTCATCACATATGTCAATCTCCAGGCCCTTTCTCATGGCGTAGTTGTGCAGCACGCAACATGCACCAATGATCTGGCACACAAAGTTTGGGGAATACAACAGGGTCCCCCCGGACTTATCAAGGCAACGGAAACAGGACTTCGGGATGCCAAATGTGCGCTACACCACTGCACGGGTACGTATGTGTGCAGCATTGTATCTTCTTTCTCCTCTGGTTTGGGGATTCCGGTATGGAGTCATGAGATGGGGTCCAAGTGCATATGCCGAGTCACCTGGAATGGAAAATACAGGAGGATGTTAGCTGTGCATGTGCCCCTTGTGATGTCTGCATCATGGGGTCGGACAGTCATGCCTGACTCCCATGTCACTCACCAACCAGCCAGCTGTCCTTGTACACATTCTGTTCGAATTCTGTTGGGATGGTGCTTTTACGGTATATGTAGCTGTCATGGCTGGCCCCGGGGGGGTTTGGCACGGACGTGCCATATGAGGCATTGGGCATCGGCTATCACCTGTACGTTGATGGAATGCCACTGCTTACGATTGCGGTACATGTGCTCTGTGGCAAGGGGGGGCTGTAGTGCCACATGTGTGCAATCAATGGCCCCGACGGTGCGTGGGAATCCTGCAATTCTGTAGAAATCCTGCATTGCCTTCTGCCGCAGATGCTCATGGGTGGGTCTGATGATGTGGTGGGACATGCGTGTGAGGATTGCGGGGACAACCTGGTGCACGCATCTGCTTATGGTGGATTGTGACATCCCAGCCACAACTCCACTTGTACGCTGGAAAGATCCACTGGCAGGGAAATGGAGTGTTGCAGCTGAATCTGAAGATGCGAAACACCTCCGAATCCCCCATGCCAAAGACGTTCATGCGTGTTCGGTATATCCTCTCCCATGCCCTCCAATGTGCCTGTGGACACAGTAGTAGCGCTAGGACCACGGCTGCCCCTGGCATTTTGGCATACAGATGTGTGTCCTGCAAGTGTGGTTGCTCAGCTCGTCCATAACGGTGCTGCTGCAGCTGCTCTCCAGCTGACCTGTGCACGTCTGTTACACCTGCTTTATGAGGGGTAACTTTAGGCCGGACGTACATTTACACGCACCGTGCGTAGCCTGCGCCGGGTGCTTGTATGTTCGGGAATCGCCGTATATCCTTCATTTGCATATTTGAATAGGAAATCAATGGGAGCGCCAGATGCGTCCAGCGTAAATATTCGCCCACGATACGCCAGCATAGGAAAGTTACGTCGGTCAATAGAAGCCTATTTTCAGGCGTATCTGGTTCTGTGGGTACGGTGCACAGATACGGCGGCGCATATTTACACTTACGCGGCGTATTTTGAGATAGTGTTTTGCTTTTAGACCAAAAAGTAGAATTTTGTTCTTATCTGACCAGAGCACCTTCTTTCACATGTTTGCTGTGTCCGCAATATGGCTTTTTGCAAACTACAAACAAGACTTCTTACGGCTTTCTTTCAACAATGGCTTTTTTCTTGCCACTCTTCCATAAAGGACAGATATGTGGCATGCATGACTAATAGTTGTCCTGTGGACAGATTCTCCGACTTGAGCTGTGGATCTCTGCAGCTCCTCTTGTCTGCTTCTCTGATTAATGCTCTCCTTGCCCAGTCTGTCAGTTTAGGTGGATGGCCATGTCTTGGTAGGTTTACAGTTGTGCCTTACTCATTCCATTTTCGGATGATGGATTGAACAGTGCCTCGTGAGATGTTCAAAGCTTGGGATATACCTTTTTATAATTTAACCTCAATTTAAACTTCTCCTCAACTTCATTCCTGACCTGTCTGGTTTGTTTCTTGGCCATCATGATGCCATTTGTTCACTAAAGTTCTCTAACAAACCTCGAGGGCTTCACAGAACAGCTGTATGTATACTGAGATTAAATTACACACAGGTGGACTCTATTTACTAATTAGGTGACTTCTGAAGGCAATTGGTTCCACTAGATTTTAGTTAGGGGTATCATAGTAAAGGGGGCTGAATATAACAAATGTACTCCACACTTTCAGATATTTATTTGTAAAACAAAATAAAAACCATTTATCATGTTCCTTCCACTTCACAATTATGTGCCACTTTGTGTTGGTCTATCACATAAAATCCCAATAAAATACAATTACATTTTTGGTTGTAACATGAGAAAATGTGTTGTTTTTTTAAGGGGTATGAATACTTTTTCAAGGCACTGCATATATTATTTTTGAAGAATATTGTTTAGTGTCAATTCAATTTAACTTAAAGTGGTTCTTCAGTTACTTTTCGAAAAGAAAAAATGTAGCTGCTGTCTAATTGTTAGACATTCACCTGTCCCAGGATACAGCACTATCAGCACCCAGCTGCTTCCTTCACCAGGCCTCACGTTTGGGTAAAGTTCAGCTTTAAGCAAAATTAATTATGTTGGGCTAATATTACATATAGCTCTTTGCACAATTTTCTTATTTTAACAAGACAAAAAGCTTGCCAAGCCCAAAACTGGACAAGTTCCAATCAGAAATGATCTTTTATTTTTCTGACTGTTCTAAACAAATGAACAAGAAATTTGGTTGGTTACTGAACAGCAATGCACACAGTCTCATTGAGTTTACTGTTAAATAATACATCCATATATCTTCCTGTCTAGCACTAGAAAATGTTTGACTTCAAGCTGAACTACATCCTTACAGTTTTACAGGCTCCTTTCCTGTACTGAAATGGATACTCTGATTTCACTGCACACAGTTAACTTCTAACAGTGTGCAACAGAAGCTCCGGCAAGTCAGATACAGGGTGCCTTATTTCTTTTTTGCACACACTGTTCACCATCATACCCTTCACACTTTATTTCTGCACCTACTGCTCACAGTCATACCCTCCAAACTCCTCTCCTTTTCACATTTCGCTCACACACATACCGCCCTCCTGATTTCCTGCACATACAGCTGTGATCTAACTCACACTTCTCACTCGCACATACTGCCAAACCATTATACCCTCCATATTCCGTTCCGGGGCATACTGCCAGCCGTCATTCCTTTCACACCACATACTGCCCACTAGCATACCCTCCACACACCTCTTCGCTACATATTGCCCACTATCATACCCTCCACACCCCTCTCCTGCAACATACTGCCCACTATCATACCCTCCACACCCCTCTCCTGCAACATACTGCCCACTAGCATACCCTCCACACCCCTCTCCTGCAACATACTGCCCACTATCATACCCTCCACACCCCTCTCCTGCAACATACTGCCCACTAGCATACCCTCCACACCCCTCTCCTGCAACATACTGCCCACTATCATACCCTCCACACCCCTCTCCTGCAACATACTACCCACTAGCATACCCTCCACACCCCTCTCCTGCAACATACTGCCCACTAGCATACCCTCCACACCCCTCTCCTGCAACATACTGCCCACTAGCATACCCTCCACACCCCTCTCCTGCAACATACTGCCCACTATCATACCCTCCACAACCCTCTCCTGCAACATACTGCCCACTAGCATAACCTCCACACCCCTCTCCTGCAACATACTGCCCACTAGCATACCCTCCACACCCCTCTCCTGCAACATACTGCCCACTATCATACCCTCCACACCCCTCTCCTGCAACATACTGCCCACTATCATACCCTCCACACCCCTCTCCTGCACATGCTGCCTGTGCAATACCATCAGCACCCCCCCCCCCCCACTCCTACACATACTGCCCTATATCATACCCTCCACATCCTTCTACAAATCCTGTCAACTATCAAACTATCCACACCCCTCTCCTGCACATACTGCCCTCTATCATACCCACCACACTCCTCTCCTGCACATACTGCCAACTATCATACCCTTTACACCCCTCTCCTGCACATACAGCCCTCTATCATACCCACCACACTTCTCTCCTGCACATACTGCCAACTATCATACCCTCCACACCCCTCTCCTGCACATACTGCTTGTGTAATACCCACCACACTCTTCTCCTACACATACTGCCAATTATCATACCCTCCACATTCTTCTCCTGTACATACTGCACACTATTCTGTCCTCCACACTCCTCATATGCACATACTGTACTGCCTGTATAATACCTGCTACACTCCTCTTCTGCACATAACCTCCACATTCTTCACTTGCAAATACTGCCACACTCTTCTCTTGCACATACCCCTCTCCTGCACATACTGCCCTTTATTATACCCTCCACACCCCTCTCCTGCACATACTTTCTGTGTAATACCCAGCACACTCTTCTACACATACTGCCCATTATCATACCCTCCACACCCCTCTCCTGCACATACTGCCCACTATCATACCCTCCAAACATCCCTCTTGTACATTTTGCTCAATATAGTCTCCACACCCTTATCCTGCATATGCTGCCTGTGCAATACCATCCACACTCCCCCCATGCAACTACTGCCCACTAGCATACCCTCCACACACCTCTTCTGCACAAACTGGTCACTACCCTCCACACCCCTCTCTTGCACATGCTGCCTGTGCAATACCCTTCACACCCCTCCGAACACACCTCTCCTACACATACTGACCATTATCATACCCTTCACACTCCTCTCTTGCACATACTGCCCATCATCATACCCTCCACATCCCACTCCTGCACATACTGCCCACTATTATACCCTCCACACTCTTCTCTTGCACACATTGCCCACTATCATACCCCGACACACCACTCTCCTTCCCATAAATACCTCTACTGCCCATATTTTTCACTATCATACACTTCATACCCCTGTCCTGTACATACTGCCCACTATCATACCCTTCACACTGCTCTCCTGCACAGACTGCCCACTATCATACCCTACACACCCCGCTCCTGCACATACTGCCTGTGTAATACCCACCACACTCCTCTCCTTCACATACTGCCCTCTATCATACCCTCCACACTCCTCTCCTGCATATACTGCCCACTATCTTATCCTCCACACTTGTCTCCTGTAAATCTTGCCCACTACCATACCCTCCACACTCTTCTTCTGTACATACTGCCTGTGTAATACCCCTCACACTCTTCTCCTGCACATATTGCCTACTATTATACCCTCCACACCCCTCTCCTGCATATACTGCCTTTATCATACCTTTCACACCACTCTCCTGCAGATACTGACAACTATTATACCCTCCACACCACTTTCCTGCACATACTGCCGTCTATTATACCTGCCACACTCCTCTCTTGCACATACTGCTGACTATAATACCCTCCATGCTCCTCTCCTGCACATACTGCCCACTATCATACCCTCCAAACTCCTCTCCTGTACATGCTGCCCACTATCATACCCTTAACATTTCTCTCCTGTTCTTACTGTCTACTAACATGCCCGTCAGACTCCTCTACTGTACACATATTGCCCATGTAATACCCTCCACATTCTTCATCTGTACATACTGCCTGTCTAATACCCTCTACACTCTTCTCCTGCACATATTGCCCAGTATCATACCCTCCATGCCCATCTCTTGCACATTCTGCCTGTGCAATACCCTTTACACCCCTCCCCTGCACATACAGCCTACTATTATACCCTCCAACACACCTCTCCTGCACATACTGCCCATCATCATGCCCTCCACATCCCACTCCTGCACATACTGCACACTATTATACCCTCCACACTCTTCTCTTGCACACATTGCCCACTATCATACCCAGACACACCCCTCCCCTGCCCATACTGCCCTCTACCATTCTCTCCACACACCCTCCTGCACATACTGTCCTCTATCATATGCTCTACATACCTCTACTGCACATATTTTTCACTATCATACACTTCACACCCCTGTCCTGTACATACTGCCCACTATCATACATTCCACACTGCTCTCCTGCACAGACTGCCCACTATTATACCCTACACACCCTGCTCCTGCACATACTGCCTGTGTAATACCCACCACACTCCTCTCCTTCACATACTGCCCTCTATCATACCCTCCACACTCCTTTCCTGCACATACTGCCCACTATCATACCCTCCACACTCGTCTCCTGTAAATATTGCCCACTACCATACCCTCCACACTCTTCTTCTGTACATACTGCCTGTGTAATACCCCTCACACTCTTCTCCTGCACATATTGCCCACTATTATACCCTCCACACCCCTCTCCTGCACATGCTGCCCACTATTATACCCTCCACACCCATCCCCTGCACATACTGCCCACTGTCATACCCTCCACACTCTTCTCTTGCACACATTGCCCACCATCATGCCCTCCACACTGCTCTCCTGCACATGCTACCAACCATATCCTTCACATTGCTCTCCTGCACATATTGCCCACTAGCCTACCCATCACACGCTTGTCCTGTACATAATGCCCATGTAATACCCTCCACAGTCCTGTCCTGTACATACTGCCCATGTAATACCCTCCACTCCTATACATACTGCTCACGTAATACCCTCCACATTCTTCTCCTGCTCATACTGTCTGCCTGTCAAACCAGCCGTCATACCCTCCACACCCCACTCCTACACATACTGCCCACTATCATATCCTCCACTCCTGCACATGCTGCCTGTGTACTGTCATACCCTCCACACTGTTCTCCTTCACATACTGTCCACTATCATACATTCTGCACTCCTCTAATGCACATACTGCCTGCTGTCATACCCTCTGCACTCCTCTCCTGCACATACTATCCAGTCATACCGTCCACACTCCTCTTCTGTAAATAGTACCCACTGTCATACCCTCTGCACACCTCTCCTGCACATACTTCCCACTGTCATACCCTCTACACTCCCCTCCTGCACTTACTGCCAGCCATCATCTATCTCACACTCCTCTCCTACACAAACTACCCGCCATCATACACACCATACTCCCGTCCTGCACATCCTGCCCATTTCTTTGGCATTGTGTGCGATATCCCTAACCTTGCACGCTTTTACTGGTAAATATAATAAATGCTCTTTATTCCCTGGCCTTCAAGCATCAGACATCTTCCTGTCCCATTCTTCCCTGCTGTGGATACACAGGATCCCCCGAACCCATCCATCAGTCCCAATTCCTAAACATCTATTAATATTTTCCTGTCGTCTCGGCCATGTACGATGATCGAACAGGGATTTTCCAGGAAAGACGGGCACATCCATTAGGCGCTCCTCTAGTTTAATTGCAATGCATTACAGAAGACATAAATACTACGCATCTCTCCTCCTCCACCCACCCCCCCCCCCCCCCCGGTGATACACTAGGAAATCGACAATGACCTTAATTCACCGTGAGCGTGTATACAGATTATTGATTATCACGTTGGAATATTAGTGGCTGGCAGGAGGCGGATGGAAAAGATGATGGGCTGCACCGCACCCAGAAACAGAAATCTATAGGTACCATAGGTAGAAGTTGTTTTTTTTTTTTCCTGGACGCACGCCTCCCTGTTCTGCTTATTTTTTCTCCTCCTCCGCCGCCTCCAGTTCTCACGTTTTTCTAATGTTTCCTGATTATGGGGATTGTGAGCCCCCCTCTGCCACTCTCTCTGGCTCCCTCCCCTATCTGTTGCAGCTGCTAAATATCTGCTCCTCATCCGTCCCCAGCCGCTGCTGGTGTGATGATGCTGGAGGAGCAAATCCGGCTACTGCAGCACCAGACAAATGCACAATCCCCACATGCCACACTGCCCACTGCCATGACACTGCCCACTGCCATGCCATCTACACACGGGGGGACTGCAGGAACAGCACATGCCCCATCACAATGAATGACAAATCACAACATGCATGACAAGAGACTGCCAGCAACTGCACTATTCAATGCACTTTGTATGGACTTCCTAGATATGGAAGTGATGGGAAAGGTAAAGGTGGACAGGGATGACAGGGGAGGAGAAGAAGAGGGGGGGGGGGGAGCTGTGCTCTTACCCACTGGCTTTGGATGGGGGTCTGCTGCAGCTGGCTGCCTGCTCAGGGCTTGTCCAGGGAGAAGCTGGCTGCTCTCTAGCCGAGCTGTATGCTTGCCATCCGCCCAGCTTAAGCACCCAGCCGGCAGGAATAGAGAAAGAGAGAGAAGCATAGAAGATAGAGGGAGTAATAGAGTGTGAGAGAGAAGGCAAGGAGGAGGGGGTGGTGGAGAGAGGGGGGGGAGCACATATGCTGCGCGCATGCGCGGCCGAGCAGCAGGGGAGCTGCAGAACATCCTTTAGCTAGAAGGTTACAACCATTTCTACACATCGTTCCCCATTCAAAACGCTGCTGCGGCCGCCGCAGGTTCCTTCCGACGGCCTCGGCATAGGTAGCCGAACGTGGGAGGGTTGTGTAGTCAGAGTCTGTCAGGAGGAATCCAACATTAGAGGCTCGAGGATGGAGCGGCAATACGGCTATCGCTTCAGTCAGAGCCAAGTCACTGAAATCTCAGATAATGCAACAAATAAACATGACTAGTTAATAGAAGGATGGAGGCAGAGCTTTGTATGAGAGAAATACACCCAATACTGACACCCCAAACATCGAATATGTATAGAAAACATCAATAGCTCACAACACTTCGCACATGAAAATGGCTTTCTCTCCGCATCCATTTTATTTGCACCCCTTTCACACTGAGGAGTTTTTCAAGCAGCCTTTGTGTTGAAAAAAAGCGCCTGAAAAACTGCTTTATATTAAAATCAATGGGTGCTTTCACACTGAGATGGTGCGCTGGCCCCCACCAGTGCACCGCCTCAGTGTTAAAGCACCCATTGATTTGAATGGGAATCAGTTTTCGTGAGCTTTTCAGGTGCTTTTTTTTTTAACGCAAAAGCTGCTTGAAAAAACTCCTCAGTGTGAAAGGGTTTTAAAAAAAATGGTGAAAAAACTTCTGCAAGCAGCATGTTTAGAGCGTTAAAAAAAAGTGCCCCTCTCCATTGAAATAAAGGGAAAGCACGTGAAAGCCACTTTCTCATTGGGGCTGCCCGAGTGTTAGCGGTAAAGCGCTGCTAGTTTTAGCTACGTTTTACCATAGTTTTAGAGGCACTTTTAAAGTGGTTGTAAATCCTCTCTGACAAGTTTTACCTACAGGTAAGCCTAGGTTAATGCCACGTACACGTGATCGGTTCATCCGATGAAAACGGACCAATGGATTTTTTCATCAGATATCCGATGAATCTGACTTTCATCAGTCTTGCCTACACATCATAAGTTAAAAATCCGATCGTTCTCACTCATACACCCAGATCAAGCAGGATTCATGCCTGGCCGTAATACCTCATTTAATTTGCATAAACTATTCATCAACTTACAAGCTACACATGAAAACGTAGGAACCTGAGTTGTAGTGACGCTAGATACGGCCAAGGCGTTTGACTCTGTGGAGTGGACATATCTGTGGAATTGCCTGGAACGCTACGGCTTTGGTCCCAGATTCCGCAGATGGGTTAGACTCCTCTATCAGGCCCCCACGGCTAGAGTGGTGGCGAACGGCTGGCCATCCTCAGTCTTTACCCCGAGTAGAGGCACGAGGCAGGGCTGCCCACTCTCCCCACTCCTCTACGCTCTTGCAGCCGAGCCACTAGCTAGGTCTGTCCGTGCAGACCCCCAAATTCGGGGCCTGCAGCTGGGCCATCTAATAGAAAAGATTAGTTTATATGCGGATGACACGCTGTTATACCTAGCCGATTCTGGCCCCTCCCTTCAGGCTGCTCTTCAGACGATCAAGAGGTTTGGACAGTTCTCTGGCCTCAAGATTAACTGGGGGAAGTCGCAGATTCTCCCGATTGATAGTTTCCCACCACCTCAGTCCCAGAAAAATCTTCCGCTCCAGAGAGCCGATGTCATTCGATACCTGGGGATACACATCTCCAGGAGACCGGCCGATTATGTTGCAGTCAATATAGAACCATTGTTCTCCCTGATCAGAAACAAGATTTGCATATGGGCTCGTCTACCTCTTGGGGTGTGGGGGCGCGTTAACCTGGTTAAAATGGTACTTCTGCCAAAGATATTATACGTTCTGTGGCACGCCCCGACATACCTGCCACTCAAGTACTTCAAATCAATAGAAGCCCTCATTAGGCCCTTTGTTTGGGGCATAAATAGGCATAAACTCGCATGGCAAGCGCTCAAAAATCCGACGGACATGGGGGGACTGGCGTTACCGGATTTCAACCTATACTACGTTGCATCCCAACTATCTCAGTTGTTTCATATCGATAAGACAGACGGTGACCGTTTCAGACTACTGCTCTGCCCACGGGGGGCTCGGCGCACTGGAGACCCGCTCTACGCGGTGTCGACGGGCTCCAGGGGTGCCGAGCCGAGCAGGGATAGGGAAACTATGCTATATTTGTATAGGCAAATTTGGGACATAGCTTCCGCCAAACTCAACATACCCCCCATCACCGACTACACACCACTTTGGCATAACAGAGACCTGACTGAATTCCTTCGGGTTCAGGGCTCAGAGCTCTGGGCCTCACAGGGAATATTTTACCTGCACCACTTATTTGAGAATGGCAACCTTAAAAGTTACCAAACGCTCAAGGAGGAATTCTCCCTCCATGATCATATGCTCTTTCGGTTTCTTCAGGTCCGACATGCAGCACAGGCCCAGTTCCCACATGCTCCGCCACAGCCCACCCCGCACCCCATCATTGCCATAGCCAAGAGTAAAGACCCACGCGGACTGATATCCGAGTTCTACCATATGCTTTCTGCCCCACAATCAGCTAAATTAGCGTTTGCTCTGAAGCCCCGCTGGGAGGTGGACGTGGGACCAATGGAGGATGAGGAATGGGAGGAGGCATTGGAGACCAGTAAGAAAGTGTCCCCTAGGCTCTCGGATAGGCTCTCCCAGATCTACATACTGCATAGAGCATATCTTACCCCTATCTGTGTGGCCAGATACAAACGCAATCAGTCTACTATATGTCCTCTGTGTGGTCAAGAAACTGGCACGTTTTATCACCTCCTTTGGACCTGCCAGAAGATCCAGGACCTCTGGAGGCAGGTTGTAACCTTCCTCCATGACGTCATGGGCTCGCCTATAGCGCTCGACCCAAAACATTTGTGCAAGTGAAAGGAGTCTGCGCTGTGAAAATAAATTGAGAAAGGGCACAAGGCTAGGAAATGGGTGTGGGAAAGGGGCACGGTAAGTGAAAAAGTGTTAGCTAAATAACAATGATACACCTAGACAGCAATAAACATCTCCAATTGGTAAACTGATGGTAACACATAAATGGCAAAGTATAGTCCAGGAAAGACAAAATTAATTTAGGAAGTCCAGTACTGGAAAATAAAGATAAAAATAAAAATAACAGTAAATTCCTCAAGGAAGGGAACAGATGAGGAGAGACCCAGCAGCCAATTCTGTGAAAGAAGTCGAGCCGTCACCCAAGAACAACACGCACACCTCAGGTGGTCCCAGCAGCTCACCTCATGGCTACCAGATATAGCCTAGCCAGCTGCTTTCACGCGGAGTCCAAATGAAGGTAGAATGTTCTTAAAGTCCCGGGATCAGGCACCACATACGGGGAGAGGATACACAACAATATATAGTGTGATACTGATATGAAAGGGGAGCCAAAAACGCCTGCACTCTATGCACTTACATAAAGTAAAGGTACAAGGGCTTATCTCCACGAGCGGCGAGCTCGTCAGTGTCCTCCTTTTCCTCTCACTGGGAGTCCGCTTGGTCTTAGGCTGATGGTGCTCAGAGGCTTGGGTGATATCACTCACGGCTACCAGATATAGCCTAGCCAGCTGCTTTCACGCAGAGTCCAAATGAAGTTAGAAGGTTCTTAAAATCCCGGGATCAGACACCACATACGGGGAGAGGATACACAACAATATATAGTGTGATACTGATATAAAGGGGAGCCAAAACACGCCTGCACTCTATGCACTTACATAAAGTAAAGGTAAAGGGCTAATCTTCACGAGCGGCGAACTCGTCAGTGTCCTCCTTTTCCTCTCACTGGGAGTCCGCTTGGTCTTAGGCTGATGGTGCTCAGAGGCTCGGGTGATATCACAGAAAACAAAAAAGGTGGTACATCGCGTAATCCAGTAAAAAGGATTTATTTAAAACAACTTAAAAACACTCACATAGACGATGGAGGAACGAATACAGCATCCACGAGTGGCGAACTCGTCAGCCGTCCGTCAGGTGCTTCGGTTGTCCAGCGCTCCAATCCCGACGCGTATCATCACACCACGTGACTTCATCAGGGGATGACCCAAAACATTGCATAATGGGGATATTCCCGGACAATATAGACAAATATACCCAGATATTCTTACATGAAACCCTGTTCTCTGCCAGAAAGATCATTGCCAGGAAATGGATGAGATCTACACCTCCAGGGTTCTCAGAATGGAAGGCGGAGGTTAATGTGAACCTCCCTTACAAAAAATGTGTATATATTAATAGAGGATGCCCGGATAAATACGAAAAAGTTTGGGATCGTTGGCTGAAAGCCCCAGAGACCTGCGGTTAATGGTGGCCCCCCTTGAGATGTAATACTAGAATTGTAGGGAACGCTGTCTTGATTGATTTCTTTGTACGCTATGAAATGTATCTTCTGCTGTTATGGTCCTAACAGTGTTACCGACTTCCATGATGCTCTCTCCTGTAACTTGTATGCACGTGACAGTTTTGATGACATGTATGTACCCTTTTTCTTTCTTGTTTTTTTTACTCAATAAAAACCTTTGTTCAAAAAAAAAAAAAAATCCGATCGTGTCCAATGCGGTGACGTAAAACACAACGACGTGCAGAGAAAAATTAAGTTCAATGCTTCCAAGCATGCGTCGACTTGATTCTGAGCATGCATGGATTTTTGACCGATGGATTTCCCCACAGACGCTCGTTTTCTTCTATCGGTTTTTTAACCATCAGAACATTTTAAAACAGGTTCTATTTTTTTTCACCGATGGGAAAAAAAACAATGGGGCCCACACACAATCGGTTTGTCTGATGAAAACGGTCCATCGGACCGTTTTCATCAGACGAACCGATCGTGTGTACAGGGCATAAGGCTTACCTGTAGGTGTTTGCAATATCTCCTAAACTTAGAAGATATTTGCCAAAAATAATGCACTGATGTCTACGACGCATGCTCGCCGTG
Source organism: Rana kukunoris (assembly GCA_029574335.1). Lineage (NCBI taxonomy): Eukaryota > Metazoa > Chordata > Amphibia > Anura > Ranidae > Rana > Rana kukunoris. The sequence continues at coordinate 426,313,931 of CM056052.1, forward strand.
GACAACGGCACAGGCGCACTGAGAATGCCGGTTTTGTGAATTGGTAATGCCGGCTTTGACGGCTTCCGCGTGCATGAGCAGAGTGACGTCTTCGCCGTTACAGCCAATCACAGCACCGGAGTGGCGATACCCGGAAGTAACCTCCGGGGGAGGTGTCTGCGGCCGGAGGGGGAGACGAGGATGGCTTTGGGGGCTTCGATCTATGGTAAGTATTTCATAATGAGCTAGTATGCTAGTCATACTAGCTCATTATGCCTTTGTCTTTCATTTTTTTTTCTTTTTTAAACATTTTTGGGGGTTTACAACCACTTTAACCCCTTGTAGTGGCCAAAGAAAGGATTTAAACCGCCCATGTTGTGTTGCTTTCGGAAAGCTTTTTCCAATGGACAGTGAAGGGCACCACCCCAAAGATGTTGCTTGCAGGACTTTTTTCCCATCCCGCAAGAGCAACGCCCCAGTGTGAAAGCACTCGGGCGTGAAAGTAGCCTTACAATCACTTTAAGTTAAGGTGACCAGATTTTTAAAATGAAATCCGGGAACATATTTTTCTTTACTAGTAATGGCGGCAATTAGTGACTCTGCCTGTCGCTGCCGTCGCCCGCCTCACAGTCTCTCAAGTCTTACTCTTTGGGCCCCGGCTACTACTGGATGGGGAGCGGAGGAAGATCACTCCTCCAGGGAAAGAAAGGAGATAGGCAGGCGGCTGGCCAGGATTTGAGCCAAGGCTGAATAACATGCGAGCGAAGCTGAATGGGCATGCGCCCGAAACTGAAGAAATATTCCCTCCGCTCCAACCAGCACATGATCTTTAGAAAGGGGCACGGATAATGGGAAAAATACAAACCCCCTTATGCTAGTAGGCACGACGGAGTGGGGGTATGTAATTCTAATTTTTTTATTTTAATTCTGCACTGGCTGTCTTTAAAATTGCCCCTGCCCCCTATTAAATCCAATCTGGGGGCAAAACCAGGGACAGACTTGGTCCGGGGACAGTGTCCTCAATCAGGGGACTGTCCCCTGAAACTGGGGATGTCTGGTCACCCTACTTTAAGTCTAAACAAATGGCAAAAATAAATGTTCCTTATGTACACATACGTGTCTTTACACGTTTTAACGTATCTATGTGCAAGTATTTTGCTGATCATTACGCAGGAACTTCTCTGCTAGAAAACATGTGTAATAAGAAATATTATGGGCTTGTGGATAAAGCCTTGGGCTCATTTTGCACAGGCCGTGGCTGGTCTGTTCACGGCCCAGTAAACTATTCCCAATGCACACATTCCTGGAAATGCTTATACTGTGTGGTAAGTGGGCGCTGCAACAACCACCAGCTGGGAACCAGTATCGGCACAGGGACACATCACGGCACAGAGTAGCAAAGTTTTGGGGCCACACAGGACCCTCTCTTCAGGCACAGGCTATGTCTGGTCACCAAGCCCTCATCCATGTCAATTCAATTTCTTAAAACCGCAGACCTATTGTTGGCCTGATATGAATGGACATGCATCTGTTTACATCAGAGTACCTCAGATCTGTCACTTTTAGGTCCGAAAGGGCTATATCCAGCCACTCATAGACTAATGGTGGCTAGCCTATACATGCTTTCATTTTTTATCCCATAAATGTGCAATTTAATCAAAAGGACTGAATCTGCATACAGTCATAACTTTTTAGACTAAACTGAGTCAATCGCCAAGGGCAGAATATTATGGATTGTTTTGCATCAGTTGACAGCACTAAGATTGACTGGTTTTTCAATCATAAGTTAAGAGCAATCAGGTTAGGAGATTGGAAGGTGGAAACAGAGATGCGATCGCTAACTCATTAAAGTATATTAAAAGTAGTTGTAAAGCTAGCAGTTTCTTTTTTACCTTATTCCTACTATGTATTATGCTGTGTTCTGCTCCCCCTCCCAGCTCCCCTTTATACTTATCCAAGCCCAACCTTGATCCGGCCACATGCACAAGAGCTGACACATACCTTGGAGGTGAGACTGATGTGCAGAGGGAGACCTCTCGTACAGCCCTGGCTCCGGAGTCACTGGAGTTGGGACAGTGACCGTAGGAGCGCAGTGAGGTATGAGTGGGAGATGATAACAGCTGGCAGAGACTGGAAACGGCTTGGATGCTGTGGATACAGGTCAGTGGGTGCAGGTGCGCTGAGGAGCAGCAAGACAGCAGGCAGGAACGATGTCAGACTAGCCAGGTAATGCACAGCGGATCAGTCAGGCCGTAGAGGCAGGCAAGAGATGGCCAGAGTTCAGGCTGGGTTGATATCAGAGGTTTAGACAGACAGGTAAACAAAAGCAGGGTCAAGGAAAGCCTAAGGTCAGAACTGGAGATAGTAGCTGGTTCAAGAAGCCAGGTCAGAATAGGTTTCAGATGCAGGTACTGGATCAGGTTTACAGGTAAAGCTGCATATCAAACAGCAAAGGACAATTGCAGCTGAAGCCCCTTTTAAAGGTCACTGGGCGCCAAAGCAACGTCACTGTGGGCACGTGCACGACCTCCGTGATCTGCGCATGCGCTTTGGCTCACGTATATTCGTTAGCATGCCATTGCTATCTTAAAGCGGAGGTTCACCCAAAAATCAACTTTCTGACATTAGATCCAGCATACTGGATGTTAGATGTTAGATCTGCAGTATGCTGTTTTTTTTTTTATACTTATCGTTTTATGAGCCGTTGTTATCCGGCTCCGAGCGGGGAATCCTGCGGGGAATGGGCGTTCTTAAGCCAAGAGGAGTTGATTGACGGGCTGCTAAGGCGTGTCACGCCTTCCGAAAATACCAGAAATGCCTTAGCAGCCCGTCAATCAACTCCTCTTGGCTTAGGAACGCCCATTCCCCGCAGGATTCCCCGCTCGGAGCGGGATAACAACGGCTCATAAAACGATAAGTAAAAAAAAAACAGCATACTGCATATGTTGGCAGTATGCTGGATCTAATGTCAGAAAGTTGATTTTTGGGTGAACCTTTTGTAGGTATACAATTACTTTAATGTAGCACCCTCTACTTAGGTAGATGCTAGAGTAGGGTGACCAGACATCCCCAGTTTCAGGGGACAGTCCCCTGATTGAGGACACTGTCCCCGGACCAATTCTGTCCCTGGTTTTGTCCCCAGATTGGATTTAATAGGGGGCAGGGGGAATTTCAAAGACAGTGCAGTGCAAAAGTCAGTGCAGAATTAAAATAAAAAAAATTGAATTACACCTCCCTGCTCCGCCGTGCCTACTAGCATAGGGGGGTTGTATTTTCCTCCATTATCTGTACCCCTTTCTGATGATCATGTGCTGGTCGGAGCAGAGGGAATATTTCTTCAATTTCGGGTCAATTTCGGATCGCCTGTTCTTCTGCCTTGGCTCAAATCCTGGCCAGCTACCTGCCATTCTCCTTGCCTTCCCTGGTGGAGTGATCTTTCTCCGCTCCCCACCCAGTAGCAGCCAGGGCCCGAAGAGTAAGACTTGAGAGGCTGTGAGGCGGGAGGCGGGCACAGTCGCTGATTGTGACCATTACTAGTAAAGAAAAAATATGTCCCCGGATTTCATTTTAAAAATCTGGTCACCTTATGCTAGAGGTGAGATTTTTGGTTAGTGCAGGTAAATTTAGGCAGGCTTAGCTAGAAGCTAGGCCTGTCTGTTTTGCTCTGTGTGGGCTGGGAGTGGCTTAGAGTAGACTCACAGATAGTATCACTTCTCAGTTACCTCCCTCTGGCTTCTAGAAGAGAGGAGGGGAAGAGAGGTGGAGTTACCTGGGGTGTTCCTGAGGAACCCTGATAATTTCCCAACTTGGATTGGCAGGGGGCAGGCCTCCTAAAATGCCTAGAGTCAGCCCAGCTGAGGAGGAGTTGTTGGGTGGAAGAACTGAGGATGGAGTACTAGGCTGTCTGGGTCTTTGATGGAGCTCCCCAGACTGGGGGGATGACCTTGGTCCTGGGACTCCTCTCGGTGCAGGACGGATCCTTTCAAGAATGCATGGAGGATCTGAACAGAGGTCCCCTCCCTAGGCCACCAACAGCCTCCTTAGCACTCCATCTTCCACCGAGTTCCCTGCTGGCATGGCTCCACCATATTTAAGGGTTGACCTAACCACCCTTCCAGAACATTCCGCCTAGAGATTGTCCAAGTTCTCAATGCATATTAGAACCTCCTGAACTCTGCCTACTAAATTCTACAAGCTTCTCCTAGCTTCCAGCCTGGCCTGCAGTAACCCTGACTCAATTTCTAACTCACAAAACTTACCATGAGTCACAAATATAAATTTGCCTGCACTAACACTCGTAGCACCCTAGAGGGTGCTACACTTGTTTTTTGAACAAACTTTATTGAAGTGTCACACATTAGGTTCTATTGGCCTCTGTGCAGTATTTGCTGTACTTGTTTCAAGCACACTCTACTGCAAGCCAGGGGTGTGAGCCAGCCAGGTAGGAGACAAGGTATTTAACCTTGTCTTGCAGTGGGACTGCGCTGAAATAGCCACCAAATGAAGTCATACCACACCTGGTGTGAATCAACACAGCCCAACGCAAAGTTCTTATGCCGCCTACACACGATCGTTTTTCATGACGAGAAAAATGCAATTTTTTTAATTGGTCGTGAAAAATGGTCGTGTGTATGCTCCAGAGCATTTTTCTCGAAATTGGTCGTGAAAAACGATAGTGTGTAGGCTTTTATGAGGGGGAAAAACGTACATGCTCAGAAGCAAGTTATAAAACGGGAGCGCTCGTTCTGGTAAAACTAACGTTCGTAATGGAGATAGCACATTTGTCACGCTGTAACAAACTGAAAAGCACGAAGACTGAAAAGCGCAAATCCTCTCTCATTAAACTTTTACTAACACGGGGTAACATGAAATCAGCAAAAGCAGCCCAAAGTGTGGCACTATTCGAATGGAACTTTACCTTTATACTGCCGTTTTACGTGTTGTCGTACGTCACTGATCGTGTGTAGGGATGAGCTTCGCGTTCGATGCAAACACATGTTAGCATCGAAAATTGCACGTTCGATCGTTCGTCGAAAACAAACAAATCGGGTCGTTCGCGCCAAATTCGAATGACCCATAATTCACTGCGGCGTTACGCGCTGATGATTGGCCAAGCATGCACCATGACCCCGCATGCTTGGCCAATCACAGCGCCAGGCGGCCTCGTGTAGTGTGTTCCGGCTTGCTTAGAGAAGTCAGACAGACAGAGAAAGAGATAGATAGATAGATAGAGACACAGGGGTAGATTCATGTAGAGATCCGACGGTGTATCTACTGATACACCGTCGTATCTGTGTGATCCGGCGCTCGGATCTATGCGGCTGATTCCTCGAATCAGGTTCCGCATAGATCTCCCTTAGAGCCGACAGGTGTAAGTGAGTTACACTGTCGGATCTTAGGCTGCAATCTCCCGCCGTCCGCTAGGTGGCGCTTCAGTTATTATACGCGACAAATATGCAAATGAGGAGAACCGCCGATTCAGAATAGAATGCCCGGCCGTCGTTTTTTTTTTACGTCGTTTGCGTTCGGCTTTTTCCGGCGGATCGTTACCCCTGCTATATGCGGGGTAAGTGCGGCGGATCCTATGTTAAGTATGGCCGTCGTTCCCGCGTCGAGTTTTGAATTTTTTACGTCGTTTACGTAAGTCGTTCGGGAATACGGCCATACGTTAATAGCGTTAACGACGAAAACAATGACGTCCTTGCGACGTCATTTAAAGCAATGCACGCTGGGAAATTTAGCCGGCGGTGCATGCGCAGTACGATCGGCGCGGGGACGCGCGTGATTTAAATAGTAAACTCCCCCTAGCCGCGGAATTTGCATTCCGCCGGGGGATTTACGATCCGCCAGGGCTACTTACGAGGCAGGTGCTTTCTGAATACAGCACTTGCCTCAAAAACTGGCGCAGGCGGATCGTAAAAAAGATAGATCACGCGGATCAAAAGATCCGCTGATCTATGTGAATCTAGCCCACAGTGTCTTTTCAGATAGATAGATAGATAGATAGATAGATAGATAGATCAGGGAGGCTAGTAGTCAGTATAGTTAAATTTACAGTTTGTAGAGAATATATTGACATCCCTAGGAGTTGTCAATATATTTATAAACTGTATAGCTTAGCTATATCTGCTATTAGTATCTGTCAGGCAGGAGATTGTGCTTGATGCAGTGCTCTAATGTGTTAGTCAACGTGTGCTAGTTAATTGCACATAGACACATTACCTGTTGCTGCAAGTGTGCTATTTATTTGCACAGAAAGGCAGTTGCTGTTAATGCAAGTGGGCTATTGAATTGCACAGAAACGCAGTCGTTTAGACTGTGCGTGTGCTGTTTAATACCACCTTAGTGCATTTGGTGTCACCGCACGTGTGCTGTTACATACCACCTGAGCGCATTTGGTGTCACCGCACGTGTGCTGTTACATACCACCTGAGCGCATTTGGTGTCACCGCACATGTGCTGTTACATACCACCTGAGCGCAGTCAGTGTCACTGTACGTGTGCTGTTACATACCACCTGAGCGCATTTGGTGTCACCGCACGTGTGCTGTTACATACCACCTGAGCGCAGTTAGTGTCATTGTATGTGTGCTGTTACATACCACCTGAGCGCATTTTGTGTCACCGCACGTGTGCTATTACATACCACCTGAGCGCATTTGGTGTCACCGCACGTGTGCTGTTACATACCACCTGAGCGCATTTGGTGTCACCGCACGTGTGCTGTTACATACCACCTGAGCGCAGATAGTGTCACCTCATGTGTGCTGTTACATACCACCTGAGCGCATTTGCTGTCACCGCACGTGTGCTGTTACATACCACCTAAGCGCATTTGGTGTCACCGCACGTGTGCTGTTACATACCACCTGAGCGCATTTGGTGTCACCGCACGTGTGCTGTTACATACCACCTGAGCGCAGTTAGTGTCACCGCACGTGTGCTGTTACATACCACCTGAGCGCATTTGGTGTCACTGCACGTGTGCTGTTACATACCACCTGAGCGCATTTGGTGTCACCGCACGTGTGCTGTTACATACCACCTTAGCGCATTTGGTGTCACCGCACGTGTGCTGTTACATACCACCTGAGCGCATTTGGTGTCACTGCACGTGTGCTGTTACATACCACCTGAGCGCAGTTGGTGTCACTGCGCTTGTGCTGTTACATACCACCTGAGCGCATTTGGTGTCACTGCACGTGTGCTGTTACATACCACCTGAGCACATTTGGTGTCACTGTACGTGTGCTGTTACATACCACCTGAGCGCATTTGGTGTCACCGCACTTGTGCTGTTACATACCACTTGAGCGCAGTTAGTGTCATTGTATGTGTCATCAGCACGTGGCCGTGGCCGTGGCCGCTCGTCCTTCTTTTCGGGAGCTGCCCGTGTTGAGCCTCAACATGCAGAGAAATTAGTAGAGTGGATGACCAAGCTGTCCTCATCCTCCTCATCCTCTCTCACACCGACTGATCGATGATTGTAGAGAATATATTGACATCCCTAGGAGTTGTCAATATATTTATAAACTGTATAGCTTAGCTAGATCTGCTATTAGTATCTGTCAGGCAGGAGATTGTGCTTGATGCAGTGCTCTAACGTGTTAGTCAACGTGTGCTAGTTAATTGCACATAGACGCATTACCTGTTACTGCAATTGTGCTTTTTATTTGCACAGAAAGGCAGTTGCTGTTAATGCAAGTGGGCTATTGAATTGCACAGAAACGCAGTCGCTCAGACTGTGCGTGTGCTGTTTAATACCACCTTAGCGCATTTGGTGTCACCGCACGTGTGCTGGTACATACCACCTGAGCGCATTTGGTGTCACCGCACGTGTGCTGTTACATACCACCTGAGCGCATTTGGTGTCACCGCACATCTGCTGTTACATACCACCTGAGCGCAGTCAGTGTCACTGTACGTGTGCTGTTACATACCACCTGAGCGCATTTGGTGTCACCGCACGTGTGCTGTTACATACCACTTGAGCGCAGTTAGTGTCATTGTATGTGTGCTGTTACATACCACCTGAGCGCATTTTGTGTCACCGCACGTGTGCTGTTACATACCACCTGAGCGCATTTGGTGTCACCGCACGTGTGCTGTTACATACCACCTGAGCGCATTTGGTGTCACCGCACGTGTGCTGTTACATACCACCTGAGGGCAGTTAGTGTCACCGCACGTGTGCTGTTACATACCACCTGAGCGCATTTGGTGTCACCGCACGTGTGCTGTTACATACCACCTAAGCGCATTTGGTGTCACCGCACGTGTGCCGTTACATACCACCTGAGCGCATTTGGTGTCACCGCACGTGTGCTGTTACATACCACCTGAGCGCAGTTAGTGTCACCGCACGTGTGCTGTTACATACCACATGAGCGCATTTGGTGTCACCGCACGTGTGCTGTTACATACCACCTGAGCGCATTTGGTGTCACCGCACGTGTGCTGTTACATACCACCTTAGCGCATTTGGTGTCACCGCACGTGTGCTGTTACATACCACCTGAGCGCATTTGGTGTCACTGCACGTGTGCTGTTACATACCACATGAGCGCATTTGGTGTCACCGCACGTGTGCTGTTACATACCACCTGAGCGCATTTGGTGTCACCGCACGTGTGCTGTTACATACCACCTTAGCGCATTTGGTGTCACCGCACGTGTGCTGTTACATACCACCTGAGCGCATTTGGTGTCACTGCACGTGTGCTGTTACATACCACCTGAGCGCAGTTGGTGTCACTGCGCTTGTGCTGTTACATACCACCTGAGCGCATTTGGTGTCACTGCACGTGTGCTGTTACATACCACCTGAGTGCAGTTAGTGTCACCACACGTGTGCTGTTACATACCACCTGAGCGCATTTGGTGTCACCGCACGTGTGCTGTTACATACCACCTGAGCACAGTTAGTGTCATCGCACGTGTGCTGTTACATACCACCTGAGCGCATTTGGTGTCACCGCACATGTGCTGTTACATACCACCTGAACGCAGTTGGTGTGACTCCATTTGTGCTGTTACATACCACCTGAACGCAGTTGGTGTCACTGCGCTTGTGCTGTTACATACCACCTGAACGCATAAATATGTCTGGAAGGACAACAAAGAGAGGCAGAGAGTCACGAGGGCAAGCAGGCTCTGCATCTAGAGGTAACGCTGGTGGTGGATGTGGTGCATCCTCTTCAGCACGTGGCCGTGGCCGCTCGTCCTTCTTTTCGGGAGCTGGCCGTGTTGAGCCTCAACATGCAGAGAAATTAGTAGAGTGGATGACCAAGCCGTCCACATCCTCCTCATCCTCTTTCACACAGACTGATTGAAGTTTATCTGGCAAAGCAGCTGCCAAGGCGTCCTCTTCCCTCTGCACAATGGCTTCACACAATACTTCCCTAGTACCACCATGTCCTCCTGAGGAGTCCCCCGAACTGTTTCAACACAGTGTTGGGTACATGCTGCAGGAAGATGCGCAGCGTTTTGAAGACTCCGATGACGGAACACTGATAGAGGAAGGCATTGATGTGAGCCCAGGGAGAGGGGGTGGCCGAGAGGGACAGCAATCTGGCAGTGATGATGTTCCCCCAGCTGGAGCATACTGCCAAGTTTTTGACAGTGATGAGGAGGGAGGGGATGATGAGGTCACTGACTCTACCTGGGTGCCTGATAGGAGAGAGGAGGAGGAGGAGGACGAGGCACAGGCACATCTCCAAAGAGGCAGGATGCCCTCCAGGGGTCAGCTTAAGGTCACACTCACTGCATTACAGCGCACATCTACGGCGCTTGTGCATGGCGCTGCTGTGTCTGACCGGTACAGCAAAAGTTCTTTGGTGTGGGCCTTTTTTGAAACATGTCCACAAGACCGTACCTTTGCTATTTGCAACTTATGTCGCAAGAGTATCTCGCGTGGCCAAAACATCAACCGCCTGGGTACCACATGCTTGTCCAGACATATGTCAACCTGCCATGCAGTTTGTTGGCAAGCACACCAGAAAGACCCACACCAAAGACAAAAGCATACCCCCCTTGCCCTTCTGGGACCTCCAACCCCACTAGACCCCCAGTCCTCTCTGAAGCCTGCAGTGAAGGTGTAGAAATAGGTGTGTCACAAGCTAGTAGTATCAGGCAATCTACTGATAGTACCAGGCAAATTTTCCTGCCCCATCTGCTGCAGCGCCGAAAGAAGTACAATCCCAGCCATCCACATGCCCAGCAGTTAAATGCTAGCTTAGCTGATGATGATTGTATCAGCAGCATGGAGGTGGAGCCTAGCACTCAGCAACAGCAGTCTTCAAGGGATCATTTACAGTCCCAAGAAGCATGTGGACTTTTACGTGGCTGGGATGAGGTGCCTGTGGATCCTGTCGCACTCAGTGACCCAGAGGACTGTGCCCTGAATGCCTCTGCAAACCTACGCTGCATGGCCTCCCTGATCCTGCAAAGCCTGCGTAAGGATCCTCGTGTACGTGCTATCAAGGAGAGGGATCATTACTGGCTGGCGACTCTCCTTGATCCACGTTACAAGAGTAAGGTTGCAGACCTTATGTTGCCATCGCAGAGGGAGCAGAAGATAAAACTTCTGCGGGAGGCTTTGCAGAAGGGTCTGTGCTATGCGTTCCCAGAACCGGGGGGATTACCAAAACCTGGCTCTGGGCAACGTCTTGCTGAGGCTTCAGTGAGTCACAGAAGGGGCGGTGGAGAAGGTGGTCATCTGACCGATGCGTTCAGGCAGTTTTTTAGTCCGCAGCCCCAAGGTCTGACCGGTTCCAGCAACCATCGCCAGCGTCTGGTTTACATGGTCCGGGAATACCTAGGGGCAAGATCCGACTTGGACACCTTCCCCACCGAAAATCCTCTGGCTTACTGGGTCTTGAGGATGGATCACTGGCCAGAGCTTGCACAGTACGCAATTGAGCTACTGGCTTGCCCTACATCCAGTGTTCTTTCCGAACGCACATTCAGTGCTGCTGGAGGCTTTGTGACTGATCACAGGGTGCGCCTCTCCACCGACTCTGTTGATCGACTGACCTTCATCAAAATGAATCAGGCTTGGATCAACACCAGCTACCAAGCACCTGATGCTGATGTTACAGAATAATATTTTTTTTTTTTAAATGTCGGATCCCTTTTAGACTGCGTATGCTGATGCTGAGTGACTGTCCTCTTATACTGCTGATGGAATATCCTTCTCCTCCTCACTTTTCTTGCTGATAGCTAGTAAGAAATGTTGTGTTTCTGGGCTCCGCCACCAGTGCCTAAGGCACAATTTTTCTGCCCCTGTTTAACATGGGGCGCCTAATAACAATTTTTGATGCAATACTTTGCACGTGGCTCCTTGTTGCGCTCCAATTGAAGTTATTGGGAGGGGTTGCAGTGTTGTGTTGTGTCCAAGGCACAATTTTTCTGCCCCTGTTTAACAGGGGCGCTTAATAACAATTTTTGATGCAATACTTTGCACGTGGCTGTTTGTTGTCCTCCAATTGGAGGTATTGTGAGGGGTTGCAGCAGTGTTGTGTTGTGCCTGAGGCACAATTTTTCAGCCCCTGTTTAACAGGGCCGCCTAATAACAATTTTTAATGCAATACTTTGCACGTGGCTGTTTGTTGTCCTCCAATTGGAGGTATTGTGAGGGGTTGCAGTGTTGTGTTGTGCCTAAGGCCCAATTTTTGTGCCCCTGTTTAACAGGGGCGTCTAATAACAATTTTTGATGCAATACTTTGCACGTGGCTCTTTGTTGTCCTCCAATTGGAGGTATTGTGAGGGGTTGCAGTGTTGTGTTGTGCCTGAGGCACAATTTTTCAGCCCCTGTTTAACAGGGGCGCCTAATAACAATTTTTGATGCAATACTTTGCACGTGGCTCTTTGTTGTCCTCCAATTAGAGTTATTGTGAGGGGTTGCAGTGTTGTGTTGTGCCAATTTTTGTGCCCCTGTTTAACAGGGGCGTTCTAATAACAATTTTTGATGCAATACTTTGGCACATGCCTCTTCATTGCGCTCCAATTACAGTATCTGTGAGGGGTTGCAGTGTTTTAGGCAGCATTGATATAATAAGAAGCCAGACATTGTTGAGTATCCAAAAATATTTATTGTATCACACTGAAAAAGTGTGATTTTTTTCTCTTTTTTTTTTATATCAAACTAAAAAAAATTTTTTTTTTTTTTTTAAGACCTATATTTTTGCATTTAAACAATTGTCTACATCTACTGGTTTTTATTTTATTTTATTTTTTATGTTTTATTTTATTATTATTTTTTTTAAACCCTCCCCAGAATGTCAACAAGATTTTTCAGGTTTTGGAGCACCTTCTTGTTGTTCTTTATGGTCTTCAAGAGGGCGAGGTTTGTGTCATCTATTTCATCCATGCAGCAAATTATCACCCCAATTAGCACCTGGGCACTGTCGGTGTCTAAGCCGCCCCCAACAGCTCGTACACCTGAAATTTGAAAAAAAAACATGTAATTAAAATTATGCAGGCCTACATGTATTACCTGAATCTGTGCTGTATGACACTGACCTGATGTGGTGGCATTTTGCACTTCCTGCACATCCGGCGAGGGTGGGGCTTGGCATTGTGTGGGGTTGGTCGGCTCTACTGCTGCAGCTTGATTGCGGCCTATGAGATTGTAAAAAAAAGGGATAGATGTATCAAAAAGATTAGAGGCCTGAAAGAGGAATATCAATCATTCTTTTTAAAAAGTGTAGTACAATTGTGTGTTTTTACAATCCTAAGCTTAACACAGGATTTTATCCATTACCAAAGCTGCTGCATTTCTCTATCTTTGGCCAAGTTTCCTACATGGCAAAACAACAAGTTGACACCGGATCACTTCTGTGTGAAACGCTAACTAACTAGGTTGTTCTTGTGACCAACACTCAGTGCTGATCCTGACCTCCCTGGGGCCCGAAGCAAAATGACATGGCACATTAAAAATGAGAAGCGGGGGGCGCTAACGACAGTGACATGTCACATTAAAGAAAGTTAAGAAGTGGGTGGAGGGGGTGTTCTGCTGTCTGAAATGACATCTTACATTAAATTGAGAAGCAAGGGGTGCTGACTTCTTGCCTCTTCTCCCATGCAGCCAGCGAGTTGAGAAGCGGGGGTTAGGGGGCGAAAATCACTTTTTACCAGACGGGCCTCTAGTTATTTGGGGGGCCCTTCGCAGCTTTGCGGGGCCCTAAGCGGCTTGCATTGTGAGCCTATAGGGCGGATCGGCCATGCCAATCATTGTGCTACTGAGTGCATATGTGTAATCAACTGGTTTGCTGAGCATACTCTCCTTTTAATGTATATTGACTTAAGTTGGATTATTTAAATCAACTTAATAACACATCTAAAATTGTCTCACATAAAAAGGTCTTAAATAGAATGACCAACCAATTATTATGCCCACGCAAACATGAACCTTCAAACATCTGTTCTTGAACTGTATATATACACAACCTGCGATAAAAAGCACATGCCACAAAATAAAATAAAAAATAATAATTCAGAGCAGACATGAAAATTATTTACGTCTTCTGAGGACTCTTCGAATTCTCTCCATCTGCTCTGGCTCTCGGATTTTCAAATCACTCCATCTCTTGCGCAACTGCTCCGTGGACCTCTGCACCCCGAATTTTGCATGGATAGCCCTCCGTACCTTATCCATTATCTGGGCCTTGAGTTTATTGGGGTTTTTGTAAGTCGTAGTCCTCCTTTTTTAAAATAGCCACCATCTCAACCATCTCTTCAAAGCTCATGTTGGTGGCTTTGTACCTCCTGCTCCTCCTGGTGAGTGCCTGGCCTGTCTCCTGCCTGGTTGCAGCTTGCTGTCTCTCCTCCATCATGTCTTCAGACTCCTCTAGTCTCCACATTGACCGACTAAAAAGGGGCGTGGCAATCACTAGGACGAACGTCACGGGCGTGGAAACGTGCAGAGCTTCTCACATGCGCAGTGTATAAAGGGATAGAGAACGTCGTTTACAGTCGGTAGAAAACGTCGGAAAAACTATCGTGCAATACGACGATACAAAACTTTTTTTTTTTTAGACTTTATGATCAGTGGATGAGTTTGTGGGTTAGATATTGGAAGAAAGCTAAGGCTTGACTGACATTATTATTTTTTTTGCTAAATTTTGACTTGCAGAAATAATGGAGGCTTTCAGAGAACAGGAGTTCTTCACATAATTTGTTCAAAGGGGGCCCCGGATGGCAACCCCCCTTTTTTCTACAATTTTTCTATTACAAAGAAATAATTGATTGAGCCAAGATCTGTCATTGTAATGGCCCCCCACTACCCCTAAAATAATCAACATATTGTTGCCACACAGCATGTGCGCTTTGGGGGGGCCAAGCCTGTATGGCCACAGGCTCACGGGCCACCACTGGAACATCAATGGCCTCATCACCAGGCACAAGTGTCATGTAGTTTGTTGAGGGTCTCTTTAGGAAATTGTGCAATATGCAGCAGCAAAGTATGACATGGTTCAGATTCTACGTAACAAACCTACAGTCCTTGTCTTGTTTGCACCGCCTGTATACTGCTGTTTAAAGTATATAGGGCCATAGGGTCTTGTCAGGGCCGATCCTCCCTATAGGCGCACTATGCAAGCCACTTAGGGCCACGCAAAGCTGCAAAGGGCCCCCAAAATTACTAGAGGCCCCGCCTGGTGAGAAGTCATTTTCGTACCCTCACCCGGCTTCTAAACTCGCTGGCTGAGTCATTTCCGACAGCAGAACACCCCCTCCCCCCGCTTCGCAACTTTCTTTAATGTGACATGTCACTGTCGTCAGATTTTGCTTAGGGCCTCAGGGAGGTCAGAATCGGCACTGGGTCTTGTAAAGACCTGGGGGGAGTGGTGGCGGGGAAACTCATGCTATTTTTTTCATGATTTTTATCCATATTGCAGGACCAAACATTACTTTGAAGCCGCAAGCAATATTAAATTACTTTTTTTCTGAGAGTAATCTCATGTTGTGTAGGGACATTTCTAAACACGTGCCACTACTATAGACACCCAGCAGATACTTTTTTTAAAAGGGTTTTTTTTTTAAGCTTCTTTAAGCATGATTAAAAGCGATGCTCAAGAAAAAACTACAGTTTTTAAAACTTTTTTTTCCATTGATACATGTTCCCTGGGGCAAGACCCGGGTTCTCAAAGACGTTTTCCAACAATAACTTGAATATTGGTCTTTAAAATGAGCCTTTTTGAATTAGAACGTTCGAGTCCCATAGACTTCTATGGGGTTCTAAATGTTCGTGCGAACCCGCGGTCTGTTCGACGGTTCTGGTGCGAACCGAACGCGGGTATGTTCGGCTCATCCCTAATCGTGTGTAAGCATGGAAGGGTTGAGAGAAATAACGTCGAGAAAAACGTTGTTTTTTTCAATGACATGAATAACGGTTGTGTGTACGTGGCATTAGTTCTGCTGTAATCAGTGGATCAGTGGAACTGCTTGTGACTGAGTTTCACAAGCTGTGACTTTGATTGGATCCCCCTGCCTTCTGGATGGTTCTGGAACAGAGTGGGCTGGGAGAGTAAAATCTACAGTCTGAATATTTATGTGGTCCCAGACAATCCCTGGAGGAGAGTGTCCTGTTGTTGTTTGGGAGGGAACATAAATAGTTTGAGGCCTGGAGCAGAGGGGTTACTTGTCCAGTACTAAAGGGTAACTGCCCTTCTGGGCATTCCAGCTGATCTATTACAATTGTTTATTGAGGTCCCAACTGCAGTAGCTAGACTGCTAGAGGGCCTATTGTACTGAATTTTGCTGGAGCTGATCAAGGGATTTGTCTTGGGATCTGGTCTGAAAAGCCCACAGGAGATAAGTCGGGCTGATATTGGAAGGAGGCATTCAAATATCCACAAGTGACTGTATGCTGCTGGTGGTATCCCTCTGGCATCAATGTCAGCCTGTGCTAAAAGATGGACATTCATTAGAGTTAGGTGACCAGATTTTTTAAATTAAATCCGGGGACATATTTTTTTCTTTACTAGTAATGGCGGCAATCAGCAACTCTCTGCCTGTCGCCGCCCACCTCACAGCCTCTCAAGTCTTACTCTTCAGACCCCGGCTACTACTGGATGGGGAGCGGAGGAAGATCACTCCACCAGGGAAGGCAAGGAGATAGGCAGGTGGCTGGCCAGGATTTGAGCCAAGGCAGAAGAACATGCAAGCAAAGCACATGATCATCATAAAGGGGCACAGATAATGGGAAAAATACAACCCCCCTATGCTAGTAGGCACGGCAGAGTCGGGGTGTGTAATTCAAATTTTTTTATTTTAATTTTGCACTGACTGTCTTTAAAATTGAAACTGGGGATGTCTGGTCACCCTACATTATGGTATCCCTGAGAGGCTCATTCCATTTTTTGCTGAGGCAAGGACTGAGCTAGGAAGCTTTGAAAAAGAGACATGTGTCCTCAAGTTCCTATTTAACATTACTGGAGTATCCCACTGTTACACTTCACCCATCCAATTTCAAGTTTAAAGTGATACTAAAGTCCTTTAAAAAAAAAAAAACATGCTCTTTGCAGTGGTTTTGCATTGAGTAGCCCAGATCCTCCTCTTTTCGGGTCCCTCTTCTGTGTTCCTGGCACTTTGCTGCTGTCTCAGCCAATAAGGAGGTAGAGTCCCGGGCAGCAGAGTCTCTGCTGCAACATCGCTGGATCGAGAGGGGTCTCAGGTAAGTATTAGAGTGGCTGCTGCACACAGAAGGCTTTTTATCTTAATGCATAGAGTACATTAAGATAAAAAACATTCTGCCTTTATAATCACTTTAACTACTTCCCACCCGTAGGATGTCCTCGGGTTGAAGTAGTTATGCCTGGATGATGCCGGCACCAGGCATCATCCCAGTACTGAATTTTTCAGCTGACGATTCTGCTTGCATGTAGCAAAAGTGATATGAGTAGCAACTCGGTCACTTCTGTAGGTGACGGAAGGGGGTCTGCCTCTGCCTTTCCCAGGCTCTACCCTCTTATCGCGGAACCCAGGAGCGCTGTGGCCGGCGGCGATGGCTGAACAGAACAGAGAAAAAGGAAATTACGTTGTTCCTCTCTCTTTGTGAAACCAAAAATAGGGAGCGACGAGTATGTCATCACTTCCAGTTCCGACTCTTTGTTTACCTGGCTGTTAGTGGCCAGGAAAGCAGCAGATCAGACCGATCTGTGTCTGATCGGCTGAATTGGAAACCAGAAGAGAGCTCTGGGGTTTAATAGACCCCAGATCTCTCCATAAGAGGACCTGTCATGGCCCATGCTGTCACAACGGATGTTAGTCCTAAAAATGTTTTATAAAAAAAAGTGTAAAAAAAAAGTGAACGCATATGTAACTCCTGCATGCATATGTAAACGGTGATCGCACCACACATGTGAGGTATTGTTGCAAATGTCAACAACTGTAGCACCAGACCTCCTGTGTAACTCTAAACTTGTAACCTGTAAAGGCGTTTAAAGCGTTGCCTATGAAGAATTTTAAGTACCGTAGTTTGCTGCCATTCCACGAGCAGACACAATTTTAAAGCAAGACATGTTAGGTACCTATTTACTCGGTGTAACATCAGCTTTCACATTATGCAAAAAATTGGGGTAAATACATATATATATTGTCATGGACCTCCGAGTGCTGGAGTGTTTCTACTTGAAATCCTAATTCATGTATTTCAGAAGATGGGACATTACGGATAGTTCATATTCCAGGATGTCTTGAGATATTACAGGTGATTTTATTCTGACTCCCAACCAGGTCAATAGACTCAGAAGATATACTAATTGTCCATTGTGTAAGCCTGTAGAGGTGTTAATTCAGGTCTGCTCCTAGACCTTTCTATTGTGTGATAACACTGTTTAAAGCCTTTTGATTATCAGGTGTATTGAATTAGCATGTCAATTATGTTCAAGGGAACTTGCCAAGCTATGCAGGGCCAGGCTGTCTGGGTAACACATTTTGTTACAATTGGTAATTAACTCAACTAAATGTCATTATCTAAAGGAATGCGATCACTCAGGTGTAGTAATTATGTCCTGTTAAATAGACCGGGCTATTGTGTACATTGATTACCCCCTGGGGCTTCTGTCTCAATACACATAGGTGGCGTACACACGACCGAGAAACTCGTCGGGCGAAACTCATCGTTTGCCCGTCGAGTTCCTAGTTCGGCAGTCAAAAAGCTTGTCGAGCCAAATTTTCCTATTGAACAATGAGGAAATAGAGAACATGCTCTCTTTTTGGCTCGACGAGTTTCCCGACGGGTTGCTCGGCGAAAAGTGTACACACAACCGGTTTTCTCGGCAGAATACGTCTCCCATCGAGGTTCTTGCTGGATTCTGCCGAGAAACTCGGTCGTGTGTACGCCACCATAGTCTTTCTATTCAAGCTATGGGACCAATCCCTGTTGACTATTCCAAGTCCTCATTTGCATGGTTAAGGAGGACCTGAGTGGGGACTGCATATACTTTACAATTGACTAATAGGAAAGCGGTTGTTGGGGGTGGGATGTTCCAAATTCTGTATAAAAGTGTGCTGTGTACTTTCAATAAATGAGTCCTGTTTGAACATACATACAGCCTGCTTGGTGTGTGTTCTAAATGGATCTCGAACAGCACATAGCTGTAGTTCGGATCCCAGAACCTTGGATGACTGGACCATCAGACGTTGCAATCGGCAATCTGATCCAATAGAAGCAGAGGAGTGTCGGGAGAGCAGAACCGAGCGAGTAAGGGTCTTGTCACATATATATATATAAAAAGAGAAAAATTGCGCCAACATAAATTAAATAGTGTGATAAAGTCCAAATATATATAGTCCAATCTGTAAGATTATGTGACGCAGGTAACACCCCAGTGTACTTCAGACAACAGTGAACCGCCACCACATGGACAGGAGCTTACCACAAATAAGCTGTAAGGAAGCCTATAAAATCCAAAGCATATCGCAGAAATCAGTCACACAGCTTGTTATGAAACTGGTGTATCACAGGATCCTCGCCAGATGATCACAGTATGCCACTTTGATCAAGCATCAATACACAAGCAAGCGAACAGTGGTCGGTCATAAAAGAGAAAAATAGGACCGCACATAGTGCATTACCAATGCATTTTATTAAAAAAGTTTAAAAAGCAACTTACATAGGTAACATGAAAGTTAGCAGAAAGTATATATTGCCGGCCGGCATATAGCAGGAGCCCTTCCTCCTTGCCGGCCGGCAATATATACTTTCTGCTAACTTTCATGTTACCTATGTAAGTGGCTTTTTAAACTTTTTTAATAAAATGCATTGGTAATGCACTATGTGCGGTCCTATTTTTCTCTTTTATGACAGACCACTGTTCGCTTGCTTGTGTATTGATGCTTGATCAACATGGCATACTGTGATCATCTGGCGAGGATCCTGTGATACACCAGTTCCATAACAAGCTGTGTGACTGATTTCTGCGATATGCTTTGGATTTTATAGGCTTCCTTACAGCTTATTTGTGGTAAGCTCCTGTCCATGTGGTGGCGGTTCACTGTTGTCTGAAGTACACTGGGGTGTTACCTGCGTCACAGAATCTTACAGATTGGACTATATATATTTGGACTTTATCACACTATTTAATTTATGTTGGCACAATTTTTCTCTTTTTATATCTATTTGTGTTTGTTCACGTGATTGCTGCCTTCTGCACATTTATTTGTCCAATTTTATTTTTTATTGGGTTAGCGCAATTTTTTCTTGTCTATTTACATATATATATATATATATATATATATATATTTTTTTTTATTCATTAACCACTTAAGGACCGCCTCCTGCACATATATGTCGGCAGAATGGCACAGCTGGGTACAAGCACGTACAGGTACGTCCTCTTTAAGTGCTCAGCCGTGGGTTGCGGGCACGCGCCCATGGCACGCGCCCGTGACCCGGTCCGAAGCTCCGTGACTGCGGCCGCGGGACCCACGGACCCGATCGCTGCTGGAGTTCCGCGATCGGTCCCCGGAGCTGAAGAACGGGGAGAGCTGTGTGTAAACACAGCTTCCCCATTCTTCACTGTGGCGCTGTCATAGATCGTGTGTTCCCTTATATAGGGAACCACAATCAATGACGTCACACCTACAGCCACACCCCCCTACAGTTAGAAACACAGATTAGGTCACACATAACCCCTTCAGCGCCCCCTTGTGGTTAACTCCCAAACTGCAATTGTCATTTTCACAGTAAACCTTGCATTTTGAATGCATGTTTTTCTGTGAAAATTACAATGGTCCCAAAAATGTGTCAAAATTTGCCGAAGTTTCCGCCATAATGTCGCAGTCATGAAAAAAAATCGCTGATCGCTGCCATTAGTAGTAAAAAAATA
This sequence comes from Rana kukunoris, assembly GCA_029574335.1. Lineage (NCBI taxonomy): Eukaryota > Metazoa > Chordata > Amphibia > Anura > Ranidae > Rana > Rana kukunoris. The sequence goes on from CM056052.1 coordinate 426,334,243, forward strand.
ATAATAAAAATGCAATCCCCTATTTTGTAAACACCATAAATTTTGTGCAAACCAACCGATAAACGCTTATTGCGATTTTTTTTACAAAAAATAGGTAGAAGAATACGTCTCGGACTAAACTGAGGATTTTTTTTTATATATATTGTGATGGTTTGGATCTGTCTTGCCTGATGGATGGCTGGTTTTCGCCATATATTGGAGAGACAGACACATTGATTACACAGCTGTGTGTTCAGCTTTTTAGTGCTGGCCTCGCTGTGGCTCAGGGCCCCACCCACAGACAGGAAGTCTGGTCCCTGGGAGCTCCCAACTCTCTGAAAGGAGTCAGAGAGAGGCTGCATGGATTGCAGCTAGTGTGTGCAGATCTGCAGGTTGCAGATGCCGCTTTATGTTTGAGCAGCAAGTCGCTGACTAGGAGAAAAGCAAGGATTGAGCTTATCTCTGGGAAACGCTGTGTGTTCTGAGGAACAGAACTTGGGCTTAGGCTAGAGGCCTGAAGCCGTCGGATGCCAGGATTGAAAGCCAGGAGGCTAAGCTCTTTAGTTTGTACAATGCAGTAATGGTGGAAACCCCCTGCGAGGGATGCTATTGCATATGTGAACCTTTTGTGAGTTTTTAAATAAAAGTGGGCTACCAAGCCCTTAAAAACGCACCTGCCACTGGAGTCTGATTCCCCAAATCTTACATATGGTGGAGGTATTGCTACGGGCAGTTTGGAAGAGTTCCAGATCCACGCATACCAACAAACATTGAGTAGAAAGCAACCGTGCGTTTTTGGCAGCAATGCGATGATGAACAGCCAATATGAACTGGAAGTTAAACGTTTTCTGCTGTGAACTTCTGTTAGCTGTGTGTGGCAGTCAGGAGAACTGCATTTCACAGGAGTTCAATTAATGAACTGTGTTGCATACAGGTGGCATACCTGTGGAAGTAAGCTCAGCGTGGCAGGAGAAGACATATCCATTTGGGAAGGCCCAGTGAATGGATGATTTAAGTGAAATCGCAGAGAGTGAAGTCTGCATGTAAACGTGTGCTGTTTGAAAGTCTTGGAGACAGTGGCGGAATTATAGGGGTGCTGAGGTCGCCATGGTGACCGAGGGCCCCCTGTATACAGTGCTTCAAAAGAAGGAGCACAGACAAGTTCCCCGATCCCAAGCCGAACTGTAATCGGCACTGTGCGGGGAGCTCGTCAGTCATTACAAACTGAAAGCAAAGTGTGTGCTCTTTGTCTCCCCCTACAGTGCAGTACCCGGCAGGAAGAGCTGCTAAGGTAAAAGACTGCCATTTTTTATCTACTGTGTGTGTGTGTTTGCATGACATGTGTGTATGAATGTGTGTGTGCATGTGAATATGTATGTATGTATGTATGTGTGTGTGCATGTATTGAGACTCAGACTGCAGTGGTTGCTATAGTATACTAAAGTAAAAGTATACAGAGCAAACTTTGTCTGCAGGCATGAAAGATACAGCCACAGCACCTGTGATCATCATTATCATGCTGAGTGATGATCACACTGTACAGCCTAAATTATACTGTACTTCATGTGACTGTACTGTATATAGGCTATATACAGTACAGTCACATGAAGTACAGTGTAATTATCAGCATGATAATGATGATCACAGGTGCTGTGGCTGTATGTTTCATGGCTGCAGACAGTGTTTGCACTGTATACTTTTACTGCAGGCTTTTTTTCCGCAGAAATGTGGCACTTCTGAAATCTGCACTCTGTACGTAGCACACCCTGGAATCTGTACGTAGCACACCCTGGACTCTGTACGTAGCACACCCTGGAATCTGTACGTAGCACACCCTGGAATCTGTACGTAGCACACCCTGGAATCTGTACGTAGCACACCCTGGACTCTGTACGTAGCACACCCTGGACTCTGTACGTAGCACACCCTGGACTCTGTACGTAGCACACCCTGGACTCTGCACGTAGCACACCCTGAACTCTGTAGCACACCCTGGACTCTGTACGTAGCACACCCGGGACTCTGTACGTAGCACACCCGGGACTCTGTACGTAGCACACCCGGGACTCTGTACGTAGCACACCCGGGACTCTGTACGTAGCACACCCGGGACTCTGTACGTAGCACACCCTGGACTCTGTACGTAGCACACCCTGGACTCTGTACGTAGCACACCCTGGACTCTGTACGTAGCACACCCTGGACTCTGTACGTAGCACACCCTGGACTCTGTACGTAGCACAACCTGGACTCTGTACGTAGCACACCCTGGAATCTGTACGTAGCACACCCTGGACTCTGTACGTAGCACACCTTGAACTCTGCATGTAACACACCTTTAACTAATGGCGGATTAATCAGGGTCGCAGCAGTCGCCGTTGCGACTGGGCCCTGTAATTCCGCCAAGTCTGCCCGTTTGAGGTGCCCGACTGCCGCCTGCCAGTGTGAGGGGTCCACCTGACTGTCATGCCACTGTGGAGGGGGGGCCCTTCATGATTTTTTGCACCGGGGCCCTGAAGTCTCTAGTTACGCCACTGCTTGGAGACAATACACCAACATTTTCCTGTGTTAAGGAACTGTGTTAAAAACCATTGCCCTGGTTGCAGCAATGGGAAGGACAAATCGCAAACAGAAAGCAATATTTGCTGAAATGAGAGACAGGACTTTGTGGCTGGAGGGTTTGTTGCCGACAGAACAAGCCCCAGACTCGTGCAAAAAGCACTTGGCTGCGCTGAACCAAGCCAAAGGGAAAGTTCATGCTGTTGCCCCTAGCAACGCTGGTGCAGGCCGGCCAGCTATTAATGTGCAAAGTGGTAAAAAACAAGTACGCTGTTTGCGATGCAGTGAGTGGGGGCATGAAGTTTCCAAATGCCCTTTGTCGCAAGCTACAGCAAAGCAAAAATATGAGAAGCCTGCTCTGAATGTAAAGAGTAAGCAGATGGGTGCAGTTGCCCATAGCAACGTCTATGATGTCAGGTCAGTGGACCGCAAGACAAAGATATGGCCTACAGAGAGTTGTGGCAAGTTTAAAGCAACGTCGCTTCAGGGAGAGAGACGTCTACATGTGTCGGAGAGCCAGCAACGTGCAGCTTGGAGAGCACCGTTTCCGTTAGCAACCGGAGAAAATGTGCCAATGGGAAGGAGGAGCTACAGGGAAGAGGTGTATCGCCATCCCCATAGAGATGCAAGTGAAGTTCTGCGTGTTGAGAGAGTGTCATCTCCCTTAGCAACAGGAGAAAGTCGCCAAACGCCATGCCTGGAATGTGGTCAGCTCGGGCACGGCATATTTTCTTGCCCTAGATTTTGGGGTGCAGCTGGAGGTAATGTTGCCGAGCAGGACTCTTTATCGGTGGGCCAAGGATTCCTTTACAGATATGTTTGCAGTCACCCCTGGCAACAAGGAGATTTCTGTTGTGTCTGCAGGGGGTGCTAAACATTGGGAGTTGCCTACTGTGATTTCATCCTGTGGCCACCAGGGGGAGTTGGCCAGTAAAAATGCAGCTGAAAGACAACGCCCTCAAATGAAGACAGAATTACCTGCTTCAAGATATGGTAAGACTGTTGCAATTTGTGTTTCAAGTGAAGTAGCAATGTATCCGGTGAGGAGATCTGCAGAAAGTGTAAAGATGGACTTGCTGCAGTGTGGAGATCAAAGATCAAAGACTGAAAGTGATATGTGGACTTTGTGTGCACCTAAGGTAGTCCAGCAGAGTGCTGAGAGTGATGTGTTAGGGGTGACCAAAACAGTTGGTTTGTCATGTTCCCTAGCGATAGAGACAGGTGCTGCAGAGTTGCCAAGGGAAACCACTAAGGAGTCTGAATTGGTAAGGCAAATGGTTTCCCAGGACAACTGTGAAGCCGCCCTAGTGGGCAAAATAATTTCTTTAGAGAGGAAGGTTAATGTGTTGAGTCGCATGCAGGGTGCCATGCGTTCTGACAAAAGTCAATTTGATAGAGATTATAAAGCTGCTGTGTTTATGAATACTGATGATGTTGCTGATACAGGTATTTATGGTGACGTGATGCTTAATGAGCTAGGGCTGATCGCTAAGCAGGTTATGCGATTTCCCTTAGCAACAGTAGGTAAGGTTGCAGAGGTGTCCTTAGAAACCTCCAGGGAGCTCTGTGTGTTGGAGCCAGAGGTTGCCGGGGACAACTGTGGTGCCGCTCTGATAGATAAGAGGGTACTTGACCTTCGTGATGAGAAAAATGGTAAAACTAAAATGTCTGAATTTGCTTGTAGTGATAATGTGTTACTACAGTCTGTCACTGCTGACAGAAAAAGTCCTCATGAGTTTAATGAAGCGCCACACAGTGGTCAAGTTATGTTATTGCAGCCTGCTGTGTTTAAAAATGTGTTTGCGGTGGACACAAATTCTGCTATGCAAAATGGAGAGACTGAAGGGCCGGTAGACACGGGTGCGTTGGCTTTTGCAGAAGTTAACCCTCTCCAGTTGGAAGGATCTGAAAAGGGCACATACATGGCAGAGGTTTTGTTCTCAGCAAAAGAGATGAGGAATGTTGAGCTTCAGAAGGATATGGTAATGGATAGCGATTTGGAATCGCTCAGTGTTGCTGAAAGTGAGAGGATGAGTGTCGCACATGCGATTTGCAGTGCTCAAGGGGAGTCGCAAGTTTTGTCAGGTACCTCTGAGGTAGAGGTCTCTTTAAGTGACTCAGCCTCTCATGCCTTAGCAAATGAGCCTCTCCACATCGTTGGTAAAGGAAAAATTCCTAAAGTTCTGTGTTTAGATGTGGCTTGTCTAAAAATAACTGAGATGTTGTTGGAATTGGTGAAAATATTTCCAATGTACACCTGCGTGTATCCACAACAGAGGGGTGACATGGTACTGCGTAGTACCAATCGGGGGACACAGGTGGTACCCGCGTTGTTAAGCAATATTGATGAAAATTGGTTGCTGTACTGGTGGTTCATTTTGTGGAAAGTTGTCTCACAGTTCTCTTTGAGAGTGCTTCCAGCGGCCGTTGTGTGCAGAAGGCGCTCAGGAGAATTGATGGAGAAATCAGAAATAATAGACAAAGTGGAAGTCTCTCCGTCTGCTGATGTGATGGAATGCATTCCTACTGGTGTGGTCCGAGGTACGGCTGAGCAGTGGTTGGTACATGGCGCACGCACTGTCTCGCCCTCTAGACCTCATGAAAAGGAAGGGCTCGGAATGGACGTGACAGTAGTGGGAATTCAGTCCATCACTCGCAGAGAGGTGCAGTTTGAGGAACCCGGAGACACTTTGATAGGAAATAACAGTAGTGGTAACTGTAACGAAAACGTGTATGAGAAGCACTGTAGAGCACTGTCAGACAGCTCGGAGATCCTGGTTGAGGTACCAATGGTCTCAGAAATGGTTAAAGAGATTGGTATGGAAAAATGTACGTTGGTAGGACATTTGCTATTGGAGTGTTGGACAACAGGGGGCGATGTGAAACTGTGGGACTGTCCCATAGGGAGTAGCTGCTTGCCTGTAGGTGGTCCCTCCATAGACACTGTTCTAACAAACAAGGGGACAAGAGGTCCCAATGAAAATGCTGAGTTGAATAACCCTTTGTGGAACATTGCTGGTGAGATTGAACAGAAGGATGTGGTGTTGACCTCAGATGGTCTGGTTGCCACGGGTAACCATATAGGCGATAGTGAACCTGAGAAACAAATGTCGGTTGGTGTTGTGTCAGGTAGTGAGAGTGGTCAGTACCTGACAGGTTTCATGGAAGTGGGTCCCCAACCGTCCCAAGAGAGTAGGTCTGTGGGAGGAAAAAGAAGGATCCTAAGGCCAGAAGGTAGAAGGGATAGAGAGATTAGTGGGAGCCCACGGTTCAGGAAGAAGTGCTGGTGGAAGAACACCCGGAAGAAGAGGGGGGTGGAGTGCCCCTTTAAAGGAAAGGTTGGGCAGATTAGGACTCATGCTGCTGATAATTGGCACAAAGGCGCCACGGGGAAGGGTGGTCCCTGGGAGCTAGGTGAGCTCCCAACTCTCTGAAAGGAGTCAGAGAGAGGCTGCATGGATTGCAGCTAGTGTGTGCAGATCTGCAGGTTGCAGATGCCGCTTTATGTTTGAGCAGCAAGTCGCTGACTAGGAGAAAAGCAAGGATTGAGCTTATCTCTGGGAAACGCTGTGTGTTCTGAGGAACAGAACTTGGGTTTAGGCTAGAGGCCTGGAGCCGTCGGATGCCAGGATTGAAAGCCAGGAGGCTAAGCTCTTTTGTTTGTACAATGCAGTAATGGTGGAAACCCCCTGCGAGGGATGCTATTGCATATATGAACCTTTTGTGAGTTTTTAAATAAAAGTGGGCTACCAAGCCCTTAAAAACGCACCAGCCACTGGAGTCTGATTCCCCAAATCTTACAATATATATATATATTTTTGGGGGATATTTATTATAGCAAAAAGTAAAAAATATTGCATTTTTTATTAAAATTGTCGCTCTATTTTTGTTTATAGCGCAAAAAATAAAAACCGCAGAGGTGATCAAATACCACCAAAAGAAAGCTCTATTTGTGGGAAAAAAAGAACGCCAATGTTGTTTGGGAGCCACGTCGCACAACCACGCAATTGTCAGTTAAACAACGCAGTGCCGAATCGCAAAAACTGTCTGGGTCCTTTAGCGGGTCTTAAGTGGTTAAAGGGGTTGTAAAGGTTCATGTTTTTTCATCTTAATGCATCCTGTGCTCGCCCCCGATGTCCTCTTTTCCGCTCAGTCTGGCTGTTAATTGGCTAGAGTGGATGGATTGATAGCAGTACAGACATTGGTTCATGCTGCTGTTAATCACATCCAATGACACAGCGCGCCGGGGGCGGGGCCAAGTGATACAGTGAATGGCTATAGCCACCTGCTGTATCACAGGAGTGCGCCCGCAAGAACTAACCCCCATGGGAGAGAGCTCCCATGAAGGGGGTTAATTCTTGCGGGGAGGAGCCGAGACAGCCACCGAGGGACCCCAGAAGACCAGGTTTGGGGCCACTCTGTGCAAAATTAGCTGCACAGTGGAGGTAAGTATAACATGTTTGTTATTTAAAAAAAAAAAAAGAATTATCCTTTACAACCCCTTTAAAGTGTATTTTTTCCCAAAAAATTGCATTAGAAAAACCACTGCGCAAATACTGTGTGACATAATAAATTACAACACCCATCAATTTTTTTTCTATAGGGCCTCTGCTAAAATTATATATATATATATATATATATATATATATATATATACACACACACACACAGTATCTCACAAAAGTGAGTACACCCCTCACATTTTTGTAAACATTTTATTATATCTTTTCATATGACAACATGAGTAAATGACACTTTGCTACAATGTAAAGTAGTGAGTGTACAGCTTGTATAACAGTGTAAATTTGCTGTCCCTTCAAAAGAACGCAACACACAGCCATTAACGTCAAAGTGAGTACACCCCTAAGTGAAAATGTCCAAATTGGGCCCAATTAGCCATTTTTCCTCCCCGGTGTCATGTGTCACCAGGTCTCAGTTTACTGGACAGGTTCCACTCAGAACAGGCCTCGAAATGGTCGACCAAAGAAGTTGAGTGCACATGCTCAGCGTCATATCCAGAGGTTGTCTTTGGGAAATAGATATATGAGTGCTGCCAGCATTGCTGCAGAGGTTGAAGGGGTGGGGGGTCAGCCAGTCAGTGCTTAGACCATACGCTGCACATTGCATCAAATTGGTCTGCATGACTGTAGTCCCAGAAGATGATGCACAACAAAGCCTGCAAATGGTTTGCTGAAGCCAAGCAGACCAAGGACATAGATTACTGGAACCATGTGCTGTGGCCTCATGAGACCAAGATGAACTTATTTGGCTCAAAGTGTGTCAAACGTGTGTGTCAGGAACCAGGTGAGTAGTACAAAGACAAGTGTGTCTTGCCTACAGTCAAGCATGGTGGTGGGAGTGTCATGGTCTGCAGCTACATAAGTGCTGCCAACACTGAGGAGCTACAGTTCATTGAGGGAACCATGAATGCCAACATATACTGTGACAGACTGAAGCAGAGCATAATCTCCTCTCTTCGGAGACTGGCCCGCAGGGCAGGATTCCAACATGATAATGACCCTAAACACACCACTGCCTTGCTAAAGAAGCTAAAGGTAAAGGTGATGGACTGGCCAAGCATGTCTCCAGACCTAAAATATATTGAGCATCTGCGGAGCATCCTCAAATGGAAGGTGGAGGAGCGCAAAGTCTCTAACATCCACCAGCTCTGTGATGTCATCATGGAAGAGTGGAAGAGGACTCCAGTGGCAACCTGTGAAGCTCTAGTGAATTCCAGGGTTAAGGCAGTACTGGAAAATAATGGTGGCCACGCAAAATATTGACACTTTGGACCTAATTTGGACATTTTCACTTAGGGGTGTACTCACTTTTGGATGTAAACCCACTCTCATCCTTTGTAAACTACTGCCATAGTGGTTATCTATAAGGATATACATGTCTCCTGCATATATCCTTACCTGTCAAATGTCTCCCCTCTGTCTGATACGAGGCCCAAAAAACTGCAGATTCTGTGGGTGGGTCTGTTGTCTGAAGCTCGGTGGGTGGGGTCGTGATGTCAGTAGTCTCCCCGCCCACCTCTACACTCCCCTTGTCAATATGCATTTTCTCCTGTTTATTTCTTACACTAAATTTCTGCTATTATCACTAACATCCAGTCAAAACCCAGAAAGGTCACCACATGACTTCAGCATGCCCAATCATGCTGAGGTGAGGAGCAGCCAATCCTGGGAGAGCTGGAGAATAAAGGAGGAGGGGATCTGAAGTGCACAGAATGTCTCTCTTAATGTTTCTCTACACAAAATCGGATTTTCCACAGACAAAGCATCAGATTTTTGTCCGAAGGGCGTGTGCCTGGATTTTGTCTTGCATACAAACGGCACACAATTGTCAGCCAACAAACGTGAACGTAGTGACGTACTAGATGTACTATGTGGTTTTTCAGCTCTTTAGCGCCACCCTTTGGGCACCTTCTGCTAATGTTGTTATTGGTGAGCATTGCTTCCGATGCATGCGAGTTTGTACTTTGGACTCTTGTCTGACGGACTTGTGTACACATGATTGGAAAATCTGACAACAGACCGTTGTCCGCGGAAAATCTGACAACAATTGTCCGATGGAGTGTACAAACGGTCAGATTTTCAGCCAACCGTCTGTCAACACACAATTCCCATTGGAAAATCTGATCATATGTACGAGGCTTAAGGGCCCTTTCACACGGGGCGGATTAGTAATGATCCGCCTCCGTGTGTCCGTAAGCTCGGGCGGGGATCGCTCCGTAAATCCCCGCTGAGCCGTCGGATGACAGGGCGGTCTCCGCACACTGTGCAGGGACCGCCCTGTCTTTTCTCCACTCTCCCCTATGGGGGGATCGGATGAACACGGACCGTGTGTCAGTGTTCACCCGATCCGATCTGCAGACGGAAGAAAAAATAGGACATTCTTCTGTCTGCAAAATCCGATCTTTGCGGAGGCGGACGATTACGGGTGTCAGCGGATGTTTATCCGCTGACACCTGCAATGTCATTGGGACCAATGTATGTCTCTTTTTCATCCGCAAACGGATGGATGAAAAAGCGGACATAAGGTCCGCACGTCTGATAGGGGCCTTAGGCTCATGCATGAGATATGTAAATCACCTGTCACTCACAGCAAGGGGAGAAACTGACTCCTATTTCTCTGTGTGTCAGTTTTTATCTCACTGAAAAAATATAAGAGGACTGCTTAGAGCTGGATTAAAGCTGCGTACACACGATTGGTCAAAACCGATGAAAACGGACTGAAGGTCCGTTTCATCGGTCCAAACCGATCGTGTGTGGGCCCCATCGGTCAGTTATCCTTCGGTCAAAAAAAGAAAACTTGCTTTTAAATTTGACCGATGGACGCCTGACCGATGGGTCAAAACCGATCGTTAGTATGCAAAAGCATCAGTTAAAAAGCCGCGCATGCTCAGAATGAAGTCCACGCATGCTTGGAAGCATTAAACTTCGTTTTTTTCAGCATGTCGTTGTGTTAAAACACGTAAACGTCACCGTGTTTTAACACAATCGTTTTTTTAACCGATGGTGTGTAGGCACATCAGACTATCAGTCAGCTTCATCGGTTAACCGATGAAAACGGTCCTTCGGACCGTTCTCATCGGATGGACTGATCGTGTGTATGCGGCCTAACTCTTTGTGGCAAGACTGGGCACAGATGACATGAAATCCTGTACAGTACAAGCCTTAATTTAACCCCTTCAGCCCCAGAAGATTTTACCCCCTTCCTGCCCAGGCGAAATTTCAGCTTCCGGCACTGCGATGCTTTAACTGACAATTGCTTGGTTGTGCGCTGTGGCTCCCAAACAAAATTGGCGTCCTTTTTAGAGCTTTCTTTTGGTGATATTTGATTACCTCTGCGGTTTTTATTTTTTGTGCTATAAACAAAAATAGAGCGAAAATTTTGAAAAAAAATGCAATATTTTTTACTTTTTGCTGTAATAAATATTGCCCAAAATATATATATATATATATATATATATATATATATATATATATATATATATATAAAAAAAATGTTTTCCTCAGTTTAGGCCGATACGTATTCTTCTACTTATTTTTGGTAAAAAAATGCAATAAGGGTTTATCGATTGCTTTGTGCAAAATTTATAGCATTTACAAAATAGGGGATAGTTTTATGGCATTTTTATTATTATTTTTTTACTAGTAATGGCGGCGATCTGCGATTTTTTTTTTTTTTTTATTGGGACTGCGACATTATGGCGGACACATCGGACACTTTTGTGACATTTTTTGTGACATTTTTGGGACCAATCACATTCATACAGTGAACAGTGCTATAAATATGCACTGATAACTGTATAAATGTGACTGACAGGGAAGGGGTTAACCACTAGGGAAGGGGTTAAATGTGTAGCGTAGTTTGTGTTCTAACTGTAGGGGGAGGGGGGTGACTGATTGTGTCCCTATGTACAAGGGACACAGAGCGGTCTCCTCTCTCCCTTAGGCCGCGTACACACGATCGAACATGTCCGCTGAAACTGGTCCGCAGACCAGTTTCAGCGGACATGTTCGATCGTGTGTACGGCCTATCGGACAGTTTTCCAGTGGACAAAAGTTTCTAAACATGCTTAGAAACTTGTTCGCTGGAAACCTGTCCGTCGGACCATTGGACCAAAATCCCGCGCATGCGTCAAATTGATTTGACGCATGCTTGGAAGCATTGAACTTCCTTTTGTCAGCACGTCGGTGTGTTCTACGTCACTGCGTTCTGGTCCGAGGGGATTTTGGTCCGATGGTGTGTACGCACATCAAACCAAAAGACCACCTCAGACATGTCCGATGAAAACGGTCCGTCGGACCTGTTTTATCGGACATGTCTGATCGTGTGTACACGGCCTAAAGGACATGGAGGTCTGTGCTTACACACAGAGCTCCACGTCCCTGTTCAGTTACTGGGCAATCGCGGGTGCCCGGCGGCGATCATTGCCGCCGGGCACACGCACCATGATCCCAGCAAAGCGGCGGGTGCGCGCGCGCGCCGCCGGCGGCATGCACGTGCCCCCTAGCGGCTTTAAAAGACAGGACGTCATATGACGTCCTGTCAGAACAATGGAGTCTCCCGCCCGCCGTCATTTGACGGCAGGCGGTGGACAAGTGGTTAAAAAAAAAAATGGGTTTACATCCACTTTAATGGCTGTGTGTTCAGTTATTTTGAGGAGGCAGAAAATTTACACTGTTATACAAGCTGTACGCTCACTACATTACATTGTAGCAAAGCGTCATTTGTTCAGTATTGTCACATGAAAAGATATAATAAAATATTTGCAAAAATGTCAGGGGTGTACTCACGTTTGTGAGAGATTATATATATATATATATATATATATACAGTATATATATATTATATATATATATATATATATATATATATATATAAACACACAGTAATGTTTGGGGGTTCTAAGTAATTTTCCAGCAAAAAAAGGTTGATTTTTACATGTAGGAGCCAAGTGTCAGAATTGGCCTGTATGCGAAGTGGTTAATAAAAAAAATTGAAAAAGGATACCCCTAAACTAATTGTTGAGCTTGCAAAATAACCTTTGGGACCACTCAGTGGGCCATTTTGGGGGTGAGTGCTACAGAACTAAGTTGCAGTTTTATTTTTTATTTTCATGTAGTAACTTCTATGAAATAGGACTGTATTTTGCCTACTAAAGCCGTATTAAAGAGTTTTGAGTCCCTTGTGAAAGTTGACTTTCGTTTTTAGATAACGTTTGTGGTAAAAACAAATTCTCAGTGGTTCATTAGAGCTATATAGCTTTTTGTGGTATATTTGTGTGTTCGACTGAGTAACCCTCCAGCTGCAGTGTGAAGTATAACATTTAGCAGTTTTACTGCAACTGCCCAATGTGACAGCTTATTGCTCAGGGCTTCTGGTTGCCAGAGACGCAGCACCTGCCAGTTCCCTAACATCCAATAAATTATCCCTGCCCAATACATTCAGCTGGTTGCATTAGTTTGCTTTCTTTACTTTATTTTCACCTGGTGCAAAACAAGCTGTCCTGCAGATTTCACAGTTAAAAGGATGAAACAAACCATTAACAGGGGTGCCTCCAATGATTAGCTTTGATATATGAAAAAACTTTATCCAAAAACTGTAACTGTTTAAAAAGTGTTAGATGAAGTTTGGATTCAATTATTTAGTCAAGTCCATCTAAATCTGCTCGTCTAAGGCCCCGTACACACGAGCAAATAGATTTGTTCAAATCGGTCGGACCGACCGATTTGAACAAATTTGTCTGCTGGCCGTTTTGGTTTGATCGCTGTACACACGATCAAACCAAAATCCCCGCCAGCAGACAGCGCGGTGACGTGGCGGTGATGTTGACACCGCCACGTCACCGCACCAGGATGTAAATTACTTCCGCGCATGCGTCTAATCCATTTGACGCATGTGCGAGAAGATATGTCTGCTGGTTAGCGTACTAACCAGCAGACATATGGGGCGGACGGATTCTCATCTGACAGATTTTAAAGCATGCTTTAAAATCTGTCGGCTGGCCAAATCTGTCGGCTCGCCTGTACACACGGTCGAATCTGTCTGCTGGGACGGTCGGGCCGACCATTTCCAGCAGATAGATTTGATCGTGTGTACGCGGCCTCAGACCCCATACACAGCACATTTGCACTGCGCATTGCCGAAAAAACATGTGCGTATTTTAGGCCTTGCGGTGCGGCTCAGGTGCGAATTCAGGCCCATTTTCTGCTATGAGTACGCAGCTGATTCGCAGATGTGTTCATTTTTCTTCAGGATTTCTCTCATTCAGCTCAATACACTTCCTCCCTCCCCCTTCCCTCTCCCAGGTCTCCAAATTCGCAGCTAATCTGCAGCTAAAACGCAGTGGATCTGCTGAACAGTTGTCATATCTCTCTGCAGAGATAAGAGAGCTGAAATTCGCACCGCACTAGTGTGACTCCAGCCTTAAGGTTTGACCTCATATTATATGGTTTTGACAAAATCTGCAGAAAATCTAATAGTGTGTATGGGGCTTTATGCTGGCCATACACTATACGAAAAATTGGTAATTTGGCCAGTTTGTTAATATTTCAGCCAGTTAATGGGCACAAAATCGGTAATCGTTTCAACGTTTTTAAGCCGAAAATGTTTGTAAATTTTCTGCCAAACTAACAATAAATTGAAAGTTTAACCACTTGCCGACCACCTCACGACGATATACGTTGACAGAATGGCACGGGCAGGCAAAGTAACGTACCTGTACGTTACTGCCCCCCCTCCAGTGCCTGAGGCAGTCGGCTTTGTTTCAGGAGCGATCCGTCCTGAAGGGCAGGCCAATGATCACTCCTGACAAGTGATAAGTGTAAACACAGGCAGGGGAAGTTAAGTCATCTTTCCTCATGCTCACTTTACATTCGGGAGAGAGGAGAGAAGACATCTCACAGTAAGTTAACTAACACTACACTGACACCAGTACACTTAGGTACACTTTTTACCCCCCATCACCCCCCCCCCGATCACCCCCCAGTTAACCTCTGCACTCCCTGTCACAGTGTCACTGTAACGGTATGGCCCGTGGGAACCAGAGACATTTGTACTCCTGTGCCAGCTTCACCAATGACTCTTGGGTCTAGGGTCATTATATGTCCGATAGGGGCATAGGATGACTGAGAAATGATATCATGAATTACATGAGATGGGACATTAATGATACTTCATGTATTGCAGGATATCTTAAAATATTGTTGTGACTCATTCAATGTGGGGACACATACTGTGAGGTGTTAATTAAGTCTGGCTTCTGAAAGTGTATGCTAATGACACTGTATTGTGTGAAAGTTCTATTGATGATAAGATGTGGAATGTGACTGAGCACCCTCTAAAGGTCAGACGTCTGTGTATTGTGTATCGGGTGTGAATAGCTTATTGTCGGAGACAGAACGTCTGGGGATAATTAACTCATCTGAATGTCATTGTCTAGGAGAGTGTGTATTTAAGTTCCTTGTGTAAGGTGGTGGGTGGAGTTGATTCATTGTTCACTTGGTTTCTAAAACTGTATATAACCAGCTGAGTGTACCATTCAAGTATTCATTCATTTTGGAACCAGAAACAGAGCTTGTGAGTCTCGTTATTCTGGGGAATAGAATGGGTCATGTCTGCTGGAAGTCGGAGTGTCAGATAAGCTGTCTAGGGTTGGTGGAATGGGAAATCGTAAACAGTGGTGACCGTTACAGTCACCAATTGCATTTTTTTTTTACTGATCACTGCATTGGTGTCATTTGTGAATGTAATAAGTGTTAGGGTAATTAGTGGTACCCCCCTAATAAAAGTTTAACCCCTTGATCATCCCCAGTTAACCCTTTCACTCCCTGTTGCCAGTGTCACCAATAGTGTATACAATGACCCTGCGCTGCCTGTATACGACTAGCAGCTAACTAGATAATAGATATAAAAAAGAGTAGCACTACACTTCCATTCACCCCAGTGTCACTAATAGATATTTTTTCTGATCGCCATATTGGTTACACGGTTGACGCTAGTTAGCCAGTTAGTTTATTAGTTTCACTGTCAGTTTTTTTATAGTGTCAGGTACCCCCATATATTACCTAATAAAGGTTTTAACCTACTGATTGCCCACTAGTTAACCCTTTCACCCACTGTCACCAGTGATCACTGTGTTACAATTGACACTGGTTAGTAGTGTTGCTCACGAATATTCGCATTGCGAATATTCGTTACGAATATTGCATATTCGAGTATTAGCGAATAAATCGAATATCGCGGCGAATATTCGCTATTGCGAATATTCGTATTTTTTCAAATGTATTTTTAAAACAGATCACATTCTAGTGATCTCCATCGACGTCTAAAAGCATTGCTGGTATGATTTGAGACCCTGGGCCGAGTAGCTGAGGCGATCCTTTTATGTTGCCGAAAATTCGCAATGCGAATATTCGTATTACGAATATTCGCGAATACTTTCTCTACCATTCTGTGTTTTGTGTATAAAAAAAAAAATTAGCTTTAGTTTAGTCATATAAGTTTGTGTAAGTAGAGTTAGTGTTTAGTGCATATTAGTTTAGTAATCCAGGAAATGATCTCCGTTTTCGCGTGTTGACGAGAATTTCGCAATCAATTTCGCATTCGCATTAGCGAAATTTCGCAAAATGTATTTTTTGATAAAATATCACGAATATTCGATATTAACGAATATTTCGCGAATATTCTTCTATATATTCGTGAAATATCGCGAAATCGAATATGGCGTATTCCACTCATCACTACTGGTTAGTTTGTTTTTTTAAAGCGTCAGGGAATCCACCATTTATTACCCATACAACTCCTTTAGTAGTATAGTATCTGGACGGATCAAAATCTGATCTGATCAGATCTATACTAGCATCCCCTTCAGTTTCGGGTTCCCAAAACCTCAGCATTAGCGAGATCAGCCGAGATACCCGCTAGTCTCGGCATTTTGCTCCTCTGCCCAGCACAGCCCACCCAAGTGCAGTATCGATCGATCACTGTCACTTAAAGAAACACTAAACACATAACTGCAGTGTCCGCAGAGTCAGGCCTGATCCCTGCAAATGCTAAAAAAAAAATTGGTAGCATTTGAATCAGTCACTGACAGTCCAGGAGTTTTTTTTCCTGTGAGTCTCACTAGTGTACCAGTAAATTGAGAGACCAAAATGGCAAATCGAAAGTACACTAGTGAAGAGGCCTACATGTTTCTGAGCATGACAGATAATGAAGAAGTAGTTACTCATCTGTCAGATTCAAATGAGTAGGAGTACACAGGCCACAGGATGGACTGTGGGTGTCTCGGAGTAGTACAGTGCCACGCCCTAATTGGTTTCCAACCTCTGGCAAGGGACAACTGGGGATTAGCGGCGATGAATTAAACAGCATACAAATTGCTTTGGTCTACATTAGATCTATAGAGATCTTCCGTGAAAAAGCAAATAAATCAAGTGACGTTTCCACCTGAATTCTGTGTTGGCCAGTGAATAGGGGAAGTACGGGTGCTGCAGAAGATGTGGTCTCCCAATTAGGATTGGCAAATTCAGCAGGAAGGGCACTATTGGCACGACAGGCCTGTCTTTGTCTTCTTGGTGGCTGCGGGGCTCTACTCGTGCTAGGCACCTCACCAGCTTGAACTGCACTTATGGGACTCACCACATCACCAAGTGATACTGCAGTTCTGGATGTACGACCAGGGTGTACTAGGCTGCTGGTGCACCTCAACAAAAGCAGAAGAATGGGGTTGGGTACGCCTGACCTTGACAGGGACCACAACTCTGTCGTCAGAGCTATCTGTCAGGGAGCCGCTGCTGTCTACAGGATCGTATTCTGAGCCTGAATCTGACAGATAAAAAGGTTGTTGTTGGAGGAACACAAAAGTGGACTTTATAGGCACTAGTCATTGCAAAACGTTATTTTATTGATACAATCCCGCACGGGTTATTGAATCAACAATAAAAGTGGATACATTTATAAAATACATTAAAAACACAAAAGGAGTTATCACAAAAATTTGCAATAATTTACAAAACATTTAAACCAAAACTGGTCCAAAGGAGACATCAAGGTTAATGATGGCTAACATGTATATAGGTATTCAAAAACAAGCTCTACATGTTTCGCGGGTGTCCGCTTCATCGGGAGCTATTGGTATTTCTGGAAAAAAACAGGCTGTTATTGGTTTATACAGATCCGTTAATATACAAACAGGTATTTAAAAAAAGAGAGAAACATTAGATGCAAGGTATCACATGTGCAATAAAGCACTGTAAAAACATGCAGTTGTAGCCATGGTTACCAGAAAAAGTCACAATAGGACAGCGCGCCGTGGGGCCCATAGGGAGGAGATGCAGGGACGCACCAGATGAGAAAAGTGTAATAGAGTAGATGGGTTCATACAACAATAGAGAAGCACTAGAATAGTACACTCGAGTAGTGCAGAGAATCCCAATAGTAGTGCAGCAATATTACTAGGTTGTTGGGGTGCTGGGGTGTGTCAAAGAACAGAGGGACTATAGTCAAAAAAAGTCGCAGGGACTAGGGAAGAAGGAAAATATCAAAAGAATATGTGTATAGATATATGTATAGTAGTTACGCCTACCATCCACAGTAATGGATACGGTTCAATATTGAACTCGGTAGAAGATATTGATTAGAATAAATCAGATACGTATTTCTTGTGTCAGGCGGTCCTGGTGATAAAGGCAGCTAGGAATATATCTAATAGAAAGATGATTTCGAGAAATAAAAAGTTAGTAGATCCACTAAAAAGGGCTCATAGGAATGGCAAAAAAGGGGTCAATGATAAAATAATAATATTATATATAGGTATATAAGTACCAAAAATCATGATACATACCCAAAGAAAGCCAGTAAATAGTGCACTGGTCAAAGTGTTTGATTAGACAAATGTTAGAAGCAGCGAAGGCAGGCTTGTTCAAATAAGAGGGGTATTTATCCCATGAGTTACAGAAATTAAATTCTGGAGTGTATAAAGACCAATGAGCACTGTAAAGGCTGACTAGTGGATAGCATCTGTATAAGACAAAGAGAGACCAAAAATAAACAATGAGCCCAATGTAAAAAATGTATTAAATCAGCCCTAAGGTATAGTAATAGCGGTTGAATAGAGCAGAAATAGGATAGAAATAAGTACCCACCAGCAGAGCCGCAATGCCGATAACACCAATCGTGTGGGAGAACACCTCTGACTTGCTGGGGAACACATCCCTGTATAAATGTGCGTCTCCTAGTCATGTGTGCGGTCGGGACTTCCGCATCACATGACCCGTGCCAATCCAAGCCAATCAGAATGCCCCAAACTCGGCGAGCGTCAAATGACGCTACGATGTAGGTGGGCGCATGATCGGCGTCACCATGGAGGGGAGAAGGGAGGGAGAATGCCCACCAATGAAAAACGGTGGGGCGTGTCCCGGTCCATAGCACAAGTCAAGGTGGAATAGGTGACTGGCTGAGGCAAAGGAACAGAAACCTCCCTCCTATCAACCCCCAATGCCACAATGTGCAAAGGATTGCTCAGAGTGGCTACCTGACCGTACATATCCTGACATGGACCCCAAATTGCACGCCAATCCCCGGGGATTCTGGATAACCACTGGTCACAAGCAGAAAAGGAGGGAAGACAAAAAATATGGAATTGGTTACCCTACAGACTCAATATGACCACGTTAAGGGCCATAAACTGTTTGATAAGAAATGGCAAGAACTAAAAGAATATATGAACAAATTAAACAAGGATATTAAATCCAAAAAACAAACTAAAATCTACAAAGATAAGATGGCCTTTGCCGAAGGCTATGCTTATCATTGGCAGTCACCAGTACCTAACCCTAGGAGAGGTAAACCAGGTCAAAGATCCAACACTAATATGGCATACAGTTCTCGGGAAGAGGATTCTGAATCGGATTCCTCACTACCCCCTACACTTCCCTATCCCCCCACCCTTCCTTCATTTGAAACACGCCTGCACACAAATACAGGCACACGCAAGAGGGGACATAATGGCACTCACTTGGCTACACCACACCCCAAAAAACGCCCAGAGACAAATAATAACCATGCATCACGTGCACACTACCAACAACAAGTAACACCACATATGGGCCCTTCAGGAACAAATGTAGGTTTTGTACAACAGCCTAATCACTTAGGACCATTAGCATCTCAAGGACTACAACTATTACTTCCTACTGAGCCTTTGGATCCTACTGTGCACGCCTTCAGACCTAGTCAAACGAATGGGGGACACCTACCAGGACGGAGGACATCTAGCACATCACTCCTTTCACCAAGTTTGGTGAATGCAAGTACTGTTGCCACCAAACAAAGCACTCTAGATTCTCACTTAGCACTCCCAGGACTTTCACAGTCTAATTCCCCCTCGGCCATGACTCTAACCCCTCTAACATAGGTTCTAATGTTATTAATCTAACCCCTTATGAATTTTCGGACAGGGAGTTGGAAGTGTTACAATTTGGGCTTCGTTTTTGCCCTACTTCCCAATTAGACAAATATGATACAATCAAGGATCTCTACTAACGTACAAATATCTGTTTGACCAGGATCATATACGATCCAAAAAAGACAAAGAACTAGCAGAAAGTATTAAACACTTTACGATGGCTGAGTTCCGTGCATTTAGAGACCTTGTACTACTATTAGAGGAGAACGAATCAGTAGGCCCTGTGTCCACTCTATCTAGTTCTGAGGTACCTATCGTTCCTACTCTGGATATACCCAGCCGTAAATTTAAACCAAAATCGACTAAATTCCCAGACCTTACCACTAACCCTTATGCCGCGTACACACGGTCGTTTTTTGCGATGAAAAAAAACGGCGTTTTTTAAAACGTCATTTAAATTGATCGTGTGTGGACAAAACGTTGTTTTTTGTCTTAAAAAAAACGACCAAAAAAAAAATTCCAACATGCTTGAATTTTTTGTGTCGTTTTTCAAAACGTCGTTTTTTGTTTCACAAAAAGTCACCGTGTGTAGCAAAAATGTCGTTTAAAACAACGTTTTTCAACCCGCGCATGCCCAGAAGGTAGTTATGAAGCAAGCTTCAATGGAAAAGAGTGGTGAATGTAACCTTGCTTTTTGTGAAAAAAACTATGGTGTGTATGCAACATCGTCTTTGAAAAGTGACGTTTCAAAAACGTTGTTTTTTACTTCACAGAAAACGTTGTTTTTTTTTCATCACAAAAAATGATCGTGTGTACGCGGCATTACATTTGGGCATTTCTTCTGGCTACTATCAGTGAGATTAAACAACTAGACTTGCACCCCACTCAATTTAATCTTACCAAACAACAACTACATGCTATCAATAATCTAAAGAACCATTCGGACTTGGTAATTAAACCTTCTGACAAAGGGGGGAATATTGTATTGCTTACCAACATACAGTATATCAAAATGTGTACGGATATTTTATCCAACTTATCCCGGTACTGTAGAATTGCTGCCATCTCTGTTTCTCGTTATACAGATGAATACAAAATCCTGATAGGTGACGCCTTTCACAAAGGCACGATAGATCAAGACACCTATGACTACTTGAACATCAAATTCCCACGGGCACCTACATTCTACGCGCTCCCCAAGATACACAAGAACTTACAAGCCCCCCCCGGCAGACCAATAGTATCCGGTATAGGATCAATTACAGAGAACGCAAGTAGATTTATTGACTTTTTTTTAACACCTCACTTTACCCGTTTGCCATCCTTTGTTAAAGGGGTGTTCCAGCCAAAAATGGTGTTTATTAAAAGTCAGCAGCTACTAAAAGTGTAGCTGCTGGCTTTTAATAAACACCCAATTACCTGCTCCTGCGTTCCAGCGACGCGCCGACCGGGGCTCCGCCCCTCCCCCCCCCTCCCCGGCCGGCGTCTCCATCCCGACTATGGGCACCCAGCCGTGACAGCCTTCGGCTTCACGGCCAGGCACCCACTGCGCATGCGCATGCCGCACTGCGCATGCGCGCATGGCGCGGCTCGTCGCTGATTGGACAGGCGATCGCATGGGACCTGTCATGTGTCCCATGCAATCGAATACAGGGAGGGGCTGGTGTAGGCGATTAAGGCTTAATCGCCTAACCAGCCCCTCGGCGGAAGCAGGAAGTGGGACAGGAAGTCCCACTCCTCCTGAAGCCCCCACTCCCCCCCCAAAAAAATGACATGCCAAATGTGGCATGTAAGGGGGTAAGGAGTGGGATAAGCGGAAGTTCCATTTTTGGGTGGAACTCCGCTTTAAGGATACGCTCGACCTTCTCAAACACATTGAGGGGATGCCAGTCCCTCCCGACACCCTGCTTGTGACTTTGGATGTGGAGGCGTTGTACTCCAGCATTCCTCACGAGCAGGGTGTCGGCATGGCACGCACCTTTCTTAGGGAACAAGATCATCATTCATGGCCATTTAGTGAGTTTATTTTCAAATTACTACTGTTCATTCTCACACACAATTAGTTTACGTTCAACGGCTCCCACTACCTCCAGATACAGGGCGTGGCCATGGGCACATGTTGTGCACCGGCCTACGCTAACCTGTACCTGGGGGGTGGGAGCGTGACGTATTTTCTAGTGAGCAATTGTCGGACCATGCCAACCATGCGTTGGTATGGCTCCGATATATTGACAACATTTTCCTAGTCTGGACTGACACCCAATCTGCTCTGACACAGTTTGTCAGTGCCTTTAATGACAACAACTACAATCTTAAGTTCACTGTTAACAGCCACCCACAACATATCTCCTTTTTAGATGTAGAGATATTCATAGACAACCATAATCGCCTAGCCTCCACCCTGTATCGTAAAAAAAACTGCAGGAAACGCCATCCAGCATTCATCTAGTGCGCACGCCACTCCTTTGATTCGTAGCATACCATATGCACAGTACGTGAGGCTTAGAAGAAATTGCACTCATGACGAGGACTACAGATATCATGCTAATTTATTGAGGGAGCGACTTTTAGCACACGGATACTCTAAGTCCCTCCTTCGCAAAGCATACAATAAAGCATTACAACATTCCAGAAATGCTTTACTGTACAAAACCAAAAATCAACAGGACCCCTACGGCACGGTCAAATTCATTACTAAATTTTCGGATGACCTGAAATGGTCTTCAAACGGTCTACATCTCTACGAGACCATCTTACTTGTAGCCACTATGACCCTCACAAACACAACCCCATTCCGGCTAAAGGAATGTTCAAATGTGGACATTGTAGTTTTTGTCGCTACATTGCCACAGGGTTAGAATTCACATTACCTAACGGCGAACACTTCAAACCTAGATTCAGAGCAGACTGCAACACTGTTGGTGTGGTCTATCTGATGACATGCTCATGTGGTGTTTATTATGTTGGGAAAACGATTCGCCAATGCATCAGGGACCACACTTACTATTCCACTAGTGGTAAAATTCTAACACCCATAAGCCACCACTTAGATCTCTACCACCGTTTTGATACGTCCTCTGCCTCCTTTATGGTCTTAGCTGTGGTACAGCATGACCCAAGGGGAGGTGACTGGGACAAAAAAATCTTACAACATGAAACAAAGTGGGTCGAGAGACTCAACGCTACACAACCACCTGGTATTAATGAAATACAGACATACCAATCGTTTCTTTGATATACCTTTTATTGGTTGTGTGAGCCCCTCCTCCCATGTGTTCACGTACCTAAGGACTCTAATGTTTGTGTGTTATTGCTATATAGAAATATTAAGATATCATGTTGCATGGTTGATCTTTGGTCTTATATTTTTGCATTTTTGTTGGCCCTGCTCCCCCCCTCCCCGCCGTTACCTTTCCTTTCCTCATCCGCTTATTCTCTGAAGGATATAAATAAACTTTTTTGTCTTTTGTTCCTGAATCTCTCATTCTATCAATGATGTGCAGGGACATTATATATATTACCCATATACTGATGCGCTCGAACCATGACGATCCATTCATTATATGAATGTTATATGCTTTATGTTTACCTATGTTCCTACTGCCTTTTTAGTATTAACATTTCATATTTTTTGTCTTCCCTCTTTTTCTGCTTGTGACCAGTGGTTATCCAGAATCCCCGGGGATTGGCGTGCAATTTGGGGTCCATGTCAGGATATGTACGGTCGGGTAGCCACTCTGAGCAATCCTTTGCACATTGTGGCATTGGGGGTTAATAGGAGGGAGGTTTCTGTTCCTTTCCCTCAGCCAGACATTGTCCCTCCCTTCTCCCCTCCATGGTGACGCCGATCATGCGCCCGCCTACGTTGTAGCGTCATTTGACGCTCGCCGAGTTTGGGGCGTTCTGATTGGCTCGCCGGGATCCCGACTGGGTCACGTGATGCGGAAGTCCCGACCACACATGTGACTAGGAGATGCACATTTATACGGGGATGTGTTCCCCAGCAAGTCAGAGGTGTTCTCCCACACGATTGGTGTTATCAGCACTGCGGCTCTGCTGTTGGGTACTTATTTCTATCCTATTTCTGCTCTATTCAACCCCTATTACTATACCTTAGGGCTGATTTAATAAATTTTTTACATTGGGCTCATTGTTTATTTTTGGTCTCTCTTTCTTGTCTTATACAGATGCTATCCACTAGTCAGCCTTGGTCTTTATACACTCCAGAATTTAATTTCTGTAACTCATGGGATAAATACCCCTCTTATTTGAACACGCCTGCCTTCGCTGCTTCTAACATTTGTCTAATCAAACACTTTGACCAGTGCACTATTTACTGGCTTTCTTTGGGTATGTATCATGATTTTTGGTACTTATATACCTATATATAATATTATTATTTTATCATTGACCCCTTTTTTTGCCATTCCTATGAGCCCTTTTTAGTGGATCTACTAACTTTTTATTTCTCTGGAATCATCTTTCTATTAGATATATTCCTAGCTGCCTTTATCACCAGGACCGCCTGACACAAGAAATACATATCTGATTTATTCTAATCAATACCTTCTACCGAGTTCAATATTGAACCGTATCCATTACCGTGGATGGTAGGCGTAACTACTATACATATATCTATACACATATTCTTTTGATATTTTCCTTCTTCCCTAGTCACTGCGACTTTTTTTTGACTATAGTCCCTCTGTTCTTTGACACACACCAACAACCTAGTAATATTGCTGCACTACTATTGGGATTCTCTGCACTACTCGAGTGTACTATTCTAGTGCGTCTCTATTGTTGTATGAACCCATCTACTCTATTACACTTTTCTCATCTGGTGCGTCCCTGCATCTCCTCCCTATGGGCCCCACGGCTCACTGTCCTATCGGTGACTTTTTCTGGTAACCATGGCTACAACTGCATGTTTTTACAGTGCTTTATTGCACATGTGATACCTTGCATCTAATGTTTCTCTCTTTTTTTAAATACCTGTTTGTATATTAACGGATCTGTATAAACCAATAACAGCCTGTTTTTATTCCAGAAATACCAATAGCTCCCGATGAAGCGGACACCCGCGAAACATGTAGAGCTTGTTTTTGAATACCTATATACATGTTAGCCATCATTAACCTTGATGTCTCCTTTGGACCAGTTTTGGTTTAAATGTTTTGTAAATTATTGCAAATTTTTGTGATAACTCCTTTTGTGTTTTTAATGTATTTTATAAATGTATCCACTTTTATTGTTGATTCAATAACCCGTGCGGGATTGTATCAATAAAATAACGTTTTTCAATGACTAGTGCCTATAAAGTCCACTTTTGTGTTCCTCCAACAACAACCTTTTTATCTGTCAGATTCAGGCTCAGAATAAGTGGTGAGTCCCATAAGTGCAGTTCAAGCTGGTGAGGTGCCTAGCACGAGTAGAGCCCCGCAGCCACCAAGAAGACAAAGACAGGCCTGTCGTGCCAATAGTGCTCTTCCTGCTGAATTTGCCAATCCTAATTGGGAGACCACCACTTCTGCAGCACCCGTACTTCCCCTATTCACTGGCCAACACAGAATTCAGGTGGAAACAGTTGATTTTACGTCACTTGATTTTTTCTCTTTTTCACGGAAGATCTCTATAGATCTAATGTAGACCAAAGCAATTTGTATGCTGTTTAATTCATCGCCGCTAATCCCCAGTTGTCCCTTGCCAGAGGTTGGAAACCAATTACGGTTTCCGAATTTAAGACCTATCTGAGCCTATCCCTCTTAATGGGCATAACTAAAAAGAGTGAAATTCGGTCATATTGGTCCACTGACCCAATTCACCATATGCCCCTGTTCTCTGCATCCATGGCCAGGACACGATACGAGGAGATCTTGCGGTTCTTGCACTTCAATGATAATGATCTCTGTCGTCTTTGGGATGACCCTGGATACGATTGGCTCTACAAAATTCTGCCCCTCGTAAACCACTTCAACTAATATTTTGCAGCCTTGTTTACTCCTGATCAAGTTGTCTGCATTAATGAGTCCCTGATTAAATTTTCTGTCCGCTTGTCTTTCAAACAGTATCTTCCCAGCAAGCGTGTCAGGTATGGGGTCAAGATGTATAAGCTCTGTGACAGGGCAACAGGCTATACATGGAGTTTTTGGTTTACAGGGGAAGAGCTAGTTACGTAGAACTGCCCAGACTACATAGGGAGCGCTGGCAAGATTGTGTGGGACTTGGTGTCAACCTTATTCGGAAAGGGGTACCACATGTATATGGACAATTATTACTCAAGTGCGCCAATTTGTAGTCACTTGTTTGATCATCAAATTGGCGCATGTGACACCATGTGATCTAATCGCCGGGGCTTACCCCAGCGGCTTGTAGATTCCTGTCTTAGGATGGGGGAGAGCCTGCTTGAAGTGTAATAATTTGCTTGCTATGAAGTGGAGGGATATAAGAATGTTTTCATTCTGTCCTCCCTTCACGCAGACAAGACGGTCCAAATTCCTATAGCAACTGGTGTTGTGAAGAAACCCCTCTGTGTCCACGAATATAACCTTAATATGGGTGGGGTGGACCTTAACAACCAGTTTTTGGCGCCATACCTAGTTGCCCGAAAGGCGAGACACTGGTACAAAAAAGTGTCTATATACTTATTTCAATTGGCTTTGCTGAACGCTCATATGCTATACAGAGCTTCAGGACGGACTGTATCCTTCCTTAAATTCGAGGAAGAGATTGTTACAGCCCTTCTATTTCCAGACGGTGCTGCACCCCACTTTCCCAACACAAATGCAGTAAGCCGGTTGCATGAGAGGCATTTTCTGTATGTCCTCCCTGGTACCCCTACCCAACGAGCCCCCCTGTCATGGACACGTCTGGCCACTAGATGGCGATAGCGGCGCATTGGCGCACGCAATCGTGTTATCAACCGTGTTATCAACGATGCGCGGCATGCGCAATCGCGGTAAGGGCGCGCGTGTGGATGCCATCTTGGAGCCAAAAAGGACTATTTAAGGGTGCTGACCCTGGGGCCTCTTGCTGCTTGATCTACAGCGCGTTCCTGAACCAAACCTGATACCTGTTACCCGCTATCTACCTGTTCCTGAGACCCGGCTTGTCTGCCTGCCCTGACCTTGGCCTGTCTGACCACGTTTCCGCATGTTCCACTTACCAGTCTGCTGCCCGCCAGTTGCCAACCCGGCTTGGTCCACGACTCCGCTCCTGCTAGGTCCCTGCACCTGATCCGCCTGCCCATGTATGACCCAGCCTGTCTGAACCTGCTACTGTCTACCTGTACTATAGTACACCTCCCCAGTGCTGAACCCGGCCTGCTGCATCCAGCCCCAGCCACCTGGCCTTCCTTAGCACCGCTGACACCGCTCCAGAGTGAATAGGATTCCAGCTCTGCCCAGCACCAGCGTTACCACCAGGCACTTGTGCAACTCTGCACTCTCGGGTTCCCTGTTTACCCTATCAGGGCCTCCGGAGTGAGAGGAGCAAGAGTAGCCGTTCCCTGCACATCAGGCTCCACCAACACGTGCGTGATACCCCCAAATAAGATGTTGTGTCTGTAGCAAGCGCGGATATAGGTGTGACAACCACTATTATTGTCCCGCCTGTCCTGACAATCCTGGTCTCTGCATTGGTGAATGTTGTGAATGCTGCCATACACTAGTGGAGTATTAGCGTAGAGTACAGCACTGCACAGACTAGGACACACTTTCCATCGCATTTTGAGAGACCCGAACCATTACAGTTACAAATCAAAGTGTAAAAAATAAAATAAAAAAGTAGTAAAAAAACATAAAAAAATAAAATAAAAAACAAAAATAGTTGTCGTTTTATTGTTCTCTCTCTTTCTGTATTCTCTCTCTATTGTTCTGCTTCTTTTTTTTTTACTGTATTCTATGCTTAACTGCAATGTTTTATCATGTTTGCTTTTCAGGTATGGAATTATGTTATACTTTACTGTTTACTGTGTTTTATTGTTAACCATTTTTTGTTTTTAGGTGCGCCATTCAGCGGCAGCACTGATTTATTTATCTTGACAGCAACAACGTTTGCTCCCAAAATACATAAAGCCATGACTCCAGCGCTGTAGGTGGTGAATTCACCACCACAGTTAAAAAAACAGCATATGTGCCGAAGCATAAGGGCAGGGGTGGAGGAGCTATTTGCTCCTAACATTAGGGGTGGATTGCCCCCATATATATAATTTAGGCACAGATTGCGTTAAAAAATTGTTTTATTTTTTTACATTTTTTTTGTATTTGCTTTGCAGGTATGGTATGTCTTAGGCCGCATACACACAATCAAATCTATCTGCTGGAAATAGTCGGCCCGATTTGGCCAGCCGACAGATTTTAAAGCATGCTTTAAAATCTGTCGGCTGGGAATCCGTCCGCCCGATATGTCTGCTGGTTAGTACGCTAACCAGCAGACATATCTTCTCGCACATGCGTCGAATGGATTCGACGCATGCGCGGAAGTAATTTACTTCCTGGTGCAGTGACGTGGCGGCGTCAACGTCACTGTCACGTCACCGCGCTGTCTGCTGGCAGGGATTTTGGTTTGATCGTGTGTACATCGATCAAACCAAAACGGCCAGCAGACAAATTTGTTCAAATCCCAACAGGGAGCCTGAGAATGCAGCCGGTGTTTCCACCAGCTTACCATAGAGCTGATCAAAGTCAGTATTTGTGGTAAAAACAGTTTTCTTGCTCATACATCACGGGACACAGAGCCTTAATTACTTAATGGGTTATGTAGTCACCACAGGTGATTGGACACTGGCAAACCCAATTAAACTTGAGTTCCTCCCATATATATCCCCTCCCAAATGGAGTGTACTTTAGTTTTGTAGCAAAGCAATAAGTGTTCCAATTTTAACTCTGAAGAGGGACGGGGCTCTGTGTCCCGTGATGTATTCCTAAGGAAAGGATTTTACAGGTAAGCTGTATAAAAAAAATAGATTTTCTTGCTCATACATTACGGGACACAGAGCCTTAATTACTTAATGGGATGTCCCATAGCAATGCTAAAATTGAGGGGAGGGAGGCACAGATCAGAAATAGGACCGCCATCGGGCCAGAGGATCATGTTGAAGCTTCTATGTCCTCTGTTTCCTCTTTGGGATCTCGGAAATTTCTGCAGGCTGCATGCTCCTTTCCAGTTCATCCCTTGCTGGATTAACTGATGTATTATGACTTGGTTCACCCAGACATACTGTTTTCTCCTCCTAAGCAGTTTTCCCTCCTTTATCCTATGGAGGAAGGTTTCACTAAGAAATGGGGGGTACCTGCTATTGATGCAGCTATTTCTTGTGCAAACAAAAACCTGACCTGTCCTATAGACAATGCGTTATGACAGTTGCCACTATACCCTATGGGTAAAAAACAAAAAAACATACCAAAAGGCCAATTTTGCAGACTACGGCAAAATTGTACTAGAAACAGTGATTACATATCCCAAAGTGCACATCCAAAACAGAAATCTCTGGAAAAGGGGTACCCTGAACCCCTGATAGATCAAGCTTACACCATTTTTCTTCCAGGTAAAAAACCAAAGCCTGTCAAATCACCTGAAAAACCTACTGTGCGATTCAATACCGGCTTCCATGGACAATACAAAAAAATGGAACACATCCTCCCTAAACATTAGAACATCCTTAAACAAGACCCCCATTTGGCCACTGCCCTGTGTGATAAACCCAAGGTCACATATACAAGGGCACCTAACCTAAAAAATAAAATAGTGTCCAGCAGGCTAAAAAGTCTTAAATCATCTAGCGCCAGAGCTTTTTTTCTCAGAAAATAGGTACAGAAACTCAACCACGACCCGTTCAGATTTCACAAACAGTAGAAGGGTCTTAAAGGGGCATTAAATACCAGAATTGCATTACATACAGAGTGCAGAGTTCAGGGGGTTACAAAGCTGTCACTTGTAAGCACAGAAACCAGACTTCTGTGTTTACAAGTGATTGTGGTGAGCAGGCACCAAAGGGTCTGAGCCAAAGGTGGTGGAACTGAGTTCCCCCAAGTTCCCCCAGAAAAAAAGCCCTGTCTAGCGCTATCTGTCTGATCTCACTCAAGGGGATGTACAGGTGTAATAAACCCTGGTGCAAAACTTGTTCTTTTGTCACCCATGGCCAAAAAGATTTTACCCATAGAGAGAAAACATACCAACTGGACTATTTCTATAATTGATCTAGTGACTATGTGGTTTATTGCCTTACATGTCCTTGTAAACTACTGTATGTCGGCTGCACAATTAACCCGCTGAGACAGCAGTTTGGTACGCACCAATGTTTTGTCGAGGCTGGGTGCGATGAACACAGTGTGCCACGTCACTTTATTGAGCACCACGACCAGTCCAGGGAGGGCCTGTGGGTGTGGATCATTGAATCCATACCAAAAGGCCTCTCCGAAGCTGAGCGGTTCTCAAGACTGTGCGAGACTTTCTGGATTTTCACTCTTGATTTCCTTGCGCCTCTCAGCCTCAATGAGTAGTTGGACATCAACACCATCCTCTAAATGTCCTCTTTTCCCCCCTTTCCCCTATATGCGCACATATATGTATGTGCGTGTGTAGGTGCATATATGTTTATGTGTGTATGTATATGTGTATGTATGTATGTGTATGTGTATATGTAGGTGTATGGTTCATTACCTACAGTTGATTCCATCTTATTTAAACTCTCACATATATTGTCCTCTGATTTCCTACTAATATCATTTTCTTATATATACATTTATCATTAATACCATTTTTATTTGTATTTTTGTTAATTTTCATATGTCCTTATTTATATTACTATCCTCATTCATTTTTATATTTTCATTATTATTATTCTTTCATTCTATCCTATTTCAAATTTTTTATGCAGGCGCTTTCTTTATCATGTGTGCACCTGATGGTGTCTAACGCATGTACTGCAAGCGCTGTCCTTATTATTATTTTTATATGATTGATTTCTATACATGCGCATATATAGGCACACATGTGTGTATATCTGTATAAACATGTCCTATTTGGTTATTGTTAATTAGCCCATGATCATTATTCAGTCTATTTAACACTTGTAGCTTTAACCACTTGCCGACCAGCCGCCGCAGTTATACGGCGGCAGGTCGGCACTCCTGCGCGAGAGCCCGTAGCTCTACGTCGGGACTTTCGCGGCCACTAGGGGGCGCGTGCGCGCAGCCGGCGGCCCGCACGCGCACCCCCCGCTCGCCCCCGAGTCCCGCGCGCGTGCCCGGCGGGCGCGATCGCCGCCGGGGACGCGCGCTCGTTCGTTACAGAGCGGGGAACGACAGCTGTGCGTGTAAACACACAGCTCTTGTTCCTGTCAGCGGGGGAAACGCTGATCTTCCGTTCATACAATGTATGAACGGAAGATCAATGATTCCCCCTAGTGAGTCCACCTCCCCCACACAGTAAGAACACAAATAGGAACACACTTAACCCCTTCCCCGCCCCCTAGTGTTAACCCCTTCACTGCCAATGGCATTTTTATAGTAATCCAATGCATTTTTATAGCATTGATCGCTATAAAAATGCCAATGGTCCCAAAAATGTGTCAAAAGTGTCCGATGTGTCCGCCATAATATCGCAGTACCGAAAAAAAACGCTGATCGCCGCCATTACTAGTAAAAAAAAATATTAATAAAAATGCCTTAAAACTACCCCCTTTTTTGTAAACGCTATAAATTTTGCGCAAACCAATCAATAAACGCTAATTGCGATTTTTTTTTTACGAAAAATATGTAGAAGAATACGTATCGGCCTAAACTGAGGAAAAATAATGTTTTTTTAAATCTTTTTTGGGGATATTTATTATAGCAAAATGTAAAAAATATTGCATTTTTTTCAAAATAGTCGCTCTATTTTTGTTTATAGCGCAAAAAATAAAAACCGCAGAGATGATCAAATACCACCAAAAGAAAGCTCTATTTGTGGGAAAAAAAGGACGCCAATTTTGTTTGGGAGCCACGTCGCATGACCGCGCAATTGTCAGTTAAAGCGACGCAGTGCGGAATCACAAAAAGTGCTCTGGTCTTTGGACAGCAATATGGTCCGGGGCTAAAGTGGTTAATATCATTGTGTACACAAGGAGAGAAATGCGCAAGGTCTGAGTACAATAATTCCTTGATACTATAAGCTTGTGCAAACGTGAAAATGATGGTGGTTATAAATAGATAAATAAATACATATATGTTAAAAATACATATAAATGGATAATGTACACAAGATTGGTAGATCACAAGGGGAGTCCAATGTTCAAGAGGGGGGGGGGGGGAGGAGAGAAAGTCCTGGGATGGACGGATAAAAGTTTTTGTAGGGGGTTGCACCTATAGCCTCAGGGCTGCCATCGTTGTAGAACATAAACCGTGTTCCGAGACTGTGACAAAAAACAAGGGAAAGAGGCGCCTCTAAGGCCCCATACACACGAGCGGACAGATTTGTTCAAATCTGTCCGTCCGACAGATTTGAACAAATCTGTCTGCTGGGATTTTGGTTTGCTCGAGTGTACACACGAGCAAACCAAAATCCCCACCAGCAGACGGCGCGCTGACGTGTCGGTGACGTGGCGGTGACGTTGACGCCGCCACGCCACCGCACCAGGAAGTAAAACACTTCCGCGCATGCGCGGGACGACATGTCTGCTGGTAAGTGTACTAATCAGCAGACATGTCGGGCGGACAGATTCCCACCCGATAGATTTCAAAGCATGCTTTGAAATCTGTCGGGTGGACAAATCTGTCTGCTCGGCCGTACACACGATCGAATCTGTCTGCTGAAACGGTCCAGCGGACCGTTTCCAGCGGACAGATTTGATCGTGTGTACGAGGCCCAAGTGTAGATGTTTTAAATAATTTAATAAATAATAGAGTACAGGCAACTCACATTTTAGAAGTTAAAAACTGACATTTGTACATGTTTCTTTAAAAGTGGTCATCAGTTCTGTCACTTGTGGTCCTTCTTCTGCTGGGCACTGTGCTGTGGGAAGCTGTCCTTCACCGCTGTGAGGTGTTGAGGCCGGCGGCAGTGGCGAAGACAGCTTGTAAGCCAGGCTGGTAAGGTGGAGATGTTGCAGCAGCAGGATGGCACTGGTGACGTTGCTGGAGTATGCGATGCATTTCCTAAGCGTACAAACTGCGGTGGTGGTGCAGTCGCGCTCCTTTATCAAGAGCTTGATATAGGAGCATGACTGCCACACCACCGCAGTTCGTACGCTCAGGAAACGCGTCGCATACTCCAGCAACATCACCAGTGCCATCCTGCTGCTGCAACATCTCCACCTTACCAGCCTGGCTTACAAGCTGTCTTCGCCACCGCCGCCGGCCTCAACACCTCACAGCGGTGAAGGACAGCTTCCCACAGCACAGTGCCCAGCAGAAGAAGGACCACAAGTGACAGAACTGATGACCAGTTTTAAAGAAACATGTACAAATGCCAGTTTTTAACTTCTAAAATGTGAGTTGCCTGTACTCTTTTATTTATTAAATTATTTAAAACATCTACACTTAGAGGCGCCTCTTTCCCTTGTTTTTTTTTTAATATCATTGTGCCCCGTTTGATAGTTTTCTCTGTACTCCCATTGGTCGGTGCCTCACCGCATGACAAGCTTTTTTACCCGCCTCTCCCTCCATCTGTTTACACTTGAAAAAAGAGCGCGCAGGTCTGCTCCCTGACTCACGCACGCTCTGAAACGCGTCGTGGTCCTCCTCGGCCCCCATCCAGCTGACGTCACACGCCAGCACACCAGAATCTAGCTTATCAGCATTTCCATCCTCATGGACACAGTCGGTTCCCCCTGGCTCCGAGCGGCTGCTGCTATCTGGTTTAGATGATAAGTAGTGTTGCTCACGAATATTCGCATTGCGAATATTCGCTACGAATATTGCATATTCGAGTATTCACGAATAACACGAATATCGCGGTGAATATTCGCTATTTCGAATATTCGAATGTTTTCAATTTTTTTTTTAGAACAGATCACATCCTAGAGATCCCCATCGACGTCTAAAAGCATTGCTGGTATGATTAGAGACCTTGGGCCGAGTAGCTGCAGCGCTCATTTTATATTGCCGAAAAATCGCAATGCGATTATTCGGCAATAGCGATATCGCGCGATTATTTTATATTGTAATATATCACGAATATTCTGAGCCAATCAGAGTGCTCCATTCCGCATTTCTCGAAATTTCGCAATTATTTTGTATTGTAATATATCACGAATATTCTGAGCCAATCAGAGTGCTCCATTCCGCATTTCTCGAATATTCGCAATTATTTTATATTGTAATATATCACGAATATTCTGAGCCAATCAGAGTGCTCCATTCCGCATTTCTCGAATATTCGCAATTATTTTATATTGTAATATATCACGAATATTCTGAGCCAATCAGAGTGCTCCATTCCGCATTTCTCGAATATTCGCAATTATTTTATATTGTAATATATCACGAATATTCTGAGCCAATCAGAGTGCTCCATTCCGCATTTCTCGAATATTCGCAATTATTGTGTATTGTAATATATCACGAATATTCTGAGCCAATCAGAGTGCTCCTTCCGCATTTCTCGAATATTCGCAATTATTGTGTATTGTAATATATCACGAATATTCTGAGCCAATCAGAGTGCTCCTTCCGCATTTCTCGAATATTCGCAATTATTTTGTATTGTGAAATATCACGAATATTCTGAGCCAATCAGAGTGCTCCATTCCGCATTTCTCGAAATTTCGCATTCGCAATCGCAATTCGCATTCGCATTCGCAATAGCGAAAATTCGCAATAATTTCATTTCCAAAAAATATCACGAATATTCGTATTTAGCGAATATATCTCGAATATTCGACTATATATTCGAGATATATCGCGAAATCGAATATGGCATATTCTGCTCAACACTAATGATAAGATCTCTCTAATCTGGTTCAACTGGTCGTCAGCTAAGTCCTACACCAGCTTCCCGGACTTCACCATTGCTTTTTATGATGTAAGTGCTGGATACATTCTATTACAAATATTAAATACAGAATATTCAAAGGGGGTTTTCTTTTGTTTTATCTTTTGCATATTTTAAGCTGGCTTCGCTTCTGGAGAGCTGCCCTGAGCAACTGTAACCATCCACACTGGCTGTTTATAGCTACCAACAATAGCCTAATGGCACTTTTCTAGGACTGACTCCTATATGGACTTATGAATCTATGAACTTTTAGACCATATACGTTGTGGTTTTATCCCAACACCAATTATTTTTAAATTTTGACCTATAATTGATTGTTTGTGCCGACACCCTGAGCGCTGTAACCCACTGCTATTATAGACAATGCACAGGGTTTTAGGATCCAACTGATAAAAACCTGGAGTCCCTATTGAAAGCCTCCTCCTCCATAGCTGGGGCTGTAGTACAACCTGCAGTTGCAACTATTGGTGTATGTCAGTTCCTCAAGGAACAAATGAAGCAGATGATTAACCTCCTCCATACAGAGGAGATTGAGGTTTATGAGGACCTTCCTAAGGCCTTGTGTTTTGTGATTGATGTGATTAAGGACTCTGTTCAGCAAGCATCCCGGTTGAATCTTCTGCAGGCACATATGCACAAGTCCCTTTGGTTAAAACATTGTGAGGCCAAGGTTTCTTGCAAAAAAAACTTGGCAGCGTTCCCCTTTGGGGGAGGACGACTGTTTGGGGATGACTTGGATAAATACATCCAAAAGATTACCGGAGGCAAGTCTACTCTGTTGCCGGTTAAGAAGAAGAGTATACATCCTTCATTTAAGCGTTCTCTTTCTCCAGCATCCGGAACCTCATTTTCCAGGCAGTGGCGACGGCCTCCCCAGTCTAACCCTAGGGGAAAGGCCCAGAGCCAAGTCCAAGGGCAGAAAAGGACTTGAGGTTCAAAGTCTAAGCAGAACCCCAAAACTTCCCTACGAAGGGATGCCCCTGCTCGGCCATGTGGGGGGAAGGCTGCTGCAATTTGCAAATGCCTGGCAGAACGAAGTTCTGGACAAGTTGGTCATCTTTACAGTGTCCTCCCCGTTTTCTGAGGTCAAGAAAAAAAAGAAGGCTTATACTGTTGGCCTTGGAACGCCTGATGTCCCAAAGGGTAATCATGGAGTTAGCCCCAGGGGATCAGGGATCAGGGTTTTATTCAAACCTTTTCAAGGTTCCAAAACCAAAAGGGGATGTCAGACCTATCCTAGATCTGAAAAGCCTGAATCAGTTTCTGAACATTCGCTCCTTTTGCATGGAGTCTGTCCGTTCAGTTGTTTCCACCCTTCAGGGAGGAGAATTCCTGGCATCAGTAGACATCAGAGATGCATATCTACATGTGCCAATATTCCCCGCTCACCAAAGTTTTCTAAGGTTTGCGGTGGATCAGCACCACTTTCAGTTTGTGGCCCTTCCTTTCGGGCTGGCTACAGCACATTGAGTGTTCACAAAAATACTGGCCCTGGCAATAGCAAGGCTAGGGATGAGCTTCGCATTCGAAACAAACGTATGTTCGACTCGAACATCGTCCGTTCGATCGTTCGTCGAATTTCGAACAAAAACGATCGTTGGCGGCAAATTCGAGTGAAACGAAACGATCGTTTTTAAGACTTTTTTCCATTGATACATGTTCCCTGGGGCAAGACCCGGGTTCTGAAAGACGTTTTCCAACAATAACTTAAAAATTTGTCTTTAAAATTATCGTTTTTGAATTCGAACGTTCGAGTCCCATAGACTTCAATGGGGTTCTAAATGTTCGTGGTTCGTGGTCGGGGCCGAAAAGCTCCTACCCATCAACATATTGGA
The DNA here is from genome assembly GCA_029574335.1 of Rana kukunoris. Lineage (NCBI taxonomy): Eukaryota > Metazoa > Chordata > Amphibia > Anura > Ranidae > Rana > Rana kukunoris. The sequence goes on from CM056052.1 coordinate 426,370,510, forward strand.
GATTCGGGCAATTCATCTGGCCCTCAAAGTTACAGAATGCAGGGTTGGCCTGTTCGGATTCAGTCCTACAATGCTACAGCCGTGGCCTATATCAATCACCAAGGAGGCACCAGATGTCTGGATGCCCAAAAAGAGGTGAATCACATCCTGGCCTGGGCAGAAAGGCATATTCCTCGCCTAACTGCGGTCTTCATTCCAGAGGTAGAAAATTGGAAGGCGGATTTTTTAAGCCGCCAGCAGCTGATTCCAGGAGAATGGTATCTACACCCTGACATGTTTAAATTCATATGTCAGAAATGGTGTACCCCAGATGTGGACCTGTTGGCTTCCAGGTTCAATGCAAAGCTGGAGAACTTTGTGTCAAGAACAAGAGATTCCTGTGTACAAGGGTCAGATGCCCTGACAATCTCATGGGATCAGTATTCCCTGATTTATGCGTTCCCTCCAGTTCTGCTTCTCCCACGATTCCCTTAGAGAGTCAAGATGGAAGGAAAGCCGGTGATAATGGTCACCCGGGCTTGGCCCAGGAGACCCTGGTACGCAGAAATCATAAGTATGGCAGTAGGAAGACCTTGGGTTCTCCCACTACGCTCAGACCTACTATTGCAGGGTCCAATATTCCATCCTGCCTTACAAAGTCTAAATTTGACAGTTTAGCTGTTGAGACCCACATTCTGAGGAAACGTGGGCTCTCAGGGCCAGTCCTATCCACTCTGGTTAATGCTAGGAAGCCGGCCTCCAGGCCCATCTACTACAGAATCTAGAAGGCATATGTTTGTGAACACAGAAGATGGCATCATAGGAAGTATGCCATTAATAGGATTCTTGCCTTTCTTCATTTGGGCTTAAAGATGAAGTTGGCCTTGAGCACTACTTTTTTTCTCGGAGCCATATCCTCAGCAAGGAGGGTATCGGAATTGGCGGTTCTTTCGTGTAAAGAAGGGGTCTCCAAACTTTTTACTTTGAGGGCCACATTGTATATTTTCGCGGGCCGAAAACAAAAATAAGCTATTTATAAATGACTCCTCAGCTATGGAATAGAGTAGAATTAAAAAAAGGATCCCCCCACACTTGTGTCCTTCATCAGAGCCCCTCACACGTGTCCCTCATCAGAGCCCCCTCACACATGTGTCCCTCATCAGAGCCCCCTCACACGTGTTTCCCTCATCAGAGCCCCTCACACGTGTGTCCCTCCTCAGAGTCCCTGCACACATGTGTCCCTCATCAGAGTCCCTGCACACGTGTCCCTCATCAGAGTCCCTGCACACATGTCTCCCTCATCAGAGTCCCTCCACCCGTGTGTCCCTCATCAGAGCCCCTACACCCCCCCTGAACATCTACAGCCCCATCAGAGCCACCACACACAGTTTTCCCCCCCCCATCTGAGTCCCCCCTCTATACTTGTGTCCCCAGCCTCCCCCAGCACATTATTTTCCCCATCACCTTCTGCTATTTCTCCGTAGATCAGTGTGTTCTGTGCTGCTTCTCTGACGAGCTGTTTTAGAGAAGACACACTGCACTTCCCGGGTCCCGCCCCTCTTACACAGACAAGCTGTTACAGCAAAAATTAAAATTAAAGGAGTTGTAGAGAAAGGAGTCACAGCTCCAGGTAAGATCACTAAATGGTTACAGGTGGTGCAGGATACCGAGGATGACGGGTGGTCTTTTATTCAATAGACAGCATGTACAAAAATAGGGTCACAGCAGTGGAAACAATGAACAGCCGGCGCGTTTCGCACTGGATCAGTGCTTATTCATGGCTGGCACTGATCCAGTGCGAAACGCGTCGGCTGTTCCATGTTTCCACTGCTGTGACCCTATTTTTGTACATGCTGTCTATTGAATAAAAGACCACCCATCAGGTTTTGGAGTGCGGCTATCCATTTTTCTTTGTCTTCATTTTGCTTAAAGGAGTTGTAAAGGAAATGTTTTTTTTTTTTTTTGCTGAAATGACTGTTTACAGGGTATAGAGACATATTAGTTAACTGATTCCTTTTAAAAACGATTAAAATTAGATAAAAATCAATCATATAATGTACCTGCAGTTCTAGTTTTGTCTTTGCATGCTGTTTCCTGCTTCTGTGATGTTCAGAGCCACAGAGCCAATACAGGGCAGTGATGGTTTGTAAAACGAAACTGATTGGTGCTGAGGGGTTTTAGACACACAGTAATCACACCTCCTTGATTAGTGACCACAGAGAGAAAGCTCCCAGTACTGTGGTTATCAGGAAACAGACAACCAGGAAGTTTAGAGATCAGAGAAGAATTACAGCAACTTGAGAGCGAAAAAAAGAACAATGAGGACATGAAACAGCACTGCATTAAGGTAAAGGAAGCTGTGACAGACTCAGATTATCCTATGTCTAAAATCATCCTATGATCACTAGGGCCATAGGATGAATGGAAGAATGATATCTTGGACTACCTGAGATAGGATTATTAGGTATGGATTATCCACATTATATTCTGAGATATCTGTAGGGCTATTTTAAGTTTGTTAATTCTGAACTCAAAGGGTTAAGGGTAGAGTGACTCTTTCACTGCTAAATGCTAATGTCCTCTTCTCCAGCTAATTGACTCTATTGTACTACAAGTTAGCAGTCTCCTGTCAGGTGTATTGAATTAGCATGTCAATTATGTTCAGGGGAACATACAGTGTTTTGTTTGAAATCTATTGATAAAGGAATGTGACTTCTTTAGACTGGTGCCAAAGTGTCTACCTTGAAGCCCCCCTGTGTGAGGAGGGGGAGGAGAGTTCCATTGTTCCTTTGATTACTCCCAAGCTTGTAACTAGATATAAACCAAGAGATGTACCATTAAAGCATTCCATACTTAGCACACATACAAGTCTCGTCTCGTTGTGTGTTTCAAGGCAGCTAAAATATCCGGTATCTATGTCGAGACTATGGGAAGCAGTATCTGACGGAAGCATTCGGTCTGGATGCGGGGACCTTCCGTGACAGTGGTGGCTAGCAGCGGGACGCTTTCTGCAGTTGGGGACATCCATCCTCCACCTGGATCCAAGGTCCGGATAGCAGGAGAGGAGAGGTACAGATACCAGCCGCCATGGAAGAGGAATTCGGAAGGAGGTTGCGAGAGAAGGAGATACAGCACAGAGGACCAGAATCAGAGCAGGTCCTACTTGGATGGTCTGATGCGATCCGCTGCAAACTCTGGAAGGAATCACTAGCTCTCGAGCAGCGACACCAGAGAAAAGTTCTCCCCTCCATCCATGTAAGGTACTGGCCGCAGTATGATGTACGAATGCTGTTATTGGGGGAACAACCAAAACAGGAGTGGACAGCAGAGTTAAGCAGGCTGATCCGGGCAGAAATGCGGTTGGACGAAAGCTACAGAGCCCTCCGGTGGTATGCAGTCCAAGAGTGCCCGTGGTCAGCGGATGACAGCCCCACGGAAGGCTTTGACTATGATGGCCTGGGATTGTTGTATTGGAGGATGTACGAGGACCCCGACTTTGGGAGTGATCGGGAGTGGCGTTTGGAGGACATAATGGAATACAGAGAGTGAAGACTGAATCTCTCGGAAGTGCACCGGCTACAGGAAGATTTGGAGTTTCTGGCCGCTCAGGAATGGGAGCTGGAAATCGCCTACAGACGGCTGCTAGACTCTGCTCAGCGCCAGGACCGGGCTCCCTTTGCCTGGGACTATCAGGAAATACCAGTGGACAATGCTGAAATCCTGGCTGAAGAATCATCAATGTGGCAGAGTAACAGTGTGCGTTGCCAACCTGCCCCTGCAGCTATGGACCCGGAGGTCTTATGGCTAATGCAGCAAGTGGTGACTGGCCTTGATGATCCTGTTTCTGCATGGGATGATCTTGGATGGAGGAAAGTGCCTGTCAAGCAGCATGCCAGTGAACCGGCAGTAGAAAATCTGGAGATTACCATTCCCAAAGCTGAAGTGCTGACCGCAGGGCCGAGCTCTGCTAACCTCTGCTCAGTACCTATAGCATCTTCTGGGTTCCATGGACAGGAGATGGTGAACCCCTATCCACAGACACCAGTTGCAGAGACAGGGGATCTGATAGACTTTTCTGCTGAGGAAGAACAAGCTGAGGAGCCTCCAGCAGAAGAACTGGTATTGGGGTCAAACTTCACTGTGCTCTGCTCAGCACCAAGGGCAGTATCGGTGGAGTTGCAAGAAATTTCCCCAGCTAAAGCACTGGTCACTGGACAGAGGGTTCAAGACCTCTGCCCCACCCCTGTGGTAGTTCCGGAGGCTCAGGGTGAGAAGGTGGAGATCACTTCCCAGCAGCAGATACAGGGGGAGAAGGGAGAGGAGGTGGTTATCGTCCCTCCCCAACAGTTGGCCAGGGTGGAGAACGTGGTCTTTCCTCCCCAGCAAGGATCCATACATCTGGTAGACCGTACCACAACCATGTTGTCCCGGCAGCCAGATGAGGGAATGGAAAAGGAAGCAGCCAGCTCACCTCCCCAATGGCAGCTACACAGTTTGAGTGTGGAGGAATCCAGCCGTCTTTCCCAACGGTTAGCCAGAGCAGATGATATGATGTACCCAGCAGAAGAGCTGGTTACAGAGCAGAGTGCCACAAGCCTCTGCTCTCAACTAACGGAAGAGGGGGTTCCTGTGGTAGTGGATGGGACTGTGGTCTTCACTAACAGCAACTCAGCAGAAGAGCTGGCAACAGAGCAGAGTGCCACAAGCCTCTGCTCTCAACTAGGGATGAGCCGAACATCCCCGGGTTCGGTTCGCACCAGAACGTTCGAACAGACCGCGGGTTCGCACAAATATTTCGAACCCCATTGAAGTCTATGGGACCCGAACGTTCGAATTCAAAAACGATAATTTTAAAGACCAAAATTCAATGAAATGTTGGAAAACGTCATTCAGAACCCGGGTCTTGCCCCAGGGAACATGTATCAATGGAATTTTTTTTTTTAAAACTGGCGTTTTTTTCCGGAGAAGCCATTTTAATGATGCTTAAAGTGAAAAAAAAATTCCTATAAATATCACACCTGCTGGGTGTCTATAGTAGTGGCACGTGTTTAGAAATGTCCCTGCACAACATGAGAGGACTATAAAAAAAAAGTAATTAATGCTACTTGCGCAAGTTCTGTGTGGCAACATTATGTCGAATATTTTAGCGGTGGTGGGGGGCCATTATTGTTTTGTGAAAGAAATTTTTTAGAAAAAAGGGCACCCCTCAAACATACTGTAATTGGAGCGCAACAAGGAGCCACGTGCAAAGTATTGCATCAAAAATTGTTATTAAGCGCCCCTGTTAAACAGGGGCTGAAAAATTGTGCCTTGGGCACAACACTTGCAACCCCTCCCAATAACTCCAATTGGAGCGCAACAAGGAGCCACGTGCAAAGTATTGCATCAAAAATTGTTATTAGGCGCCCCTGTTAAACAAGGGCAAAAAAATTGTGCCTTGGGCACAACACAACACTGCAACCCCTCCCAATAACTCCAATTGGAGCGCAACAAGGAGCCACGTGCAAAGTATTGCATCAAAAATTGTTATTAGGCGCCCCTGTTAAACAGGGGCAGAAAAATTGTGCCTCGGGCACAACACAACACTGCAACCCCTCCCAATAACTCCAATTGGAGCGCAACAAGGAGCCACGTGCAAAGTATTGCATCAAAAATTGTTATTAGGCACCCCTGTTAAACAGGGGCAGAAAAATTGGGCCTTGGGCACAACACAACACTGCAACCCCTCACAATAACTCCAATTGGAGCGCAACAAGGAGCTACGTGCAAAGTATTGCATCAAAAATTGTTATTAGGCGCCCCTGTTAAACAGGGGCAGAAAAATTGTGCCTTGGGCACAACACAACACTGCAACCCCTCACAATAACTCCAATTGGAGCGCAACAAGGAGCCACATGCAAAGTATTGCATCAAAAATTGTTGTTATTAGGCAGCCCGTTAAACAGGGGCAGAAAAATTGTGCCTTGGGCACAACACAACACTGCAACCCCTCACAATAACTCCAATTGGAGCGCAACAAGGAGACACGTGCAAAGTATTGCATCAAAAATTGTTATTAGGCGCCCCTGTTAAACAGGGGCAGAAAAATTGTGCCTTGGGCACAACACAACACTGCAACCCCTCCCAATAACTCCAATTGGAGCTCAACAAGGAGCCACGTGCAAAGTATTGCATCAAAAATTGTTATTAGGTGCCCCTGTTAAATAGGGGCAGAAAAATTGGGCCTTGGGCACAACACAACACTGCAACCCCTCACAATAACTCTAATTGGAGCGCAACAAGGAGCCACGTGAAAAATATTGCATCAAAAATTATTAGGCGCCCCTGTTAAACAGGTGCTGAAAAATTGTGCCTTAGGCACTGGTGGCGGAGCCCAGAAACACAACATTTCTTACTAGCTATCAGCAAGAAAAGTGAGGAGGAGAAGGATATTCCATCAGCAGCATAAGAGGACAGTCACTCAGCATCAGCAGTCTAAAAGGGATCCGACTTTTCAACAAAAAGATATTATTCATTAATATCAGCATCAGGTGCTTGGTAGCTGGTGTTGATCCAAGCCTGATTCATTTTGATGAAGGTCAGTCGATCAACAGAGCCGGTGGAGAGGCACACCCTGTGATCAGTCACAAAGCCTCCAGCAGCACTGAATGTCCGTTCTGAAAGAACACTGGATGCAGGGCAAGCCAGTAGCTCAATTGCGTACTGGGCAAGCTCTGGACAGTGATCTATCCTCAAGACCCAGTAAGCCAGAGGATTTTCGGTGGGGAAGGTGTCCAAGTCGGATCTTGCCCCTAGGTATTCCCGAACCATGTAAACCAGACGCTGGCGATGGTTGCTGGAACCGGTCAGACCTTAGGGCTGCGGACTAAAAAACTGCCTGAACGCATCGGTCAGACGACCACCTTCTCCACCGCCCCTTCTGTGACCCACCGAAGCCTCAGCAAGACGTTGTCCAGAGCCAGGTTTTGGTAATCCCCCCGGTTCTGGGAACGCATTGCACAGACCCTTCTGCAAGGCCTCCCGCAGAAGTTTCATCTTCTGCTCCCTCTGCGATGGAAACATAAGGTCCGCAACCTTACTCTTGTAACGTGGATCAAGGAGAGTCGCCAGCCAGTAATGATCCCCCTCCTTAATAGCACAAACACGAGGATCCTTACGCAGGCTTTGCAGGATCAGGGAGGCCATGCAGCGTAGGTTTGCAGAGGCATTCGGGGCACAGTCCTCTGGGTCACTGAGGACGACAGGATCCACAGGCACCTCATCTCAGCCACGTAAAAGCCCACATGCTCCTTGGGACTGTAAATGATCCCTTGAAGACTGCTGCTGCTGAGTGCTAGGCTCCACCTCCATGCTGCTGATACAATCCTCCTCCTCCTCCTCCTCCTCTTCCTGTGTGCTAGGTGGGCAAGCAGGACCACTGTCTGGGTAAAGGGGGCCTTGAGAGGTAAGGAAGTCCTCCTCTTCCTCCCTCTGTTCTGCCATAAGGGCCCTGTCCATTATTCCACGTAGCGTGTGCTCCAACATGTGAAAAAGAGGGACAGTCTCACTGATGCATGCACTGTCACTGCTCACCATCCTCGTGGCCTCCTCAAATGGTGACAGGACAGTGCATGCATCCCTGATCAAGGCCCACTGGCGTGGTGAAAAAACCTAGCTCCCCTGACCCAGTTCTGCTGCCATATTGGCACAGGTACTCATTGATGGCCCGTTGCTGCATGTGCAGCCGCTGCAGCATTGCCAACGTTGAGTTCCATCTGGTGGGCATGTCACAAATTAGGCGGTTCTTGGGCAGGTTGTATTCCCTTTGGAGGTCAATCAGCCGAGCAGTGGCATTATATGACCTCCGAAAATGCACACAGACTTTCCTGGCCTGCTTCAGGACATCCTGCAAGCCCGGGTACCTGCCCAAGAACCGCTGCACCACCAAATTGAGGACATGCGCAAAACAGGGCACATGGGTGAGTTTTCCCTGTCGCAGGGCAGAGAGGAGGTTGGTGCCATTATCGCTGACCACCATTCCAGGCTTCAGCTGACGTGGCGTCAACCACCTCTCACCCTGACCAGCTCTAGCACCGCATGGCATCTCTTGGCCTGCATTCCTGCGTATCCCCTCGTACGCCTACGGAGCACGGCTGGTTCAGAGAAAACATCACCACAGGAAGAGGCCACAGAGGAAGAAGAAGAGGAGGGGGTGGAGGAGAGAGGTGTGTCACAAGCAGTAGTAGTGTTTTGGAGGCGTGGTGGCGGAACAACCTCCAAAACTACTGGACCTTGCCCTGCGTCCTTCCCAGCTGCCAGCAGAGTCACGCAATGCACCATAAAAGACAGGTAACGTCCCTGTCCATGCCTGCTGGACCATGAGTCAGCGGTAATATGCACCTTACCACTGACCGCCCTGTCCAGCGAGGCATGGACATTGCCTTCCACATGCCGGTAGAGAGCCGGAATAGCCTTCCGTGAGAAAAAGTGGCGTTTTGGTACTTGCCACTGAGGTACTGCACATTGCACAAACTCACGGAAGGGGGCAGAATCTACCAACTGAAAAGGTAGCAGTTGAAGTGCTAGCAATTTCGCTAAGCTAGCATTCAACTGCTGGGCATGTGGATGGCTGGGATTGTACTTCTTTCGGCACTGCAGCAGCTGGGGCAGGGAAATTTGCCTGGTACTATCAGTAGATTGACCGCTACTACTAGCTTGTGACACACCTATTTCTACACCTTCACTGCAGGCTTCAGAGAGGACTGGGGTCTACTGGGGTTGGAGGTCCCAGAAGGGCAAGGGGGGGTACGCTTTTGTCTTTGGTGTGGGTCTTTTGGTGTGCTTGCCAACGAGCTGCATGGCAGGTCGACATATGTCTGGACAAGCATGTGGTACCCAGGCGGTTGATGTTTTGGCCACGCGAGATACGCTTGCGCTATAAGTTGCAAATAGCAAAGGTACGATCTTGTGGACATGTTTCAAAAAAGGCCCACACCAAAGAACTTTTGCTGTACCGGTCAGACACAGCAGCGCCATGCACAAGCGCCGTAGATGTGCACTGTAATGCAGTGGGTGTGACCTTAAGCTGACCCCTGGAGGGCATCCTGCCTCTTTGGAGACGTGCCTGTGCCCCCTCCTCCTCCTCCTCCTCTCTCCTATCAGGCACCCAGGTAGAGTCAGTGACCTCATCATTCTCTCCCTCCTCATCACTGTCAACAACCTGGCAGTATGCTTGAGCTGGGGGAACATCATCACTGACAAATTGCTGTCCCTCTCGGCCACCCCCTCTCCCTGGGCTCACATCAATGCTTTCCTCTATCACTGTTCCGTCATCGGAGTCTTCAAAACGCTGCACATCTTCCTGCAGCATGTACCCAACACTGTGTTGAAACAGTTCGGGGGACTCCTCAGGAGGACATGGTGGTACTAGGGAAGTATTGTGTGAAGCCATTGTGCAGAGGGAAGAGGACACCTTGGCAGTTGCTTTGCCAGATAAACTTTGATCAGTCTGTGTGAGAGAGGATGAGGAGGATGAGGACGGCTTGGTCATCCACTCTACTAATTTCTCAGCATGTTGAGGCTCAACACGGCCAGCTCCCGAAAAGAAGGACGAGTGGCCACGGCCATGGCCACGGCCACGGCCACGGCCACGTGCTGAAGAGGATGCACCACATCCACTACCAGCGTTACCTCTACATGCAGAGCCTGCTTGCCCTCGTGACTCTCTGCATCTCTTTGTTGTCCTTCCAGACATATATATGCGTTCAGGTGGTATGTAACAGCACAAGCGCAGTGACACCAACTGCGTTCAGGTGGTATGTAACAGCACAAGCGGAGTCACACCAACTGCGCTCAGGTGGTATGTAACAGCACACGTACAGTGACACTAACTGCGCTCAGGTGGTATATAACAGCACAGGTGCGGTGACACCAAATGCGCTCAGGTGGTATATAACAGCACACGTACAGTGACACTAACTGCGCTCAGGTGGTATATAGCAGCACAGGTGCGGTGACACTAACTGCGCTCAGGTGGTATGTAACAGCACACGTACAGTGACACTAACTGCACTCAGGTGGTATATAACAGCACAGGTGTGGTGACACCAAATGCGCTCAGGTGGTATATAACAGCACACGTACAGTGACACTAACTGCGCTCAGGTGGTATATAACAGCACAGGTGCGGTGACACTAACTGTGCTCAGGTGGTATGTAACAGCACACGTACAGTGACACTAATTGCGCTCAGGTGGTATATAACAGCACAGGTGCGGTGACACCAAATGCGCTCAGGTGGTATATAACAGCACACGTACAGTGACACTAACTGCGCTCAGGTGGTATATAACAGCACAGGTGCGGTGACACTAACTGCGCTCAGGTGGTATGTAACAGCACACGTACAGTGACACTAACTGCGCTCAGGTGGTATATAACAGCACAGGTGCGGTGACACTAACTGCGCTCAGGTGGTATGTAACGGCACACGTACAGTGATACTAACTGCGCTCAGGTGGTATATATCAGCACAGGTGCGGTGACACTAACTGCACTCAGGTGGTATATAACAGCACAGGTGTGGTGACACCAAATGCGCTCAGGTGGTATATAACAGCACACGTACAGAGACACTAACTGCGCTCCGGTTGGTATATAACAGCACAAGTGCGGTGACACTAACTGCGCTCAGGTGGTATGTAACAGCACACGTACAGTGACACTAACTGCGCTCAGGTGGTATATAACAGCACAGGTGCGGTGACACCAAATGCGCTCTGGTGGTATATAACAGCACACGTACAGTGACGCTAACTGCACTCAGGTGGTATATAACAGCACAGGTGCGGTGACACCAAATGCGCTCAGGTGGTATATAACAGCACACGTACAGTGACACTAACTGCGCTCAGGTGGTATATAACAGCACAGGTGCGGTGACACTAACTGCGCTCAGGTGGTATGTAACAGCACACGTACAGTGACACTAACTGCGCTCAGGTGGTATATAACAGCACAGGTGCGGTGACACTAACTGCGCTCAGGTGGTATGTAACAGCACACGTACAGTGATACTAACTGCGCTCAGGTGGTATATATCAGCACAGGTGCGGTGACACCAAATGCGCTCAGGTGGTATATAACAGCACACATGCGGTGACACCAAATGCGCTAAGGTGGTATGTAACAGCACACGTGCGGTGACACCAATTGCGCTCAGGTGGTATATAACAGCACACGTACAGTGACACTAACTGCGCTCAGGTGGTATATAACCGCACAGGTGCGGTGACACCAAATGTGCTCAGGTGGTATATAACAGCACATGTGCGGTGACACCAAATGCGCTCAGGTGGTATGTAACAGCACACGTGCGGTGACACCAAATGCGCTAAGGTGGTATGTAACAGCACACGTGCGGTGACACCAAATGCACTCAGGTGGTATGTAACAGCACACGTGCGGTGACACCAAATGCGCTCAGGTGGTATGTAACAGCACACGTGCGGTGACACTAAATGTGCTCAGGTGGTATGTAACAGCACACGTGCGGTGACACCAAATGCGCTCAGGTGATATGTAACAGCACACGTGTGGTGAAACCAAATGCACTCAGGTGGTATGTAACAGCACACGTGCGGTGACACCAAATGCGCTAAGGTGGTATGTAACAGCAGACGTGCGGTGACACCAAATGCGCTAAGGTGGTATGTAACAGCACACGTGCGGTGACACCAACTGCGCTCACGTGGTATGTAACAGCACACGTGCGGTGACACCAAATGCGCACAGGTGGTATGTAACAGCACACGTGCGGTGACACCAAATGCGCTCAGGTGGTATGTAACAGCACGCGTGCGGTGACACCAAATGCGCTCAGGTGGTATATAACAGCACACGTACAGTGACACTAACTGCGCTCAGGTGGTATATAACAGCACAGGTGCGGTGACACTAACTGCGCTCAGGTGGTATGTAACAGCACAAGTACAGTGACACTAACTGCACTCAGGTGGTATATAACAGCACGGGTGTGGTGACACCAAATGCGCTCAGGTGGTATATAACAGCACACGTACAGTGACACTAACTGCGCTCAGGTGGTATATAACAGCACACGTACAGTGACACTAACTGCGCTCAGGTGGTATATAACAGCACAGGTGCGGTGACACCAAATGCGCTCAGGTGGTATATAACAGCACACGTACAGTGACGCTAACTGCACTCAGGTGGTATATAACAGCACAGGTGCGGTGACACTAACTGCGCTCAGGTGGTATGTAACAACACACGTACAGTGACACTAACTGCACTCAGGTGGTATATATCAGCACAGGTGCGGTGACACCAAATGCGCTCAGGTGGTATATAACAGCACACGTACAGTGACACTAACTGCGCTCAGGTGGTATATAACAGCACAGGTGCGGTGACACTAACTGCGCTCAGGTGGTATGTAACAGCACACGTACAGTGATACTAACTGCGCTCAGGTGGTATATATCAGCACAGGTGCGGTGACACTAACTGCACTCAGGTGGTATATAACAGCACAGGTGTGGTGACACCAAATGCGCTCAGGTGGTATATAACAGCACACGTACAGTGACACTAACTGCGCTCAGGTGGTATATAACAGCACAAGTGCGGTGACACTAACTGCGCTCAGGTGGTATGTAACAGCACACGTACAGTGACACTAACTGCGCTCAGGTGGTATATAACAGCACAGGTGCGGTGACACCAAATGCGCTCAGGTGGTATATAACAGCACACGTACAGTGACGCTAACTGCACTCAGGTGGTATATAACAGCACAGGTGCGGTGACACTAACTGCGCTCAGGTGGTATGTAACAGCACACGTACAGTAACACTAATTGCACTCAGGTGGTATATATCAGCAGAGGTGCGGTGACACCAAATGCGCTCAGGTGGTATATAACAGCACACGTACAGTGACACTAACTGCGCTCAGGTGGTAAATGACAGCACAGGTGCGGTGACACTAACTGCGCTCAGGTGGTATGTAACAGCACACGTACAGTGACACTAACTGCGCTCAGGTGGTATATAACAGCACAGGTGCGGTGACACTAACTGCGCTCAGGTGGTATGTAACAGCACACGTACAGTGATACTAACTGCGCTCAGGTGGTATATATCAGCACAGGTGCGGTGACACCAAATGCGCTCAGGTGGTATATAACAGCACACATGCGGTGATACCAAATGCGCTAAGGTGGTATGTAACAGCACACGTGCGGTGACACCAAATGCGCTCAGGTGGTATATAACAGCACACGTACAGTGACACTAACTGCGCTCAGGTGGTATATAACAGCACAGGTGCGGTGACACCAAATGTGCTCAGGTGGTATATAACAGCACACATGCGGTGACACCAAATGCGCTCAGGTGGTATGTAACAGCACACGTGCGGTGACACCAAATGCGCTAAGGTGGTATGTAACAGCACACGTGCGGTGACACCAAATGCGCTAAGGTGGTATGTAACAGCACACGTGCGGTGACACCAAATGCACTCAGGTGGTATGTAACAGCACACGTGCGGTGACACCAAATGCGCTCAGGTGGTATGTAACAGCACACGTGCGGTGACACTAAATGTGCTCAGGTGGTATGTAACAGCACACGTGCGGTGACACCAAATGCGCTCAGGTGATATGTAACAGCACACGTGTGGTGAAACCAAATGCACTCAGGTGGTATGTAACAGCACACGTGCGGTGACACCAAATGCGCTAAGGTGGTATGTAACAGCAGACGTGCGGTGACACCAAATGCACTAAGGTGGTATGTAACAGCACACATGCGGTGACACCGAATGTGCTTACGTGGTATGTAACAGCACACGTGCGGTGACACCAAATGCGCTCAGGTGGTATGTAACAGCACACGTGCGGTGACACCAAATGCGCTCAGGTGATATGTAACAGCACACGTGCGGTGACACCAAATGCGCTCAGGTGGTATGTAACAGCACGCGTGCGGTGACACCAAATGTGCTAAGGTGGTATTAAACAGCACACGCAAAGTCAGAGCGACTGCGTTTCTGTGCAATTCAATAGCCCACTTGCATTAACAGCAACTGCCTTTCTGTGCAAATAAATAGCACACTTGCAGTAACAGGTAATGCGTCTATGTGCAATTAACTAGCACACGTTAACTAACACGTTAGAGCATCAAGCACAATCTCCTGCCTGACAGATAATAATAGCAGAACTAGCTAAGCTATACAGTTTATAAATATATTGACAACTTCTAGGGATGTCAATATATTCTCTACAAACTGTAAATTTAACTATACTAACTAGTAGCCTTCCTGATCTATCTATCTATCTATCTATCTATCTATCTATCTATCTATCTATCTATCTATCTGTCTATCTGTCTATCTATCTATCTATCTATCTATCTATCTATCTATCTATCTATCTATCTATCTATCTATCTATCTATCTATCTATCTATCTATCTATCTATCTATCTATCTATCTATCTATCTATCTTTCTCTCTCTGTCTGTCTGACTGCAAAGCAAGCCGGAACACACTACACGAGGCCGCCCGGGAGGCGGCCTTTTATAGTGTGGGGCATGTGCTAAAGCTCTGAGCCCTAATTGGCCAAAGCACCCAGGCTTTGGCCAATTAGGTCTCTTCGTTTTTTGGGCGCTGTGATTGGCCAAGCATGCACCATGACCCCGCATGCTTGGCCAATCCGCAGTGAATTATGGGTCATTCGAATTTAGCGCGAACGACTCGATTTGTTCGTTTTCGATGAACGATCGAATGGCCAGTGTTCGATGCGAACATGTGTTCGCATCGAACGCGAAGCTCATCCCTACTCTCAACTAACAGAAGAGGGTGTCCCTGTGGTAGTGGATGGGACTTCGATCTTCACTGACACAACCCCAGAAAATGGTGCGACACTGAGACAGGAGGATGTCAGCTCTGCTTTGCAAGCACCGGGGGATTTTCACCTACCACCAGTGGATGGCACTTTAGTCTCCACTGGTATACCCCAGGAATTGGGGGCAGTTGGCCCTGATCCCCAACAGCATGATGGACTGAGCCCAGTCACCCTGTTCTCTCTCCAGAGGACTCCAGGGAGAAGGGCCAGTCCAGGCCTCTCCCCAGTGGCAGACATGTTCTCTGAGGCCGCGTACACACGAGGGGATATGTCCGCTGAAAACGGTCCGATGGACCGTTTCAGCAGACATCTCCGCTCGTGTGTATGGGCTAGTGGACAGATTTCTCCACCCGACAGATTTCAAAGCAAGCTTTGAAATTTATCCGGTGGGAATCTGTCCGCCCGACATGTCTGCTGGTTAGTACACTTACCAGCAGACATGTCGGCCCCCACCGCCGCCGCGCCGCTGCCGAATGGATTCGGCGCATGCACGGAAGTGTTTTACTTCCTGGTGCGGTGACGTGGCGGTGACGCGGCGGCGTCAACGTCACCGCCACGTCACCGCGCCGTCCGGCGGCGGGGAATTTGATCCGATGGTGTGTACACGCCATCGGATCAAACTCCCGATCGGACATATCCGATGGAAATGGTCCGCGGACCGTTTTCATCGGATATGTCCGATCGTGTGTATGGGGCCTGAGAGAGGCAGAGGTTGGCGGGGTGAGTAATGCTCTGTTTGGAGCAATTTATTTGGGGTACGGTATGGATACCAGCATTGGAAGACTGGGACTACTGACTAACTTCGGAGTCAAACCGTTTGGGGTTCCCCACTATTCCTTGCAGCCAAGATTGGAGGTCATGTGGACAGACTATGTGAGTTCACTTTGTCCGACTAACGCATGTCCAGACCAGATGGAGGTCTCGGACCTCGTTATTCGTCTTCTGATGGGGGAGAAATGTGACAGACTCAGATTCTCCTATGTCTAAAATCATCCTATGACCACTAGGGCCATAGGATGAATGGAAGAATGATATCTTGGACTACCTGAGCTAGGATTATTAGGTATGGATTATCCACATTATATTCTGAGATATCTGTAGGGCTATTTTAAGTTTGTTAATTCTGAACTCAAAGGGTTAATGGTAAAGTGACTGCTAAATGCTAATGTCCTCTTCTCCAGCTAATTGACTCTACTGTACTACAAGTTAGCAGTCTCCTGTAAGGTGTATTGAATTAGCATGTAAATTATGTTCAGGGGAACATACAGTGTTTTGTTTGAAATCTATTGGTTAAGGAATGTGACTTTTTTAGACTGGTGCCAAAGTGTCTACCTTGAAGCCCCCCCTGTGTGAGGAGGGGGGAAAGAGTTCCATTGTTCCTTTGATTACTCACAAGCTTGTAACTAGATATAAACCAAGAGATGTACCATTAAAGCATTCCATACTTAGCACACATACAAGTCTCGTCTCGTTGTGTGTTTCAAGGCAGCTAAAATATCCGGTATCTATGTCGAGACTATGGGAAGCAGTATCTGACGGAAGCATTCGGTTTGGATGCGGGGACCTTCCGTGACTGAAGCTATTAAGATAAAAAAATGTTTTCCTTTACAAACCCTTTAATCTAACTCCAGGGGAGGAGCTGGGAGGAGCAGCAGGTCTGCACTGAAACACAGGCTTTGTTGGGACACTCCCTCAATGCCTGTCAGAAGGCAAAGCAAGCCCCGCAATTCGAGCAGACTTCGTCCTTGCAGTGAGTCTGGTGACTGAAGCAGCGGGCTGGACAAAACCTCCTAGCGGGCCGGATGTGGCCCGCGGGCCATACTTTGGAGACCCCTGGTGTAAAGAAACGTATTTGATTATTCATGATGACAGGGTGGTGCTGCGTCCTCACCCAACTTTCTTAGGGTGGTGCTGCGTCCTCACCCAACTTTCTTACCTAAGGTGGTTTCAGGATTTCATCTGAATCAAGATATAGTCCTACCGTCTTTTTTTCCAGATCCGCAGTCTGCGGAGGAAGATGTTGCAAGAGCGGTAAAGGCTAATCTGCAAGTTACGGCTCAGATAAGAAAGACTGATTGTCTGTTTATTCTGCACAGGGCCCAAGGAAGGACCAGGCAGCGTCTAAGTCCACTATTGCAAGTTGGATTTGACAAGTCATTATCCAGGCCTATAGTTTAGGAAAGAAGATCCCTCCTTTTCAGGTGAAAGCGCACTCGACTAGAGCAGTTGGTGATTCATGGGCAGTGCATCACCAGGCCTCCATGGCTCAGATCTGTAAGGCTTCTACTTGGTCTTCGGTCCATACATTTACTAAATTCTACCAGGTAGATGGGAGAGGGTACGAGGATGCCGCCTTCGGGCGTAGTGTGCTGCAGGCAGCAGTATAGATCTTTTGGCCCGATGGCAGTCTTATTTCTGATCTGTGTCTCCCTCCCCTCAATTTTAGTATTGCTATGGGACATCCCATTAAGTAATTAAGGCTCTGCGTCCCATGATGTATGAGCAAGAAACTAGGATTTTTTTATACAGCTTACCTGTAAAATCCGTTTCTTGGGAATACATCACGGGACACAGAGTACACTCCATTTGGGAGGGGATATATAGGGGAGGAACTCAATTTTTATTGGGTTTGCCAGTTTCCAATCACCTGTGGTGACTACATAACCCATTAAGTTATTAAGGCTCTGTGTCCCGTGATGTATTCCCAAGAAAAGGATTTTACAGGCAAGCTGTATAAAAAAATCTTTCTTTTTACCAGTATTTACAGTGATTATTGTACTGGAGTTGGTTTCACTGGCAATCTTTCTAGCAAGGTGGGATGGAATCTCAATCCTGTGCACATTTTTTTTTTTTTTTTACTTGCCAGGACTGCTGATTAGGCTAATTTGGCCCAAGCTTGGCTGGTTAGTATATGTCAGCTTAGACCCCTTTCACACTGGGGCATTTTTCAGACGCTTTAGCATTAAAAAAATCGCCTGTAAAGCACCTGACAGAAGCCTCATTCGAAATCACAATGTGAAAGCCTGAATGCTTTTAGAGCCCTTTCACACTGGGGCGTTTTTCAGGCGCTTTAGTGTGAAAGCACTCAGGCTTTCACATTGGGATTGCAAATGCAGCTTCTTTCAGGCTAAAGCTAAAGCGCCTGAAAAACGCCCCAGTGTGAAAGGGATCTTAGAGAAGCAAACTGAGCTGTAAACTGGAGGCTGCTACAGACATTTCCAATAGGCAGAATACCTAGAATAAGGGACTTACTTATCCAGGGCATCAAGTTTATATGGCTTTGTTCAGCAAATACTTATTTTGGTATTTAATTTATCTACATTTTATGTGCAAACAGTGCACATAAAAAAATTATTCAAATTATAATGGACCTTAAAATAATAAACGTAAACATCAAAAATATAAAGTGTGGCAACATCTGTTTATATAAACATCAAGTGAATAAAGATTTGAAAGTGGGATCAAGTTCATGAAGTAATAAAAAGTCCACCAATTCATCCAAATGTGTATAAATTAATTATATAAATATAAAAAGAAATTATGCCGCTAGAGGAGCAGGGTATATGTGTGATTTACAGATTGGCCAGCATGGAGGAGAGAGCAGAGCAGAGCAGACTCAGCAGAGAGAGAGACTGTCCAGTCCACTGTACTACATCATCTGTCCTGTTACTGTGTATGTAGCTGTATACAGGATAGATGATGTATATGTCAGAGAAACTATCTTGTCAGCCGCGCCAGCCACCGTCCTGCGCGCATGCACGGAGGAGCGGTGCTTCGGCGCATGTGCGTGCGCGGGTCGGTAGAACGGCGCATGCGCACAAGTTGGCCAATCGGAGCCCTGGCTGGCCTATATATGACAGCTCAGGCACCATGACAAGTTGTTGATTTGTTATCGGCTTCCTGTTATACCTGACTTCCTGTACCTGAACCTCTGTTGTGACCCGGATCGGCTTGACTACTCTGCTCTTCTCTCCTGGACCTGACCCATGTCAGATCTGCTACTTGTCTCCAGCCCCTGACCTGCTGCTTGGACTTCTTGGACTGATTCCCTGTCTCTTCCCTGTGCTAGACCCTCAGCCTGCAACTTTAGTAGCTATCCTAAGCCTGTACCCGGACTCAGTTGCTGTCTACCTGATTTACACCCTGCTGTGCTCTGGACTTGTGTCTTCATCAGGGGCCCTTCATAGAGCCGCACCTGCCAGGTGTTTAACCCTCAGCCTGCTCTTGGTGACTTCCCTCCTGCCTTGCTCCTACGGTTCAGCTCTACCAGATCATCTAGCAAGATATACCCTCCCTGCTAGTAGCCATTGCCTCTTTGCGCCATCCTCCCTCTGTCTCACCTCCAGGGGGTGGAGTGCGTCAAGTCGCAAGGGTGAACAGCTCTCGGCATCTCGGCCTCGGTGAGTACACACCTGACAGTATATCTACAGTCAGTAATGATGGAGGATGTTCTCTATATACAGTAAGGAAGGTGGGTATACAGGACAGATGATGTATAACTGCAGTCAGTGATGATGGAGGAGGGTCTCTAAATACAAGAAGGAAGGTGGGTGTATACAGCTATGTATACACTCACCTTCATTTCTGTATATACAGACCCTCCTCCATCATCACTAACTGCAGATATACTGTACATCATCTGTCAGTCTTGTATACAGCTATATACACAGTAACAGGACAGATGATATATATCTGCGGTCAGTGATAAATGATGGAAGAAGGTCTCAATTAATAGGAAGGAAGGTGGGTATATATATATAGCTGCATACACCCACCTTCCTTCCTGTATAAACTAATACCATCCACCTCCTCTATATACACGTTTGGGCACAATATGCAGGCACACCTGCATATTATGGGCACAGTGAGGCTGCATTTTATGGGCACAGTGGGGCTTCAACTGATGGGCACACAGGCTGCAATTGATGGGCACAGTGGCTGCAATTGATGGACACAGTAAGGCTGAAATTGATCTGCACAGTGGCTGCAATTGATGGGCACAGTGGCTGCAATTGATGGGCACAGTGGCTGCACTTGTTTTGTACAGTCACTGCAATTGATGGACACAGTGAGGCTACAATTGATGGGCACCGTGGCTGTAATTGATTTGCACAGTGGTTGCAATTGATGGGCACAGTGTCACCACAATTGACGTGCACACTGGCTGCAATTGATGGACACAGTGGCTGCAATTGATGGGCACAGTGACTGCAATTGATGGACACAGTGAGGCTACAATTGATGGGCACTGTGGCTGCAGTTAATTTACACAGTGGCTGCAAATAATAGGCACAGTAATGCTACATTTAATGTGCACAGTGGCAGCAATTTATGTGCACAGTAGGTGTAATTGATGTGCACAGTGGCTGCAATTGATGTGCACAGTGGCTGCAATTGATGTGCACAGTGGCTGCAATTGATGGAAAATAGTGAGGTTACAATTGATGGGCACATTGGCTTCAAGTAATGGGCACAGTGGTTACAATTGATGAGCACAGTGGCTGCAATTGATTGACACAGTGAGGCTACATTATATGGGCACAGTGAAGTTGCAATTGTATTTTATTTTATTTTTTTAAAATTCAGCTTGTTTGCGCTCCCCAACATTTTGAGCACCAGCTGGAGACGATTACTGACTTCTGCCTTATTATTAATAGTGGCATTACTTGGAGCCCTGATTTCTATTGAACCTGCAGTGCTTTTGACTCCACTTTCTCAGGAAAAAAAAACTATACAATTAACAATTTCTACACAAACCATGTTGTAATTTGCTGTTATTAAAAATTAATGTTCCTTTTCTATCTGCAGCTGCTGTAACTTTCTGTAAAACTGTAATGCAATATGGAAATCTGGGGACATTCTGTACACTGTTGAATGTCATTACCTGTTTGTTTCATTGGCTCACTTATTTTCTAAGAAGTTTGCACTAAGATACTTTGTAGGTGCATCATGCAATAGAAATTTTAGTTTTTGGAAGATACACTGTAAGGGTTAAATACTTCTAAAGAGAACCTGCTGCTTTTCTCATTGGAACAATCTAATTACGCTGCTGATTCTAATGAGCCTGACCCAAATCAGTATCCAACGAACATGATAAAAACAGTTTTTTTTAAAGCAGAAACGGGTAGAACTCTGCAACAAAGTTTGTTAAAATTCCTGCAATATACATTGATCACTGAGATTGGATTGTTTTTTCCCCAACACAAGTAGAGTAAAGCGGCATACACATGACCGAGGTTCTCGCTGGAAACCAGCGAGAACCTCGCTGGAAGCTGCATTCCAGTGAGGACCTCGGCCGTGTGTGCGCTTTTGGCTCGCCCCGCCCGTCGGGAATCCCGTCGAGCGAAAAGAGAGCAGGCTCTCTTTTTGCTCGACGGCCCGCCTGGATGAATGGCTGGTTGCCATTCCCGACGGGCGGGTCGCCGATTTCGACGGCCGGCAGAGAACCTCGACGGGCGGAACGATGTGTTCTGCCCGTCGAGGTTCTCTGCCGTGTGTACACGGCCTTACTCTTAATGGACATATCTGTGTTTGACATAACTAGAGATGGGTGAACAGTTTGAGCTGAGCAAAAGTTTGGCTTCACAGTGCATTCTAGGACCCTGATTGAATGAAGTCTTGTACCTAGCCACTGATTAGGTGCAAGGCTTTGCCAATTAGTGCTGTCAGAGCCCTTATTGGACAAAGTTCTGATTACTTTTTCCAGTCGCGGCTCAGTGCTCATAGTTCTATCCCACACTATATGGACCGGTTTACACCAGACACAGTTCCGTACAGTTTTGCGCGCATTTTTTCTGCACTAAAAATACATGCACATTGTTTTCCATGTATTCCAATGGCTCTTGTTGGCTCTAGTTCACACCATGCAGTCAGTTTCTGGTGCAGAAACTGACCGGAAACTGACTGCATGGTATGAACTAGAGCCAACAAGAGCCATTAGAATACATCAAAAACACTATGCATGCATTTTGTGCAGAAAAAAAAGCACACAGAACTGAACGGAACTGCGTCTGGTGTGAACTGGCCCTAAAATGTAACTTCCTATAGCCAGCTCTTGTAGTGTGTTGGAGTGGAGATAGAGCAGGGCTCAGTTTGCTACTCAATATACTCCCCCCCCCCTCCCCTCTCCCTGGTCTCCAAATTTGCAGCTAAAACGAAGATGATCTGCTGAACAGTTCTCTTATCTTTTTGCAGAGATAACAGAGCTGTAATTCGCACTGCACAAGTGTGAATCCAGCCTTAGGCCCCTTTCACACTGGGGCGGGAGCAGCGGTGGCGGTATAGCGCCACTAAAAACAGTGGCGCTATACCGCCGGAATTGAATTTGCACCTGAGCCGCACCACAATGCCTAGAAAACGCACACGTTTTTTCGGCAATGCGCAGTGTGAATGCATCGCACATATGTGAACCAGCCTCATTGAAAACAATGTATTTTATAATGTTATGCGAATTGGATGCGGTTTAAGCCGCAACCAATTTGCATAGGTGTGAACCCGGTCTTACTGTAGTGCAGTGTTTAACACAGCATTACACAACATTTAGTGCTTTACATCCTTTTTTTTGGCCCCTGCCTGCCCCTTTTTTTAAATTGTCAGCCACTGGCTCCCAGTTCATGTTGCTGGCTTAAGTGATTTTCTAAACAGAAGTGTGATTTTTAAACACAAGTGGGAAGAGTTAAACAACAGGAGTTTGCTTTTAACTGTTTCTGCTTGCAAGTGTCATTTGTTTCTCTGACACTTTTTAACCACTTAAGGACCGCCTACTGCACATTTACGTCGGCAGAATGGCACGGCTGGGCACATCAACGTATATATACGTTGATTTTAGTACCCAGCCGTGGGTCGCGGGCGCGCGCCCGCGGACGCGCGCCCGCGACCCGGTCCGAAGCTCCGGGACCGGGACCGCGGGATTCGCGGACCCGATCGCCGCTGGAGTGCGGCGATCCGTCCCTGGAGCGGAAGAACGGGGAGAGCCGTGTGTACACACGGCTTCCCCGTGCTTCTCTGTGGCCGCAGCATCGATCGCGTCATCCCTGTAATAGGGGGACGCGATCGATGACGTCACACCTACAGCCACACCCCCCTACAGTTGTAAACAAACACCCTAGGTCTCACATCCCCTACAGCGCCACCTGTGGTTAACTCCCAAACTGCAGCTGTCATTTCCACAGTAAACAATGCAATTTAAATGCATTTTTTGCTGTGAAAATGACAATTGTCACAAAAATGTGTCAAAATTGTCCGAAGTGTCCGCCATATTGTCGCAGTCACGAAAAAAATCGCTGATCGCCGCTATTAGTAGTAAAAAAAAAAAAAATTAATAAAAATGCAATAAAACTATCCCTTATTTTGTAAACGCTATAAGTTTTGCGAAAACCGACCGATAAACGCTTATTGCGATTTTTTTTACCAAAAATACGTAGAAGAATACGTATCGGCCTAAACTGAGGAAAAAAAATGTTTTTTTATATATTTTTGGGGGATATTTATTATAGCAAAAAGTAAAAAATATTGCATTTTTTTTTAAATTGTCGCTCTATTTTTGTTAATAGCGCAAAAAATAAAAACCGCAGAGGTGATCAAATACCACCAAAAGAAAGCTCTATTTGTGGGAAAAAAAGGACGCCAATTTTGTTTGGGAGCCACGTCGCACGACCGCGCAATTGTCGCAAAAAGGGGCAAGGTCCTTTACCTACAATTTGGTCCGGGTCTTAAGTGGTTAAACAGGTTTTTATTTCTCTCTGCTAAGGAAAGTGTTTAATTGTGATCAGGTGAACAGGTTTTTTCCTTTTTTTTTTCTCTGCTAATCAGTGGGGAGTGTTTAATTGTAAACAGGTGAAGAGGTGAGTATAAAAGTCTCAGTCAAACTCCCATAAGGAGCTGGCTCCCAGTTCATGTTGCTGGCTTAAGTGATTTTCTAAACAGAAGTGTGATTTTTAAACACAAGTGGGAAGAGTTAAACAACAGGAGTTTGCTTTTAACTGTTTCTGCTTGCAAGTGTCATTTGTTTCTCTGACACTTTTTAAACAGGTTTTTATTTCTCTCTGCTAAGGAAAGTGTTTAATTGTGATCAGGTGAACAGGTTTTTTCCTTTTCTTTTTCTCTGCTAATCAGTGGGGAGTGTTTAATTGTAAACAGGTGAAGAGGTGAGTATAAAAGTCTCAGTCAAACTCCCATAAGGAGCTGGCTCCCAGTTCATGTTGCTGGCTTAAGAGATTTTCTAAACAGAAGTGTGATTTTTAAACACAAGTGGGAAGAGTTAAACAACAGGAGTTTGCTTTTAACTGTTTCTGCTTGCAAGTGTCATTTGTTTCTCTGACACTTTTTAAACAGGTTTTTATTTCTCTCTGCTAAGGAAAGTGTTTAATTGTGATCAGGTGAACAGGTTTTTTCCTTTTCTTTTTCTCTGCTAATCAGTGGGGAGTGTTTAATTGTAAACAGGTGAAGA
Organism: Rana kukunoris; assembly: GCA_029574335.1. Classification (NCBI taxonomy): domain Eukaryota; kingdom Metazoa; phylum Chordata; class Amphibia; order Anura; family Ranidae; genus Rana; species Rana kukunoris. The sequence goes on from CM056052.1 coordinate 426,394,851, forward strand.
GGTGAGTATAAAAGTCTCAGTCAAACTCCCATAAGGAGCTGGCTCCCAGTTCATGTTGCTGGCTTAAGAGATTTTCTAAACAGAAGTGTGATTTTTAAACACAAGTGGGAAGAGTTAAACAACAGGAGTTGAAAACAGAAGTTAAGACAGGAGTCTTCTAAACTGTAAGTAACATCTTAAACTTCCTACAAGTAATTATATTGTAACTGGCAAATGTGTGCTAGCAGGGTTGAAGGTTTTGCTCAGTGCACAGTGTGTCACATGTATACAAAATTGGTGCAACAGCTCCAGGATGGATACCGCTGTGACAGATGTGAGCAGGTTGCCCTTCTGGAAGCTCGCATTAGAGATCTGGAGGAGCAAGTTGCAACACTGGGCAGAAAGGACAACCTTGAAAGGGGTCCTCTGCTCGCTGAGCAGGTGGTCAGTAGGGTTAATGTGGAGGGTGGAGGGGCAAGTCAGGATTATCAGATAGGAAGATGGGTTAATGTAGTTAGAGGGAGTGGAAGGGGCTTGCAGACAAGGAAGGCCAATCCTGTGTTTGTGCATCAAAACAAATTTGCCAAGTTGGGTGAAGATGTGGAGGTGGCTAACACAGAGGTGGCAGCCCTAGATGTTACTGCTACCCCTAACAGCCGGGAGAGCAACCCATCTAGTAGAAGTGGTGAGGGGAGTGCAGGTAGGCCTAGACAGTTGGTGGTAATAGGGGATTCTATAATCAGAAGGACTGATAGAATAATTTGTCGCCAGGATCGCCTCAACCGAATGGTTTGCTGTCTCCCTGGTGCCAGGGTTCGGCATGTGGTGGACCGGGTGGATAAATTACTGGGAGGGGCTGGGCATGACCCAGCTGTCTTGGTCCATGTTGGAACCAATGACAGTATACATGGAAGGTGGAGGCTCCTTAAGAATCAATTTAAAGAACTAGGCTGCAAGATGAAGGGAAGGACCTCCAAGGTGATATTCTCTGAAATATTGCCTGTGCCATGCGCAACACAGGAAAGGCAGGGTGAGATTAGAGAGCTGAATGCATGGCTAAAGACCTGGTGTAGGAAGGAGGGATTTGGGTTTCTAGAGCAATGGGATGACTTTTCATTGGGGTGCAACCTATATGCTAAAGATGGTTTGCACTTGAATGGAAGGGGGTCTGCTGTGCTGGGGGAGAGGTTTAGGGGAATGCTGGAGGAGTATTTAAACTAGACTTGAGGGGGGAGGGTGAACGTGAATTACATCGGGCACACAGGTCAGTTAGGGGTCAGACATTAATGGAGAGTGGAATGGGGATAGATGGAGGTGGGGTTATGGCAGGTGACAAGAAAGTTCCCATGTTGCAAACAGCCATTGGAAATTATAGTGCCATTTGCACTACTAAAAATTATATGAATCATATGAAAAACGCCAGCGAAAAATGTAACAATACATTTAAGTGTTTGTTCACCAATGCCAGAAGCCTTCCAAGCAAAACAGGTGAGTTGGAAGCTCTGGTGCATGAGGAGAGCTATGATGTAATCGGTATTGCTGAAACTTGGCTTCAATCCTCACATGACTGGGCTATTAATATTCCTGGCTATGCTCTCTTTCGGAAAGACAGGGTAAAAAGGAAAGGTGGAGGGGTCTGTCTCTATGTGAGAAGTGACCTTAAAGCAAGCGTGAAAGAGGACCTGGTTGATGGAGAGTGTGATGAAGTTGAAGCATTATGGGTGGAACTGCATACAGATGTGCGTAGTTCAAAGCTAATCATTGGAGTTTGTTATAGACCACCCAATGTTAATGAGGAGGTGGAGACTCGGCTCCTTGCACAGATGGAAAGGGCTGCAAGGGCAGGGACGGTGATAATAATGGGGGATTTTAACTACCCAGAAATTGACTGGAATAATGGAATTTCTGGGACAGTTAAAGGACAAAAATTTAAAAACCTATTGCAGGACAATTTTATGGTCCAGTTTATTGAGGCCCCAACTAGGAATGATGCTCTGTTGGACCTGGTAATCTCAAACCATGCAGAGCTCATTACTAATGTTCAGATAAAGGAACACCTGGGTAGCAGTGATCATAACATGATTTCGTTTAATGTAAACTATAAGCAAGAAATACATACAGGAAAGATAAAAACACTTAATTTTAAGAGAGCAAATTTTCAAAGCATGAGGACTGCTCTCCAGGGCTTGGACTGGGAGGGAATATTGGCACCGATGAACACAGAACAGAAATGGGAATTCTTCAAAAAGACTCTTTGGAACCTCACTGCAAAGTATATTCCCATGGGCAATAAGTTTAAAAGGCTAAAGATAAAACCTATGTGGCTCACGGTCAAAGTTAAAAAAGCTATAAACAATAAGAAAATAGCTTTTAAAAAATATAAAAATGAAGGAACACTAGTGGGTTTAAATGTTACAAAGAATATAATAGAATATGTAAAAAGGAAATCAAGGATGCAAAAATTCAAAATGAACGACAGATTGCAAAAGATAGTAGGACAAACCCCAAAAAATTCTTTAAATATATTAATAGTAAAAAGGTCAAGTCTGAGCATGTAGGCCCTTTACAAAATAATCTAGAGTGGGTGACTGAGGACATAGAGAAGGCAAATTTATTAAATGCTTTCTTCAGCTCTGTGTATACAATGGAGAATGGGGGAGCTCATGTCGATATAGGGGGTGGGAGTGACACAGCCCCAAATCCACAATGGCTCAAAAGTGATATGGTCCAGAAATATTTAGACAGAATAAAGGTGGATAAAGCACCTGGACCAGATGGCATCCACCCACGGATCCTAAAAGAATTGAGCTCTGAAATTTCAAAGCCACTGTATCTAATATTTAGGGACTCATTAATGACAGGAATAGTACCACTGGATTGGCATAAAGCCAATGTGGTGCCCATATTTAAAAAGGGAACAAAGTCTTTACCTAGTTACTATAGACCTGTTAGTTTAACTTCTATAGTTGGGAAGATACTGGAACGTTTAATAAAAGACCACGTGGATGAGTTCTTGCTGGAAACAAACTATTTAAGCAGCAGACAGCATGGATTCATGAAAGACAGAAGTTGTCAGACAAACCTGATTTCTTTTTATGAAGAGGTAAGTAAAACCCTGGACAGAGGCGTAGCAGTGGACGTGGTATACTTGGATTTTGCAAAAGCGTTCGATACAGTTCCCCACACACGGCTCATGTGTAAGGTAAGGTCTACAGGATTAGATATATCAGTTTGTAAATGGATAGAAAACTGGCTGAAAGACAGAATTCAGAGAGTTGTGGTTAATGATTCTTACTCTGAATGGTCCAAGGTTATTAGCGGTGTACCCCAAGGTTCAGTGTTGGGTCTCTTACTTTTCAATATATTTATAAATGATATTGGGTCTGAGATCAAAAGTAACATTTCTGTTTTTGCAGATGACACCAAGCTATGCAGTGGAATAATGTCCTTGCAGGATGTCTCCAATTTACAAGCCGACCTCAATGCTCTGTCTAATTGGGCGACTAAGTGGCAGATGAGGTTTAATGTTGATAAATGTAAAGTTATGCACTTGGGGGCTAAGAATATTCATGCATCATACATGCTAGGGGGAGTACAACTGGGGGAATCTGTAGTGGAGAAGGATCTGGGTGTTTTAGTTGATCATAAGCTCAATAATGGCATGCAATGCCAAGCTGCGGTTTCCAAAGCGAGCAAAGTCTTTTCTTGTATTAACCACTTCCTTACTGGGCACTTATAACCCTTCCTGACCAGGTGAAATTTCAGCTTCTGGCACTGCGTCGCTTTAACTGACAATTGCGCGGTCGTGCGACGTGGCTCCCAAACAAAATTGGCGTCCTTTTTTTCCCACAAATAGAGCTTTCTTTTGGTGGTATTTGATCATCTCTGCAGTTTTTATTTTTTGCGCTATAAACAAAAAAAGAGCGACAATTTTGAAAAAAAAGTCCAATATTTTTTACTCGTTACTATAATAAATAGCCCATTTTTTAAAAAATAAAATAAAAAATATTCTCAGTTTAGGCCGATACGTATTATTCTACTTATTATTCTACTTATTATTCTACTTTTTGGTAAAAAAAAAAAAAAAAATCGCAATAAGCGACTGGTTTGCACAAAAGTTATAGCGCATACAAAATAGGGGACAGAATTATTATTAATTTTTATAATTTTTTTTTTACTAGTAATGGCGGCGATCTGCGATTTTTATTGGGACTGCGACGTTATGGTGGACACATCGGACACTTTTGACACATTTTTGGCGCCATTCACATTTATACTGAGATCAGTGCTATAAAAATGCACCAATTACTGTATAAATGTGACTGGCAGTGAAGGGGTTAACACTAGGGGGGCATGGAAGGGGTTAAATGTATTCTGGGTGTGTTCTAACTGTTTGGGGGGAGGGGGGGTGACTGGGGGAGGTGACCGATGCTGTGTCCCTATGTACAAGAGACACAGATTGGTCACCTCACTCCCTGACAGGACATGGATCTCTGTGTTTACACACAGAGATCCATGTCTTGTCCCTGTAACCGCCGATTGCGAGTGCCTGGCGGACATCGCGGCCGCCGGGCACGCGCATCGGCATCTCAGGAATGCAGCGGGCACGCGCGCGCCGCCGGCGGCGCTCGCACGCCCTCTAGTGGCCATTAAAAGCACAGGGCGCATATATGCGCCCTGTCAGAGATTCAGGACAGCCCGACGGCCGCAAATATTCGTACGGCCGTCGGGAAGTGGTTAAGAGAGGTATGGACTCCAGAGATAGAGATATCATTTTGCCCCTGTACAAATCATTAGTAAGACCTCATCTGGAATATGCTGTCCAGTTTTGGGCACCAGTTCTCAAAAAGGATATCGGAGAACTGGAGAAAGTGCAGAGAAGGGCAACCAAACTGATAAGAGGCATGGAGGAGCTCAGCTATGAGGAAAGATTAGAGGAACTGAATTTATTCACTCTTGAGAAGAGGAGAATAAGGGGGGATATGATCAACATGTACAAATACATAAGAGGTCCATATAGTGAACTTGGTGTTGAGTTATTCACTTTAAGGTCAACACTGAGGACAAGGGGGCACTCTTTACGTCTGGAGGAAAAGAGATTTCACCTCCAAATACGGAAAGGTTTCTTCACAGTAAGAGCTGTGAAAATGTGGAACAGACTCCCTCCAGAGGTGGTTCTGGCCAGCTCAGTAGATTGCTTTAAGAGAGGCCTGGATTCTTTCCTAAATGCACATAATATAACTGAGTACTAAGTTTTGTAGGTAAAGTTGATCCGGGGTAAATCCGGTTGCCTTTCGGGGGATCAGGAGGGAATTTTTTCCCCTCCGGTAGCAAATTGGATCATCGCTCTGCTGGGGTTTTTTGCCTTCCTCTGGATCAACTGTGGGTATGGAGTTGGGTGTATGGGAGGATGTACTGTGTTTTACTTTGTTTTATTTTTTTTTTTTTTTATGGTTGAACTGGATGGACTTGTGTCTTTTTTCAACCTGACTGACTATGTAACTATGTAACAGTTTTTCTGACTGCGACGCTGGTGCTCCCCCTTTTTAATTTTTATAGTTTTTACATTTCTATCAGTGTCAGTCCTCAATTTAAAGTGCACCAAACACCATTTTTCTTTGAATAAAGTGCATCCAATTACATATTTTCAATTATCTGTACAATTTGTGTAATAAGCCCCCCCATCATGTTTGGGAGGCAAACTAGGTGTTAGGATTGCGTTCACGTGCTGCTCTGGACTGATTGCTGCAGTTCCAGTGTCCACCAGCAGGTGTTCCAGTGTCTCCCAGAAGCCAGCAGGCTGTGTTCAGCTTCCAGGTGGCTATTAAAGGCTGGTCCTCCCTTTCACCAGTGTGTCACTATTCTGATTTACTTTTTGTTGGCAGAGCCTTGTTCCTGTGATCCTGATACTTATCCACTATCCACCCTGCACCCCTCTGCCTTGCTCCTGCTTTCTGCCCTAGTACCCAGTCTTGTTTCTTCTCTTTCTTACATCCCTGTATTACATGTTACCAATGTCCCTTATATTGTATATATTTGTATATACCGTAGTCAGGTGCTAGGTTCATTAGTTATTTTTTCTTAGGCCTCGTACACACGATCAAATCTGTCTGCTGGAAACGGTTTGCTAGACCGTTTCAAAAGACAGATTCGATCGTGTGTATGGGCAAACAGACGGATTTGGCCACCCGACAGATTTCAAAGCATGCTTTGAAATCTGTCGGCTGGGAACCCGTCCGCCCGACATGTCTGCTGGTTAGTACGCTAACCAGCAGACATGTCTTCTCGCACACGCGCCGAATGGTTTTGACGCAGGCGCGGAAGTGTTTTACTTCCTGGTGCGGTGACGTGGCGGCGTCAACGTCACCGCCACGTCACCGTCACGTCAGCACGCTGTCTGCTGGCGGGGATTTTGATTTGCTCGTGTGTACACGCGAGCAAACCAAAATGCCAGCAGACAGATTTGTTCAAATCGGTCGGACAGACCGTTTTGAACAAATCTATTTACTCGTGTGTACGAGGCCTTAGAGACGGTTTATACAGGGGAAACATGACTTTTAACGTGACTTTGCGAGGCGACTTAGACACGACTTGAGCGTGAATCACAGCGCGACTTGGGGCGACTTGAAGTCGCCTCCAGGAGGGGGAACTCCATGCCAAATTTTAAATAAAAAACCGGCATGGGTTCCCCCTCCAAGAGCATACCAGGCCCTTAGGTCTAGTATGGATTTTAAGGGGAACCCCCTGTGCCGAAAAAAAGGCGTGGGGGTCCCCCCAAAATCCATACTAGACCCTTATCCTAGCACGCAGCCCGGCCGGTCAGGAAAGGGGGTGGGGACGAGCTCCCCCCCTCCTGAACCGTACCACGCTGCATGCCCTCGGCCCCCCACCCCAAAGCAGCTTGTCCCCATGTTGATGGGGACAAGGGCCTCTTCCCGACAACCCTAGCTGTTGGTTGTAGGGGGGTGCAAGCAGGGGCTTATCGGAATCCAGGCCCCCCACCCTATGTGAATGAGTATGGGGTACATCGTCCCCCCATTCACCTGGGGGGTAAAAAGCGCCCCCTGCCCCAAAGCACCAACCGCTGTGTTGAGGGCATGCAGCCTGGTACAGTTCAGGAGGGGGGGGACTTGCTCGTCCCCACCCCCTTTCCAGAGCGGGCAGTCTGCGTGCTCGGATAAGGGTCTGGTCTGGATTTTGGGGAGTCCCTCACGTAGTTTTTTAGGCGTAGGAGGTTCCCCTTGAAAACCATACCAGACCTAAGAGCCTGGAATGCTCTTGGAGGGGGAACCCATGCCATTTTTTTTATTTAAATTTGGCGTGGAGTTCCCCCTCATGATTAATACCAAATACTAGCCCTGTGGGAAGGAGGGGTTTGCCTTAGAGCCATTTCACACTGCATTGGTGTGCATTAAAGCGGAGTTCCACCCAGAAAAACAACATTTTACCAAAAATCATTAAAAAAAATTTAACAAAAAAAGTGAGATTTTTTTTTATATACTCACCTGAAATACCTGTTGCTCTGCGGAAGTCCGTAATCTGCCTCTTCCGCAGCCGCGGTCGGTCTCCTTCTTCATCTCCTACTAGTGAATGGGGCGCACTGCTTTCTGGGAACTGTGTGTGTTCTCAGAGAGCAGCCGCTCATTCACAAGTCGGCGTGAGACTCGCGGATGCGCAGTAGGAAATGGGCAGTGAAGCCGTAAGGATCGGCAGCAGGGGGGCCATCCGCGCGGGCAAGTAGGACAGGTAAGTGTCCTTATTTAAAGTCAGCAGCTACACTGTTAGTAGCTGTTGACTTAAAAAAAAAATTGCGGGTGGAATCCTACTTTATCCACTTAAGACCCGGACCAATACGCTGGTAAATGACCCAAGGTGTTTTTTGCGATTCGGCACTGCGTCGCTTTAACAGACAATTGCGCGGTCGTGCGACGTGGCTCCCAAACAAAATTTGCGTCCTTTTCTTCCCACAAATAGAGCTTTCTTTTGGTGGTATTTGATCACCTCTGCGATTTTTATTTTTTGCGCTATATACAAAAATAGAGCGACATTTTTGAAAAAAAAACACTATTTTTTACTTTTTGTTAAAAAAAAATCAAATAAACTAAATTTTAGTCAAACATTTAGGGCAAAATTTATTTAACCACATGTCTTTAGTAAAAAAAAAAAATCGCAATAAAAAAAAATAGCTACCTAGCGGGAACAGCGACACTAATACAGCGATCAGAAAAATGATCGCTTAGTGACGCTGGCAATAGGGAGTGAAAGGGTTAACTAGGGCGGTGATCAGGGGGTTAAAACTTTATTAGGGGGGGTGGGGGGGCTATCCTGAACCTAACACTAACTGTTTTTTACAGTGCCTGTCACACTGACACTAAATGCAGTGATTAAATCACTGCATTCAGTAACACTGTGACAGGGGGGTGGGGGGGGCGATCACAAGGGGTTAATATGCCTATGTGAGTGTGTGTCAGTGTTGTGTTGGTGCACACTTACTTGTCATGTCTTCTCTCATCAGCAGCGCTGGGAAACAGCGCTGCGATGAGAGAATACATCATTTCCTCCTTCCTGTGTAAACACAGGAGGAGGAAGTGACAGGCTGGGAGCGCGCTCCCATTGGCTGGGAGCGATCGCGGGGGGGGGCGGAAAACACGGACATCCGCCCGCAGATCCCGGATCGCTCCCAGAGGTAGGGAGACCCCTGCACGCCGCGGAGGGGGTCCCGATGGGACCCCCGAACCGCACTCAGGCGGGGACGTAAATTTACGCCCTTGTGCCTGTACGAGCCATGTTGTGGCCGTATATGTGCGTGCGGGGGTCTTTAAGTGGTTAAGACAGCTCCATTCAGGTATTTCCGGCACAATGCGGCGCAATGCGGCGCCTGCGCACAGACCTAGGAGCTGACTGCGCAGGCGCCGTATTTCTCCGAGTCCAATGGCTAAAAAGCCGAAATAGGACTCAGAGAAATACGACATTGCGCCGGAAATTCCCGAGTCCTAAATGGGGTATTTTCGTAAGCTTTGACAAGCTGTATAGGCGCCAGCCACTGCGGGGGAAATAAATAAAGATGAAAGATTTCACAGTAAGTGGGGGATTTAAAAAAAAAACAGCATGGGAGAGGGTATATTTTAGGGTGAACTCCCGCTTTAAGGTGACTAGGGGCAACTTGGCGGCAACTTGAAGTCGGATCTGTGTGAATGGGCTCTTAGGGGCTTGTTTATGATTATTGTTTTCGGTGTATGCTTGTTTTATGTGTTTCACTGTAAATACATTTCACTTTAACCACTTCCTGCCTGCCATATAGCAAAATAACGTGTGGAAAGTGGTTTTATCCTGACTGGACGTCGCTGATCGCTGGTGTTATATGTCAGTCTGACACACTGCATTTCCGCTCTATGTAAAGAGCCTATGACGATGTCCAATAACAGCTCATCACATGGTAACCATGATGTGCAGTTTATCAGCTTTTCCTCTAGTCGCGCTAATTGGCTCCTCTCCTGACAGAGGGGGTCTGCGCTGATAATCGGCACATTTATTATCAGTGCATACCCATCGAGGATGCCCACTGGAGACCACCAGGTATGCACACTGGAGACCCCCACGGATGCCAATCGGTGTCCATTAGAGATGGAACTCTGTGCCCATCAGTGATGCCTGCCATTGCCTCCTGAATAGTACCACCTATCAGTGCCACCTATTAGTGCAGCATAACAGTGCCACCTCATCAGTGACAGTCATTACTCCCTCATCTGTGCCCATCAGTGCAGCCTCATCAGTGAAGAAGAAAACGTATTTACAAAGTTTTGTAGCAGAAACAAAGGAAAACTTTATTTTCTCTACATTTTAAGTCTTATTTTTTTTTTTTTGTGCAAAAATAAAAACCCCAGTGGTGATCAAATACCACCAAAATAAAGAAAGAAAGTTAGCGCTCCAGGTGGATTGTGTTAAGATGATCAGTATGGTCTGGAAAAAGAAAATATGGACAGCCGCACTCCAAAAAACCTTGATGGCTGTCTTTATTTAAAATAAAGGAAAACTGCACTACAAGTCACAGCACACTACAGGGGGGTAAAATAGCTGACGCGTTTCGCACTATAAATTTGTACCTAAATTTGTACCTAATCATAGCTGACTATTGTAAAATATCACATCTAATATATAGCAAACTTTCAAAGCCATGTGATCAATGCTAACCCCTGATAGGTCAAAACAAATTGACCAATGGGGTTGCCAGATCTGAATCCCTAACCACAATCATCTGTGTGTGTGAATAGGTCTCATAGATCACTGAGATTTAACCCCAAAATGTCTAGATTATTGGAAATATATAATGGAAAACAAATATAATAAATATGTCTTGTGTAAAAAAATTCATATGGATAAAAAAATGAAGTTCATGTTTAAAAAGAGATATAAATAAAGTCACTGAAACGATATGAATTTATTTGTAAATATAATGAAACCGTATAAAAAAATGCATTAAAATAAAATTAGATTGAATTAGATTACATAGGTGTGTGTGTGTCTAGTGATACAAGACTATTGTTATAATAACTGTGTATACACACACATTAACTAATAAGTAAGTAAGTAAATAAATAAATAATGCCCTTTGTGATGCAATTTTATAGTGAAAATGCATAGTGTGTAGGGGATAAAAATAAAAGTGAAAATTTAGCAGTGAAAACATTACTAGTGAATTTTGTTCGCTTCCAGGAACTAATAAAAATAATTGTGTGATGTGTGTATATGTGTATATGTATATATATATATATATATATATATATATATATATATATATATATATATATATATATATATATATATATATATAAAACCAGTTACCACCTAAAATGCATAAAAATATTGGAAATGTTAAAAACATTTCTAGTGTGATGTAATAAAAAGTGAAAAAAGACTGAATGTGATGTGTGAATAAATATTATTTATTATATTATTTATTTGATATATTTAGATTTTTGTGCTTTTATATATTTTTTATATTTAGTATTTTATGTAAATCATGTAAAAGGCCAATTAAGTGGCACCAATATTGTAAAATTAAAACTATTTTGGAGTTATAACATTAAAACACAAAAGGGTATGAATGTAGATGTGATGAAGTATAATAAATATGTTGTGATGGATAGTAATAAGAATGGCAAAGCGATGTGAGCGTTCCAATACGTATATAGTTGTATAATTATTATATATATATGTGTGTGTGTGTGTGCCGAAATAATTACCAGGCACATACCTAAAAAAAGGTTCATATCAACATAATAAAAGAGGGGCGATTAAGGAAAGGGATAATGGATATACATATAAAAATGTCAATTGACAAAAAATTATATACAAAGGAACATGTGCACATGAATTCAATGCCTAGTATCCATAGCATCAAATGTGCAATGTTCCCATTGTAAGATGCGAATGCCTGTATGGGTTGATTCACAACCAAAAGTTGCATTAAAATTGCATTAAGGTTGCGTAAAGGAACCCTTCAATGCTACAATTGCTACTAGAAGGGGGGTGACTTAAGTTTTTTATTATCTCCCTGTTTTTGCACATATGCGCACAGGCAGTCGCATCTCATAATCGCTATAGAAAAACAGTTCTATGCTCACACCATCACAATTACCTGAACATATATCATAAAACATGTACATACATGAATATATAAACATAAAACCTTGACCTTGTACATACTTGTATATACATTGATATATAAACATAAAACCTTATTCTACACCGATGGAAACTGGTGCATGAAAAGAAATCATCTATCATATGTGTGTACTCTGATGGCTGTTGTGCGGGAATGGGTGTAATAACCGGATCCTGGTGTATTCAAGTCCCGAGTGATCAAACAGCCCAATGAGGAGTCCTTTCCATATATTATCATCAGTGTTGTAAGTAACAGAGTTACAATAAACGCAGTTACCTAAGCCCCTTTTGAGGGTAACGAGTAATCTACCTGATTACTCTTCCCCTCACGGTAACGCAGTTCCCATTACTTGGGCGGCGTTACTGCAATTACATCTACCGCCACTAGATGGCAGCAGAGTAATTGCTTCATATGAACATGGGTGGAACTCCGCTTTAGAATCATGTGACCGCTGTGATGGCCTGTCACAGCGGTCTGAAAACTCCCAATCGCAAGGAGCCCTGAATACAATGAGCCTCACCCGCCTCACACTGACCTATCACTGGGGAACAACTCACATCGATCACACACACTGTGTGCGCAACCTGATCAATTATCAGGGAGAATACATGGCCGGAACAAAATGTTCCACAGAACAAACGTTCCCTTTACAACACAGTGTACACAGCGACATCTAGTGGTCAACATGGTAAGTGCAGGACACCTATACAGACCAATGATCAGCAGGTTATTTTTGGTCAGTGATTTCATCTCTTCATCAGACAACAAAGAAAAATCTGACATCCCCATTCCAGATCCCTTGCATCTAATAAAGCTTATATAAGATAAATAAAATAATAAACAATGAACTATAGAAAATTCTTATAAAGCCTAATATAAGATTAAAATTACATACTATGTAAAAATCAAGGGAATGTATATTATAAACATACATTTTAATCCAGCTTATAATTTGGATGTAATATGTAGCAGATGGATAAGGGTTTTAAGCCCTATTAGCTGCACATACATGGTGGGACGGATACACCTAGGCTGGGATATACACGAGATCACCATTTGTTTCCGGTTTTCTTCTCTCAAGGATCTGCCATTCTTTTGTCTTGGAGTATTAACTCGCTGCTCCCTGGGGAAGCGCCCGTCACCTGCTTCTCAACAAAGCATTGTAGAATATTAAAAAAAAAAGTCAGTTACTTTGCTAAGTAACGAATTACTTTTTCAATGTAGTAACTGAGTCACTAACGCAATTACTTTTTCGGAGAAGTAATTTGTAACTGTAACTAATTACTTTTTTAAAGTAAGATGAGCAACACTGATTATCATAAGATTTGTTTTTTATAAAAACTAAAATCAGGTAAGAAAAAAAAAAAGAAAGAAGGAAAAGAAAAATGAACACACATAACTAATAGATGTATCCTAAATAAGCAGAACCCTATAGGCATATGTAATATACCTATATGTACTAAGAAACTCAAAGTCACTGTTTGTCCGCATGTATCATCATTGATTCATATTGTATATGCCTTGAGCTATTATATCTAAGACTGACAAAGATCAGAGACTGCATAATATACATGAATAGAAAGCCCATTTACCAAAGAAGTTGATCAATTAACTTAGGTGTATAATATCATGTAAAGATATACCGTATTTATCGGCGTATACGTGCACTTTTTTGCCCTGAAAATCAGGGCAAAATCGTGGGTGCGCGATATACGCCGATACCTGCTTTGCCGCGCTGAGTTTGAATACTGCGCCGACATATACCGAGCGCAGTACACTCGTGTATAGTCGGGCAGGCTCGGCTCCTCTCACGCTCACGTCCTGGATGTACAGGACGTGAGCGCGAGAGGAGCCGAGCCTGTCAGACTATACACGAGTGTACTGCGCCTGCATATACCGAGCGCAGTACACTCGTGTATAGTCGGGCAGGCTCGGCTCCTCTCGCGCTTACGTCCTGTACGTCCAGTGTACTGCGCTCGGTATATGCAGGCGCAGTATTCAAACTCGGTGCGGGAAAGCGAGGATCGAGCAGGGAGGACGCCACAGAAGGACGCCGGACCCGACGAAGAGGACACCCGAAGCTGCCGATGGACGCCGCGCAAGACACCAAAACTGTAAGTACAAAAATCTTTTTTTCCACAGGAATGGGGGCCACTTTAGGGGTGACTGCTATACGTTAGAGCACGCTATACCCCGATAAATACAGTAACAGTGAATGGAGAATATTATATGTGAGGAATAAACTGAAAGGACATATATGGTGCGTGGTGTTTACTGGAATAAATCATAATCATAAATCAGAAGGGGAAGGGGGGAAAAACATAAAGGTGCTCACATATGCCAACATCCGTCGTTTTCAATAGAAAGAGTTTTGGACTGCCAAAGGGCAGTGACAGGGCGGACTTTTAAAGGCAAGGACGCGAAAAGTGATGTAAGAAAAAATATACTTTAATACAAAAAAATACATTAAAACGATACAGTGTATACATTAAATTTCAAAATATCCTCTCGTCTACGCGTTTCACTTGTTAGTTTCCTCAGGATGAGGTAGGAAGAATTTTGAGAGCAGCACCAGCTATACCCCTGGACATGCTATATCTCTCTACAAAGGAGACTCAACCTTTATAGACGTTGTCCTGCTCTGGATGATGCGGTCTGGCTGCCCAGTTTGGACATATTCCCTGGCCTAGCTTTGCTCTCCGCTCCCTTGGTCCCGGTTCCCGTGACATTTTGGCTATTTGTTAGAGTGAAGGCTCTATCACGATTTTATTTGCTGTTTTTCACAGAAGATCTCTATAGATCTATTGTGGACCAAAGTAATTTGTATTCTGATCAATTCATCGCCGCTAATCCACAGACATTCCTTGCCAGAGAATGGAAACTAATTACGGTTTCCGAATTTAAGACCTTTCTGGGCCTATCCCTCGAGATATGCATAGTTAAAATGAGTAAGTTGCGGTCATATTGGTCAAGTTGTCTGCGTTGATGAGTCCCTGATGAAATTTTCTGGCCACTTGTCATTCAAACAGTATCTTCCCAGCAAGTGTGCCAGATATGGGGTCAAGATATATAAGCTCTGTGACAGGGCCACAGGCTATACATGTAGTTTTATGGTTTACGAGAGAAGAGATAGTCACGTAGAGCCGGAGAACTGCCCAGATAACATACGAAATGCTGGCAAGATAGTGTGGAACTTGTTGTCACCCTTATTCGGAAAGGGGTACCACTTGTATGTGGACAATTATTACATGAGCTTGCCACTTTTTAGTCACTTGTGTAATCATCAAATCGGCACATGTGGCACAGTGCGACCTAATCGCCGGGGCTTACCCCAGAGGCTTGTAGATTCCCATCTTAGGCTGGGGGAGAGAGCCTGCTTGAAGTGTAATAATTTGCTCGCTGTGAAGTGGAGACATGACTGTCCAAATTCCTATGGCAACTGGTGTTGTGGAGAAACCCCTCATGTCCATGAAAATAACAAAAATATGGGAGGATGGACCTTAACGACCAGTTGTTGGCGCCAGGGCCGTCTTACTGAGCGGGCACGACTGGGCACAGCCCGGGGGCCCCACTGTCACCAGGGGGCCCCAGAGCTGGACAAATCCCCCCCCATAATTTGGGTGAGAGTGAGAGATGTTGTTGCGGCGGACGGCGATTGGCACCTGTACAAGCTGTGCCCGGGCTTGTGTCCTCCAGCCAGTGTGGGAAGTACTTGCATTGCAGCCGGCCCCTCCATCATCCCCCCCGCTGGATGCGGTCTCATACTTTACCGAGTGCCGCCGCCCCCGCCAGCAGCACTAACTCTCCGCCCCCTCCTGTGACTGCTTCCTCCCTCCCCATCACCTCCTGTGACTGGATTTAACTAATGCACTGTCTGTCTCCCACCACCAGCAACGTCCCACTCCCCATGCCTTCAGTGGTGAGCAATCCAGAGTCCCCCATCGTCGGATCCCCCCCATAATGTGCAGATCAGCAAAGCAGCAAGCTCCCCCTTCATACCCCACTCCAGAAGTGCCACGAGTCCCCCCTCACCTCTGTCAGCTCCTCATCTTCTCTGCCAAACCCCCCTCCTCTTTGCCAGACCCCCCTCGTCTCTGCCAGACCCCCCCTCGTCTCTGCTAGACCCCCCCTTGTCTCTGACAGACCCCTCCTTCTCACTGCCTGCCAGACCCCCCTCCTCTCTGCCAGACCCCCCCCTTCTCTCTGCCAGACCCCCCTTCTTACTGCCAGACCCCCCTTCTCTCTGCCAGACCCCCCTCCTCTTTTCCAGACCCCCCTCCTCTCTGCCAGACCCCCCTTCTCACTGCTAGACCCCCTCCTTACTGCCAGACCCACCCACCTAATTGCCAGACCCCCCTACTCACTGCCAGACCCCCCCTTCTCTCTGCCAGACCCCCCTTCTCTCTGCCAGACCCCCCTTCTCTCTGCCAGACCCCCCTACTCACTGCCAGACACCCCTTCTCTCTGCCAGACCCCCCCTCCTCTCTGCCAGACCCCCCTCCTCACTGCCAGACCCCCCTTCTCTCTGCCAGACCCCCCCTCCTCTCTGCCAGACCCCCCCTCCTCTCTGCCAGACCCCCCTCCTCACTGCCAGACACCCCTTCTCTCTGCCAGACCCCCCCTCCTCTCTGCCAGACCCCCCTCCTCACTGCCAGACCCCCCTTCTCTCTGCCAGACCCCCTTCTCTCTGCCAGACCCCCCTTCTCTCTGCCAGATCCCCCTCCTCTTTTCCAGACCCCCGTCCTCTTTTCCAGACCCCCCTCCTCTCTGCCAGACCCCCCTCCTCTTTTCCAGACCCCCCTCCTCTCTGCCAAACCCCCCTTCTCACTGCTAGACCCCCTCCTTACTGCCAGACCCACCCACCTCATTGCCAGACCCCCTCTTCTCTCGGCCAGACCCCCCTTCTCTCTGCCAGACCCCCTTCTCACTGCTAGACCCCCCTCCTTTCTGCCAGACCCCCCCACCTCACTGCCAGACCCCCCTACTCACTGCCAGACACCCCTTCTCTCTGCCAGACCCCCCCTCCTCTCTGTCAGACCCCCCTCCTCACTGCCAGACCCCCCTTCTCTCTGCCAGACTCCCTTCTCTCTGCCAGACCCCCCTTCTCTCTGCCAGATCCCCCTCCTCTTTTCCAGACCCCGTCCTCTTTTCCAGACCCCCCTCCTCTCTGCCAGACCCCCCTTCTCTCTGTCAGACCCCCTTTTTACTGCTAGACCCCCCTCCTTACTGCCAGACCCCCCCACCTCACTGCCAGACCCCCGTACTCACTGCCAGACACCCCTTCTCTCTGCCAGACCCCCCCTCCTCTCTGCCAGACCCCCCTCCTCACTGCCAGACCCCCCTTCTCTGTGCCAGACCCCCTTCTCTCTGCCAGACCCCCCTTCTCTCTGCCAGATCCTCCTCCTCTTTCCCAGACCCCCGTCCTCTTTTCCAGACCCCCTTCCTCTCTGCCAGACCCCCCTTCTCTCTGTCAGACCCCCTTTTCACTGCTAGACCCCCCTCCTTACTGCCAGACCCCCCCACCTCACTGCCAGACCCCCTCTTCACTGCCAAACACCCCTCCTCACTGCCAGACGCCCCCTCCTCTCTGCCAGACCCCCCTTCTCTCTGCCAGACCCCCCTTCTCTCTGACAGACCCCCCTCCTCTCTGCCAGACCCCCCTTCTCTCTGCCAGACCCCCCTCTCTCTGCCAGACCCCCCTTTTCTCTGCCAGACCCCCTCCTCTTTTCCAGACCCCCTTCTCTCTGCCAGACCCCCCTTCTCTCTGCCAGACCCCCTTCTCACTGCTAGACCCCCCTCCTTACTGCCAGACCCCCCCACCTCACTGCCAGACTCCCTCCTCACTGCCAGACCCCCCTCCTCACTGTAAGACCCCCCTTCTCTCTGCCAGACCCCCTTCTCACTGCTAGACCCCCTCCTTACTGCCAGACCCCCCCACCTCACTGCCAGACTCCCTCCTCACTGACAGACCCCCTCCTCACTGCCAGACCCCCCTCCTCACTGCCAGACCCCCCTCCTCTCTGCCAGACCCCTCTCCTCTTTGCCAGACCCCCCTCCTCTCTGCCAGACCCCCCTCCTCTCTGCCAGACCCCCCTCCTCTTTTCCAGACCCCCCTTCTCTCTGCCAGACCCCCCTTCTCTCTGCCAGACCCCCTTCTCACTGCTAGACCCCCCTCCTTACTGCCAGACCCCCCTTCTCTCTGTCAGACCCCCCTCCTCTCTGCCCAACCCCCTTCTCTTTGCCAGACCCCCCTCCTCTTTTCCAGACCCCCTTCCTTACTGCCAGACCCCCCCACCTCACTGCCAGACCCCCCTCCTCACTGCCAGACCCCCCCTCCACTCTGCCAGACCCCCCTCCTCTCTGCCAGACCCCCCTTCTCTCTGCCAGACCCCCCTTCTCTTTTCCAGACCCCCCTTCTCTCTGCCAGACCCCCCTTCTCTCTGCAAAAACCCCCCTTCTCTCTGCCAGATCCCCCTCCTCTTTCCCAGACCCCCGTCCTCTTTTCCAGACCCCCTTCCTCTCTGCCAGACCCCCCTTCTCTCTGTCAGACCCCCTTTTCACTGCTAGACCCCCCTCCTTACTGCCAGACCCCCCCACCTCACTGCCAGACCCCCTCTTCACTGCCAAACACCCCTCCTCACTGCCAGACGCCCCCTCCTCTCTGCCAGACCCCCCTTCTCTCTGCCAGACCCCCCTTCTCTCTGACAGACCCCCCTCCTCTCTGCCAGACCCCCCTTCTCTCTGCCAGACCCCCCTCTCTCTGCCAGACCCCCCTTTTCTCTGCCAGACCCCCTCCTCTTTTCCAGACCCCCTTCTCTCTGCCAGACCCCCCTTCTCTCTGCCAGACCCCCTTCTCACTGCTAGACCCCCCTCCTTACTGCCAGACCCCCCCACCTCACTGCCAGACTCCCTCGTCACTGCCAGATCCCCCTCCTCACTGTAAGACCCCCCTTCTCTCTGCCAGACCCCCTTCTCACTGCTAGACCCCCTCCTTACTGCCAGACCCCCCCACCTCACTGCCAGACTCCCTCCTCACTGACAGACCCCCTCCTCACTGCCAGACCCCCCTCCTCACTGCCAGACCCCCCTCCTCTCTGCCAGACCCCTCTCCTCTCTGCCAGACCCCCCTCCTCTCTGCCAGACCCCCCTCCTCTCTGCCAGACCCCCCTCCTCTTTTCCAGACCCCCCTTCTCTCTGCCAGACCCCCCTTCTCTCTGCCAGACCCCCTTCTCACTGCTAGACCCCCCTCCTTACTGCCAGACCCCCCTTCTCTCTGTCAGACCCCCCTCCTCTCTGCCCAACCCCCTTCTCTTTGCCAGACCCCCCTCATCTTTTCCAGACCCCCTTCCTTACTGCCAGACCCCCCCACCTCACTGCCAGACCCCCCTCCTCACTGCCAGACCCCCCCTCCACTCTGCCAGACCCCCCTCCTCTCTGCCAGACCCCCCTTCTCTCTGCCAGACCCCCCTTCTCTTTTCCAGACCCCCCTTCTCTCTGCCAGACCCCCCTTCTCTCTGCAAAAACCCCCCTTCTCTCTGCCAGACACCCCCTCCTCTCTTCCAGACCCCCATCTTCTCTGTCAGACCCCCATCTTCTCTGTCAGCTCCCCATGTGGCAAGTTACAATCCGCAATGTGTGGCAGGTGACTTGGCAAGTGAGAATCTGCATCCGGTGACAGGCGACGTGGCAAGTGACACGCTGAATTTGGTGACAAGGAACCAGTGGCAAGTGACACGCTAAATCTGGTGACGGGTTGGGTGGCAAGTGACACGCTGAATCTGGTGACAGGGGATGGATGGTAAGTGACACACTGAATCTGGTGACAGGGGATGGGTGGTAAGTGTCACGCTGAATCTAGTGGCAGGCGACGGTGGCAAGTGTCACGCTGAATCTGGTGGCAGGTGACGATGGCAAGTGTCACGCTGAATCTGGTGGCAGGTGACGATGGCAAGTGTCACGCTGAATCTGGTGGCAGGTGACGATGGCAAGTGACACGCTGAATCTGGTGGCAGGTGACTATGGCAAGTGACACGCTGTAAAGTAGAAATATTGTACTTTCATTCTTGAGAGTAGGTGGGTAAATTGGGGCAGGCCTGTAGGGGCCCCATAGCATTACTTTGCCCAGGGGCCCATGATGCTATTAAGATGGCCCTGGTTGGCGCCGTACCTAGTTGCCCGTAAGGCCAGACGCTGGTACAAAAAAGTGTCTGCATACTTATTTCAATTGGCTTTGCTGAACGCTCATGTGCTATACAGAGCTTCAGGATGGACTGGATCCTTCCTTAAATTCCAGGAAGAGATCGTCAGAGCCTTTCTGTATCCAAACAGTTCTTCATCTCAACAATCCTAACCAAATGCAGTAAGCCGGCTGCATTAGAGGCATTTTCCGTATATCCTTCCTGGTACCCCTACCCAACGAGCCCCCCAAAGAAGATGTCGTGTCTGTAGCAAGCGTGGATATAGGCGTGACACCTGTTAATATTGTCCACGCTGTCCTGACAATCCTAGTCTTTGCATTGGTCAATGTTTTGAACGCTACTATACACTAGTGAAGTATTGGCGTAGGGTACAGCATTTCACAGAATAGGACACACTTACACAGGGTATCCCAGGATGCTATCGCATTTTGAGAGACCTGAACCTGGAACCGAACCATTACAGTTACAAATAAAAGTGTAAAAAAAAAATAGTTGTCGATTTATTGTTCTCTCTCTCTCTCTCTCTCTCGCTCTCTCTCTCTCTCTATTCTCTCTCTATTGTTCTACTCTGTTTACTGTATTCTATTCTGCAATGTTTTATTGTTATTATGTTTGCTCTTCAGGTATGTAATTTTTTATACTTTACTGTTACTGTGTTTTATTGCTAACCATTTTTTTGTTTTCAGGTACGCCATTCAGCTGCAGATAGATTTATCTACCCTGACAGAAACAACATTTGCTCCCACGATACATAAAGCCGTGACTCCAATGCTGTTAGAGGTGATTTCACCACCACAGTTAAAAAAAAAGAACATATATGCCGAAGCATGGGGGCAGCAGGGGGAGAAGCAATTTGCTCCCAACTTTTGCTGGTGGATGCCCCCATGCATCGGCATTTATATATTTTAGGCACAGGTTGCGTTAAAAAATGTTTTCTTTTTTACTATTTTTTTTGTACTTGCTTTGCAGGTATGGTATGGTAAGGTTTTACTGTAAAAATGAAAAATTAATCCGCGCAATAGAACCAAATATTGCCTGTGAGTGAGTATAGAGTTTTTACGCCTCCTAATTAGCTTCCCCTCCCTGATTTATTTCACCTAGGTGCGATAATGTTTTGAGAGAGGATGGAAGTAGGAATGGCGCTAGCTTTTAAAGTGGAGTGCTGATATTGGTAAATAGTGTTACAGGTGCCTGTACTTAATAGTGAAAAACACAGTGACATATAATCAAATACAGGTAAATTGGTGCATTTTAATAAAACCTAATTTTGAAATCCTAGTACAGAAAGTAAAGGAAAATTCTGGTGATATCCAACATGTATGTGTAAATAGCAATGCGATCAAGTGAAAATAGATGAATTAAATTGCTTGAGCAGCTGCGATAAAAAAATAATAAAATAGTGCACCTTAATAAAATCCTTGTGCTACAAAGGCTAGTGATATCCACTCCAAAGGTGTGAGAAATGACAAAGAAAAAATTAAGTGCCAAAAATTATAAATAAATAAAATAAATGTAGGGGGGTGCAAGCAGGGGCTTATCGGAATCCAGGCCCCCCACCCTATGTGAATGAGTATGGGGTACATCGTCCCCCCATTCACCTGGGGGGTAAAAAGCGTCCCCTGCCCCAAAGCACCAACCGCCGTGTTGAGGGCATGCAGCCTGGTACAGTTCAGGAGGGGGGGGACTTGCTCGTCCCCACCCCCTTTCCAGAGCGGCCAGTCTGCGTGCTCGGATAAGGGTCTGGTCTGGATTTTGGGGAGTCCCTCACGTAGTTTTTTAGGCGTAGGAGGTTCCCCTTGAAAACCATACCAGACCTAAGAGCCTGGAATGCTCTTGGAGGGGGAACCCATGCCATTTTTTTTATTTAAATTTGGCGTGGAGTTCCCCCTCATGATTAATACCAAATACTAGCCCTGTGGGAAGGAGGGGTTTGCCTTAGAGCCATTTCACACTGCATTGGTGTGCATTAAAGCGGAGTTCCACCCAGAAAAACAACATTTTACCAAAAATCATTAAAAAAAATTGAACAAAAAAAGTGAGATTTTTTTTTTATATACTCACCTGAAATACCTGTTGCTCTGCGGAAGTCCGTAATCTGCCTCTTCCGCAGCCGCGGTCGGTCTCCTTCTTCATCTCCTACTAGTGAATGGGGCGCACTGCTTTCTGGGAACTGTGTGTGTTCTCAGAGAGCAGCCGCTCATTCACAAGTCGGCTCGAGACTCGCGGATGCGCAGTAGGAAATGGGCAGTGAAGCCGTAAGGATCGGCAGCAGGGGGGCCATCCGCGCGGGCAAGTAGGACAGGTAAGTGTCCTTATTTAAAGTCAGCAGCTACACTGTTAGTAGCTGTTGACTTAAAAAAAAAAAATTGCGGGTGGAATCCTACTTTAAGACAGCTCCATTCACTTACATTGATTTCTTCATGCAGCGCGACTTAAAGAGGAGGTTCACCCTAAATATTCTCTCTCCCATGCGATCCAGCATACTGGCGTCAGCGCCAGCATGCTGTTTTTTTTTTTAAATACCCCACTTACTGTGAAATCTTTCATTTTAATTTATTCACCCCGCCCCGTGGTGGATGGCGCTTGTATAGCGCGTCACAGCTTCCAAAAATACCCGATTTAGGACTCGGGTATTTCCGGCACAATGCGGCGCAATGCGGCGCCTGCGCACAGACCTAGGAGCTGACTGCGCAGGCGCCGTATTTCTCCGAGTCCAATGGCTAAAAAGCCGAAATAGGATTCAGAGAAATACGACATTGCGCCGGAAATTCCCGAGTCCTAAATGGGGTATTTTCGTAAGCTTTGACAAGCTGTATAGGCGCCAGCCACTGCGGGGGAAATAAATAAAGATGAAAGATTTCACAGTAAGTGGGGGATTTAAAAAAAAAAACAGCATGGGAGAGGGTATATTTTAGGGTGAACTCCCGCTTTAAGGTGACTAGGGGCAACTTGGCGGCAACTTGAAGTCGGATCTGTGTGAATGGGCTCTTAGGGGCTTGTTTATGATTATTGTTTTCTGTGTATGCTTGTTTTATGTGTTTCACTGTAAATACATTTCACTTTAACCACTTCCTGCCTGCCATATAGCAAAATAACGTGTGGAAAGTGGTTTTATCCTGACTGGACGTCGCTGATCGCTGGTGTTGTATGTCAGTCTGACACACTGCATTTCCGCTCTATGTAAAGAGCCTATGACGATGTCCAATCACAGCTCATCACATGGTAACCATGATGTGCAGTTTATCAGCTTTTCCTCTAGTCGCGCTAATTGGCTCCTCTCCTGACAGAGGGGGTCTGCGCTGATAATCGGCACATTTATTATCAGTGCACACTGGAGACCCCCACGGATGCCAATCGGTGCCCATTAGAGATGGAACTCTGTGCCCATCAGTGATGCCTGCCATTGCCTCCTGAATAGTACCACCTATCAGTGCCACCTATTAGTGCAGCATAACAGTGCCACCTCATCAGTGACAGTCATTACTCCCTCATCTGTGCCCATCAGTGCAGCCTCATCAGTGAAGAAGAAAACGTATTTACAAAGTTTTGTAGCAGAAACAAAGGAAAACTTTATTTTCTCTACATTTTAAGTCTTATTTTTTTTTTTTTGTGCAAAAATAAAAACCCCAGTGGTGATCAAATACCACCAAAATAAAGAAAGAAAGTTAGCGCTCCAGGTGGATTGTGTTAAGATGATCAGTATGGTCTCAGGAGATCAAGGGTGCTGGCAATGCACAATCAACAAATGGAAAAAGAAAATATGGACAGCCGCACTCCAAAAAAACCTTGATGGTTGTCTTTATTTAAAATAAAGGAAAACTGCACTACAAGTCACAGCACACTACAGGGGGGTAAAATAGCTGACTCGTTTCGCACTATTAATTTGTACCTAATCATAGCTGACTATTGTAAAATATCACATCTAATATATAGCAAACTTTCAAAGCCATGTGATCAATGCTAACCCCTGATAGGTCAAAACAAATTGACCAATGGGTGTTGCCAGATCTGAATCCCTAACCACAATCATCTGTGTGTGTGAATAGGTCTCATAGATCACTGAGATTTAACCCCAAAATGTCTAGATTATTGGAAATATATAATGGAAAACAAATATAATAAATATGTCTTGTGTAAAAAAATTCATATGGATAAAAAAATGAAGTTCATGTTTAAAAAGAGATATAAATAAAGTCACTGAAACTATATGAATTTATTTGTAAATATAATGAAACCGTATAAAAAAATGCATTAAAATAAAATTAGATTGAATTAGATTACATAGGTGTGTGTGTGTCTAGTGATACAAGACTATTGTTATAATAACTGTGTATACACACACATTAACTAATAAGTAAGTAAATAAATAAATAAAAATGCCCTTTGTGATGCAATTTTATAGTGAAAATGCATAGTGTGTAGGTGATAAAAATAAAAGTGAAAATTTAGCAGTGAAAACATTACTAGTGAATTTTGTTCGCTTCCAGGAACTAATAAAAATAATTGTGTGATGTGTGTATATGTATGTATATATATATATATATATATATGTATATATATATATATATATATATATATATATATATAAAACCAGTTACCACCTAAAATGCATAAAAATATTGGAAATGTTAAAAACATTTCTAGTGTGATGTAATAAAAAGTGAAAAAAGACTGAATGTGATGTGTGAATAAATATTATTTATTATATTATTTATTTGATATATTTAGATTTTTGTGCTTTTATATATTTTTTATATTTAGTATTTTATGTAAATCATGTAAAAGGCCAATTAAGTGGCACTAATATTGTAAAATTAAAACTATTTTGGAGTTATATCCAAATGTTATAACATTAAAACACAAAAGGGTATGAATGTAGATGTGATGAAGTATAATAAATATGTTGTGATGGATAGTAATAAGAATGGCAAAGCGATGTGAGCGTTCCAATACGTATATAGTTGTATAATTATTATATATATATATATGTGTGTGTGTGTGCCGAAATAATTACCAGGCACATACCTAAAAAAAGGTTCATATTAACATAATAAAAGAGGGGCGATTAAGGAAAGGGATAATGGATATACATATAAAAATGTCAATTGACAAAAAATTATATACAAAGGAACATGTGCACATGAATTCAATGCCTAGTATCCATAGCATCAAATGTGCAATGTTCCCATTGTGAATGAATGAATGACTTGTATAGCGCAACGCATGCAAACTGAATTGCCTCTGGGCGCTTTTTCCAGCCAGAGTCTGCTTGGCTGGTGGGGTCATTTTTACCCCGTAGGATCTTGACACGCTATGGACACACAGTCATACACACATATATACATATATACTGGGTCAATTTTTGGACGATCCAATTTACCTACCAGCATGTCTTTGGAGTGTGGGAGGAAACCGGAGTACCCGGAGAAAACCCACGCAGACACAGGGAGAACATGCAAACTCCAGGCAGATGGTGTCGTGGTTGGGATTCGAACCAGCGACCCTTTTGCTGCTAGGCGAAAGTGCTATTCACTGCACCACTGTGCATTGTAAGATGCGAATGCCTGTATGGGTTGATTCACAACCAAAAGTTGCATTAAAATTGCATTAAGGTTGC
The DNA here is from genome assembly GCA_029574335.1 of Rana kukunoris. Lineage (NCBI taxonomy): Eukaryota > Metazoa > Chordata > Amphibia > Anura > Ranidae > Rana > Rana kukunoris. The sequence goes on from CM056052.1 coordinate 426,420,310, forward strand.
GTAAAGGAACCCTTCAATGCTACAATTGCTACTAGAAGGGGGGTGACTTAAGTTTTTTATTATCTCCCTGTTTTTGCACATATGCGCACAGGCAGTCGCATCTCATAATCGCTATAGAAAAACAGTTCTATGCTCACACCATCACAATTACCTGAACATATATCATAAAACATGTACATACATGAATATATAAACATAAAACCTTGACCTTGTACATACTTGTATATACATGGATATATAAACATAAAACCTTATTCTACACCGATGGAAACTGGTGCATGAAAAGAAATCATCTATCATATGTGTTACTCTGATGGCTGTTGTGCGGGAATGGGTGTAATAACCGGATCCTGGTGTATTCAAGTCCCGAGTGATCAAACAGCCCAATGAGGAGTCCTTTCCATGTATTATCATTAGTGTTGTAAGTAACAGAGTTACAATAAACGCAGTTACCTAAGCCCCTTTTGAGGGTAACGACTAATCTACCTGATTACTCTTCCCCTAACGGTAACGCAGTTCCCATTACTTGGGCGGCGTTACTGCAATTACATCTACCGCCACTAGATGGCAGCAGAGTAATTGCTTCATATGAACATGGGTGGAACTCCGCTTTAGAATCATGTGACCGCTGTGATGGCCTGTCACAGCGGTCTGAAAACTCCCAATCGCAAGGAGCCCTGAATACAATGAGCCTCACCCGCCTCACACTGACCTATCACCGGGGAACAACTCACATCGATCACACACACTGTGTGCGCAACCTGATCAATTATCCGGGGGAATACATAGCCGGAACAAAATGTTCCACAGAACAAACGTTCCCTTTACAACACAGTGTATACAGCGACATCTAGTGGTCAACATGGTAAGTGCAGGACACCTATACAGACCAATGATTCAGCAGTTTATTTGGTCAGTGATTTCATCTCTTCATCAGACAACAAAGAAAAATCTGACATCCCCATTCCAGATCCCTTGCATCTAATAAAGCTTATATAAGATAAATAAAATAATAAACAATGAACTATAGAAAATTCTTATAAAGCCTAATATAAGATTAAAATTACATACTATGTAAAAATCAAGGGAATGTATATTATAAACATACATTTTAATCCAGCTTATAATTTGGATGTAATATGTAGCAGATGGATAAGGGTTTTAAGCCCTATTAGCTGCACATACATGGTGGACGGATACACCTAGGCTGGGATATACACGAGATCACCATTTGTTTCCGGGTTTCTTCTCTCAAGGATCTGCCATTCTTTTGTCTTGGAGTATTAACTCGCTGCTCCCTGGGGAAGCGCCCCTCACCTGCTTCTCAACAAAGCATTGTAGAATATTAAAAAAAAATAAGTCAGTATTACTTTGCTAAGTAACTAATTACTTTTTCAATGTAGTAACTGAGTCACTAACGCAATTACTTTTTCGGAGAAGTAATTTGTAACTGTAACTAATTACTTTTTTAAAGTAAGATGAGCAACACTGATTATCATAAGATTTGTTTTTTATAAAAACTAAAATCAGGTAAGAAAAAAAAAAAGAAAGAAGGAAAGGAAACATGAACACACATAACTAATAGATGTATCCTAAAAAAGCAGAACCCTATAGGCATATGTAATATACCTATATGTACTAAGAAACTCAAAGTCACTGTTTGTCCGCATGTATCATCATTGATTCATATTGTATATGCCTTGAGCTATTATATCTAAGACTGACAAAGATCAGAGACTGCATAATATACATGAATAGAAAGCCCATTTACCAAAGAAGTTGATCAATTAACTTAGGTGTATAATATCATGTAAAGATATACCGTATTTATCGGCGTATACCGTGCACTTTTTTTGCCCTGAAAATCAGGGCAAAATCGTGGGTGCGCGATATACGCCGATACCTGCTTTGCCGCGCGCTGAGTTTGAATACTGCGCCGACATATACCGAGCGCAGTACACTCGTGTATAGTCGGGCAGGCTCGGCTCCTCTCACGCTCACGTCCTGGATGTACAGGACGTGAGCGCGAGAGGAGCCGAGCCTGTCAGACTATACACGAGTGTACTGCGCCTGCATATACCGAGCGCAGTACACTTGTGTATAGTCGGGCAGGCTCGGCTCCTCTCGCGCTTACGTCCTGTACGTCCAGTGTACTGCGCTCGGTATATGCAGGCGCAGTATTCAAACTCGGTGCGGGAAAGCGAGGATCGAGCAGGGAGGACGCCACAGAAGGACGCCGGACCCGACGAAGAGGACACCTGAAGCTGCCGATGGACGCCGCGCAAGACACCAAAACTGTAAGTACAAAAATCTTTTTTTCCACAGGAATGGGGGCCACTTTAGGGGTGCCTGCTATACGTTAGAGCACGCTATACCCCGATAAATACGGTAACAGTGTATGGAGAATATTATATGTGAGGAATAAACTGAAAGGACATATATGGTGCGTGGTGTTTACTGGAATAAATCATAATCATAAATCAGAAGGGGAAGGGGGGAAAAACATAAAGGTACTCACATATGCCAACATCCGTCGTTTTCAATAGAAAGAGTTTTGGACTGCCAAAGGGCAGTGACAGGGCGGACTTTTAAAGGCAAGGACGCGAAAAGTGATGTAAGAAAAAATATACTTTAATACAAAAAAATACATTAAAACGATACAGTGTATACATTAAATTTCAAATATCCTCTCGTCTACGCGTTTCACTTGTTAGTTTCCTCAGGATGAGGTAGGAAGAATTTTGAGAGCAGCACCAGCTATACCCCTGGACATGCTATATCTCTCTACAAAGGAGACTCAACCTTTATAGACGTTGTCCTGCTCTGGATGATGCGGTCTGGCTGCCCAGTTTGGACATATTCCCTGGCCTAGCTTTGCTCTTCCCGCTCCCTTGGTCCCGTTTCCCGTGACATTTTGGCTATTTGTTAGAGTGAAGGCTCTATCACGATTTTATTTGCTGTTTTTCACAGAAGATCTCTATAGATCTATTGTGGACCAAAGTAATTTGTATTCTGATCAATTCATCGCCGCTAATCCACAGTCCTTCCTTGCCAGAGAATGGAAACTAATTACGGTTTCCGAATTTAAGACCTTTCTGGCCTATCCCTCGAGATATGCATAGTTAAAATGAGTAAGTTGCGGTCATATTGGTCCGTTGACCCAGTTTACCATTTGTCCATGTTCTCTGCCTCCATGGCCAGGGCACGATACGAGCAGATCTTGAGGTTCATGCAAAATTTGGCCCCTCATAAACCACTTCAAAGAACGTTTTTGCAGCCTTGTTTTACTCCCTATCAAGTTGTCTGCGTTGATGAGTCCCTGATGAAATTTTTCTGGCCACTTGTCATTCAAACAGTATCTTCCCAGCAAGTGTGCCAGATATGGGGTCAAGATGTATAAGCTCTGTGACAGGGCCACAGGCTATACATGAAGTTTTATGGTTTACGAGAGAAGAGATAGTCACGTAGAGCCGGAGAACTGCCCAGATAACATACGAAATGCTGGCAAGATAGTGTGGAACTTGTTGTCACCCTTATTCGGAAAGGGGTACCACACTTGTATGTGGACAATTATTACATGAGCTTGCCACTTTTTAGTCACTTGTGTAATCATCAAATCGGCACATGTGGCACAGTGCGACCTAATCCCGGGGCTTACCCCAGAGCTTGTAGATTCCCATCTTAGGCTGGGGGAGAGATCCTGCTTGAAGTGTAATAATTTGCTCGCTGTGAAGTGAGACATGACTGTCCAAATTCCTATGGCAACTGGTGTTGTGGAGAAACCCCTCATGTCCATGAAAATAACAAAAATATGGAGGATGGACCTTAACGACCAGTTGTTGGCGCCAGGGCCGTCTTACTGAGCGGGCACGACTGGGCACAGCCCGGGGCCCCACTGTCACCAGGGGCCCCAGAGCTGGACAAAATCCCCCCCCATGATTTGGGTGAGAGTGAGAGATGTTGTTGGCGGCGGACGGCGATTGGCACCTGTACAAGCTGTGCCCGGCTTGTGTCCTCCAGCCAGTGTGGGAAGTACCTGCACTGCAGCCGGCCCCTCCATCATCCCCCCCGCTGGATGCGGTCTCATACTTTACCGAGTGCCGCCGCCCCGCCAGCCAGCAGCAACTAACTCTCCCGCCCCCTCCTGTGACTGCTTCCCTCCCTCCCCTTCACCTCCTGTGATTGGATTTAACTAATGCACATGTCTGTCCTCCCACCACCAGCAACGTCCCACTCCCCATGCCTTCAGTGGTGAGCGATCCAGAGTCCCCATCGTCGGATCCCCCCCATAATGTTGCAGATCAGCAAAGCAGCAAGCTCCCCCTTCCATACCCCACTCCAGAAGTGCCACGAGTCCCCCCTCACCTCTGTCAGCTCCTCATCTTCTCTGCCAAACCCCCCTCCTCTTGCCAGACCCCCCTCATCTCTGCCAGACCCCCCTCGTCTCTGCCAGACCCCCCCCTCGTCTCTGGCTAGACCCCCCCTTGTGTCTTCTGACAGACCCCTCCTTCACACTGCCAGCCTGCCAGACCCCCCTCTCTCTGCCAGACCCCCCCCTTCTCTCTGCCAGAACCCATCTTCTTACTGCCAGCCCCCCTCTCTTTTCCCAGCCAGACCCCCCTCCTCTCTGCCAGACCCCCCTTCCCATCTGACTCACTAGACCCCTCCTCTACTGCCAGACCAACCACCTCTCTGCCAGCCACCCCTCTACTCATCTGCCAGAACCCCCTTTCTCTCTGCCAGACCCCCTTCTCACTGCTAGACCCCCCCTCCTTTCTGCCAGGACCCCCCACCTCACTGCCAGACCCCCCTACTCACTGCCACAGACACCCCTTCTCTCTGCCAGGGAACCACCCCCCTCCTCCTCATGCCAGTCCCCCTCCTCACTGCCAGACCCCCCTTCTCACTCTGCCCCAGGACCCCCCTTCTCTCTGCCAGACCCCCCTTCTCTCTGCCAGATCCCCCCTCCTCTCTTTCCAGACCCCGTCCTACTCCTTCTTCCAGACCCCCCTTCTCTCTGCCAGAACCCCCCTCCCTATCTTTCCAGACCCCCCAGCTCACTGCTCTCCTCTCTGCCAGAACCCCCTCTCTAACTTGCTTGCCAGACCCCCCCTCCTTCACTGCCAGACCCACCCCCCTCCATTGCCAGGAAACCAGACTCACTGCCAGACCCCCCTTCTCTCTGCCAGACCCCCCCCTTCTCTCTGCCAGACCCCACCTCCTCTCTGCCAGACCCCCTCT